>CM031386.1:29241510-29619834 GCA_018350135.1 Citrus trifoliata
GCCCCGGATATATTTCAATTTTACAAATTGCTTAAAGTTAATGGAAAGGCATACAACATTTTGGCAGAAATAAAACTAAGACTATTCAATGAAAAGGTATGCAATTTTCTTGCTCTATACAAGGGAGTGGCATGAGTTAGTCTGAATGTTAATTGCTTGTAATCTCTTGTCCTCATAGTGGATGTAGCTCATATAAAGTGAATTACTCTAAAAATCTGTCATGATTGTTTGTTTCTTGTCTTTCCATTTATTATTCTCCGCAGAGAGGATTATGGTTTTAATCTGTATCAATTACGTCTGAAATCATGATTTTCATGTCACAGAATTTTGATACACAACGGGGAATCAGCATATGTTTACCCGGAAGTGGAATCCCTGATTGGTTCAGCAATCAATCTTCAGGATCTTCAATGACTATTTAACTGCCACGCCATTGTTGCAACAGAATTTTCATCGGATTTGCTTTTAGTGCTGTTATTGAATTTCAGAGAGATTCTGATGCAAGGGGTGAATATTTTCATGTCCGATGTGACTATACTTTTGAGAACAAACATGTTGATCATTGTCATTTGGTTCAGTACCTGAACATTGACTCGGATCATGTCATACTTGGATTTCAGCCTTGTTGTGATATTCAGCCACCTGATGGCGACCACTCTGCAGCTGTCTCTTTTAGATTCTTGATTGAAAACAAAAAATGTCACAACGTAAAATGTTGTGGGTGAATCCAGTATATGCAAATCCCAACAGGACCAAATCCAAAACATTTACTCTAAAATTTGCTGCCAGCAGTGAAGAAGAATGCACCAAACCTCGATTCGAGCTTCATGATAAGCCCAGCAGGAGTGGAGCTACTGGAAATATTCCTGGGTTGGTTCTCAGAGAGAACACCACCACTCTTCAACAGCAAAGTTGCTCGTCTTCTCAAATTTTTCATAAGAGAGGAGGCTTTTTCGCTTTTCTCATGTAAGTGCAAATTGGTTTACTTCTCATTCAATATTTTGAAGAAAAAATTGTTTACACTTGGCGAAATTATCTTATACAGATTTGTGCCTCTGCTGTTCATTTTGAGTCGAATAGCATTTCATCAGTGAAGAAGACAGGGGAAGGTCATCTAACATTCTCTCTCAGATAAAATTTATCTTGTAGAAGAAATGAAGTTATGCTGTGCTCAGTGCAGTTCTTCGCACAAACAGGATTTCGCTGCCCCTGCTTTTGACAAAGCAACAAGACTGTGAGCCTCAAATTTAAAGTGAGAAGCTATTTCCTCTTTAGGACATCACTGACAAGACCCAAAGACATTTAAGCCTTTTTTTTGTTTTTTTTGGGGGGGGGGGGGGGGATTGTAATAATAAACCAAATTTAATATAAATAATATTGCATCCATACATGGTACTGTGATAAAATTTGATACAGCCTCAAAGACTTGGCAAGCTGATGGTGTATCACCAGCAGGATTCAAACAGAATTTTGTGTGGCTGCTCGTCTACGCTCTCCAGATTGTGTTCCATCTTTTATCACAACATCCTCTTTAGTTGGAAAAATAAGTGGATTCAGAAGAAGAGCCTTTTCCTATTTTTGTACCCAATACTATAGTGACCATACAACCATTTAAACGATACCGAAAACTAAAAATACAGGAATTCAACTTAAGCTAAGAAGAATGAATCGCCAGGGTCACTGACCATCACGATGGGAGGTCCAACCCAAGGTGAAATATAAGGTAGCTGCAAATTAAATGGACACTTCAGTAATTATGACTAGCTCCGAAGGTGAAATAGGCTGTGAAGAAAACGTGCAATGGGTTTTGGTTACAAGTGGTAACAAAGATTTTAGTCAAAATTTATGAAGTAACAAAATTCGGTCAACTTGAAATTTACAAAGCAACTTTGAAACGACAGAACATAAGTCGTTTAAACTCATCCATATTTTATCTACTGGTCTCTCTGTTCTTCTTCTACCTTCATCATTAACTCAATTCTTTCACGCTTGTAGTGCACTGGAATCACATGAATAATGACTTAAGGAGAAGTGTGTTGATATATATTTATTGTTGATTCTGAAGTAATTTGATTATGATTCCAATAACTGTATTTTATTTTGACCGTCTGATTGCCCTTTGTGCACATTTTAATGCGGTGGCAACTTCAAGTGTTCTTTTGATTTTTGACAATTATTAACTAAGCTTAAACCTTGCTGCAACTAGCTTTATTATTTATCATTCATTGCACAATTCCTATCTAATCTTCCCTCTCCAAATTTTCACCAACCCTAAGTTTACAGAGTCCATACCCAAACGCTTAAGCAAATATGGTATCAGCTAACACTAACCACCAACTTTTGTAGGATTAGTAGAGTCATTAGAGATTGTTTGTGCCATGGCAGGCACAATATCGATAGCAAATATTAAGGAAGTTAACAAAAAAGCTAGTAACAAAACACAAATTAACATACACCAAAATAGGTATAGTATGACTACCTATGTTTCCTGGAAAAGTCAAAAGAAGAGATTTCTCTAATACAAGTATTAGAGATGATTTTCTGCAAGAATTTTGGCTTAGATTGATTTGGCCAGTGACATCAATGGCTGAGATTTGAAGCAAATCTTAGTGGAAATGTTGGAAAAATTGGTGGTCATGATTTGAAGTTAACCAAGTGAAATTGGTGCTCATTTGACTTGTAAAACTCACCATAGCATTGAGTTTTCGATATCCTCTTGGCTTTCGGGAAAGGGATCAGTGAGCATTAGCCAATAGTGTTCTTATAATATCACGAATTTGCTTCATAATGAAATCTTTTTGTTGCACCGTCTGGAGAATTAGGCAATTATCGAACCACGTTAAATCCCATTGTTCATTTTCATTTTCTTGATATTTTTTATTTCTTGATACCCCAGCATTTTCCAACTCTTTTTCTTTTGTGTTTAATTTTATCTATCCCTTTATTGGAACTTCCATATTTTCTTTTCCGAAAGTTCCTTTCAATAGGCAAAAAGTGTCCAAAGAAAAGATAATGCTTACAAAGCAAAGACGAAGAAGGATTTTTAACCAAATGTTAGTGTTCCAAAGTTAGTATTAGTAACAAAATTAGAAAAGACACACTAATTTCAAAGGGCATAAGAAAATTAAGAAAAAGTAGTAATAAAATCCGAAAAAGATACTTAATGCAAGTACGATGAACCACTATTTGAGTGTTACTCTTTTATATTACAGCTTGTATAAATCAAACAAAAAGCAATAGTATTAGCAAGTTCTCTTTCAATCAAGATAAAATTACAACAATCTATTAGAAAATCATTTTCTAGCCTATTCCAAGTCGTTTTCAATACTATAAGACTATGTTTGGGAGATTGCATAAAGTGCGGGATTGAATTAGATTATACGACTAAAAGTTTAGTCCATCATATATTATGCTTGACACCTAGAATTAATAGATCAGTCCAAGATTTAGTCCAAACTAATGGGACAACCAATCCTCACTATTGTTTAGGTTTAAGTAAGGTAAGTTTAAATGAAATGTTTTCATCCTTTTCATCATTCTTTTATTTTTCATTTAAACTAATGTTAAATTCAAATAAAATATAAAAAAATTAATTTCATAATTTTTTAACCTAGAATAATATTAAACAGAAAAATTATTCAATTATTTATTTAAAATAATCCTGACTGTTAAATATAAATAATTATTTAATAGTATATTATATCTATGAACATAATTATTGATAATAAACATGTAATTCATTATTTGAGTATTTTATAAAATAGTTAATAATTTTTAATTAAACATATAAATAATTTTATCTATTTTATTTAATGGTCCATAATATATCTCATATGTAATCACGTATATTTTAAATAATTAATTTATTATAATTTAATTTTCTTACTATTTGCCTTTTAGATTAAATTTAATTATTTTTACTAATATCTATGAAATATCAGCTTAAATACCATTCAACTTCATTTAAATTTAATTTAACATAATTCAATATAATAGTATACCAAACGTAATGTGGTAATAAATAATTCAGCTTAATCTAACGTTGAATAATCTAATCAAATCCTAATACCTAATTCAATTCAATCTCGCATTAGTCTTATCGTATTATTTTTGAAGCCTGGGGTCGGAGTTGGGCTTAAATTATGCTATATCAGGACAACTCTCCAGCAGATTTCTGAGTTGGGCTTCCGGGCCCACAATAACGTGCAATTGAAATGAACTTGCATTGTCTCTTAACACTCTGCCTCCAAAGTCGCATTAAAAGTGTTCCGGTCTCACCTCTAATAAATTCAGGTATGTGGTTTCTTACTTTTACGCTAATTGATATTTTTCTTTTCTCAATTTTATAAGTTCTTGAACTTCTCAGATTCTGTCTTATTTGCTTTTTGATTGCTTGTGTCAATTTTAAAACATTATGTTTCTAGGTGTCTTGTTCCAAGTTTTATAGGGAGAGACATTTATTTGGGCGATTTTTTAATTGTGATCAACTGAGCTGATCAAGTCTTGTCTTCTCAGAATTTTATTTGCAATACTAGTAAATTTGCATATAATTTTTTTAATAGAAAAACCATTCCTAGTTATATTAGTAGTATTTAATATTGTATTATTAAAATAAATAAATAATTGCAATAACTTAATAAACTTTTATTGAAAATGGAAACTTAATAAACTTCAATTTAGCAGGTGGGCCTAAATATGATTAGTTTATTCCTCTATGAATCTGGATAACAATGAGATAAATGAATTTTTTATTTAAAATAATAATAAAATAATTTTGTTTCCTAATTCTATAGGGAGAGTTTTTATCATGTTATAACTCTTAACATGATTAGGAATCCTATCTACAAACTGAAATTTGAATCTGTGCATTATAAATGCAGCCAAATAAAATTTTTCTTTGCCTATTCTTTTTTATTCTCACTACAATTTCTAGCTTTATGGAGAAATCATCAACAGTTTCTGATTTTGAAACAGAATGCGAAAATATTTTGCGTTGTTTTGACATTCTTGAAGCTATCAATGATGCTACTGGTCAAACCAGCATTGCCGCTGATTCTTCTTCTTCTTCTTCTTCTTCTTCTTCTTCTTCTTCTGCTTCTTCATCTTCATCTTCTGTTCCAGTTCCAGTAGCAATTCCATTGTACTCAGAAAATTTGTGGGCAGTTCGAAGCTTGAGCGGCAGAGGAGATTTCGGCACATCCGATTTTCGATTCCCTTTCGCACTCCAAACAATCGCTTTTGAGCATTGTACCAATCATGATCTTTTTTCACTTGCTCAAGATCAAGAGGGCTCAAAGTACTTGCAGGAAAAGTTAAGTTCCGGGGACTCCAGGATTCTAGACGAGTTATTTTGGGTGGTTTCCGGGTTCACTTTTGAGCTTATGAGTGACCAATATGGCCGTTTCGTCTTTGGAAAGTTTATTGAATTGTGCAACGAGTCTCAGCTGGCGCTGATTATCCTCAAGATAACATTCCAGGATCAATTATTTCTCCCGGCATCGGTGGACAAATTTGGTTCATCCTCAGTCAAGAAGCTGCTCAAAGTCGTAGCTCAATCGCCTCCATTGCTTTATCACGTTATGTCAGCTTTAAAAAGATTGTTCAAGTTTTTGATGATGACAAAGCCGGGATCCTCTGTTATATTGCGGTGCTTAGAGCCATCTTATAATCACAAGAATGACTTTATATATCAAGCGGCATTAGAGCATTGTCTGTATCTAGCCTGTCATGAACAAGGATGCATCAACCTCAACAATTTCATTGACAACATGAAAGGTTCGCGAAGAAAACAGATTTTACATTTAATTTCCGCGAATGCAGCCAGCCTCTCCAGGCATCGCTCGGGGAACTATGTGGTGCAGCACGTCTTGAGTCTCGAGGACCCGTTTTTGATTGACGCAATCTGCTTCGCGCTTAGAGGCCATTACGTAGATCTCTCCTTGACCAAATGTGGCAGTTTTGTGGTTCAAAAATGCTTGAAGTATCAAAACGCAGTGCATTATATCGTTGAAGAGTTGTGGAACAGTGACCAAATTTTGCAAGTAGCCAATGACAAATATGGAAACTATGTGATTCAAACTGCATTGGCAGAGACTATGAGACAGGATAGACTTAGTGTTCATCAGAGACTTGTAACGAAATTGCAGCAACACCTCGCTGCTCTTCGGGTGATGAAATATGGAAGCAATGTATATAAATGGACCACAGCATCTCACCCGTGTCTAGCTTAGCTGATGGTTTCAGTTTTTCTTTGTCCATTTAGGAACACATCATGTACGGTAGTTAGCTTTCTGTTGTAGTCTTGTGCACTTGTGTCGTTGTATGATATCCCATTTACAGCTAACTGGGAAGTAGCTAATCTCTGTAGATTGAGAATGATGATTATAAGATTCTCTATGTTTGTATTTGTTGATGTTTACAATACTATGATATAATCTGAGCGAAATGTTTGCAAATAGCCAGTTTTTCTCTCTTTTAGAAAGAATTTCAAAAGAAAAAATCAAATAGAAAATACAATAATAATAATAATAATTAACACAAGTAGATAATGTTGTCCTCTTAATCTTCATAACATCCATATTAAATTACTGAGAAATACGAAAGCGGAAGCGTACCTGAATCCATGGTGATTCGTAGTGGTTCTTGAGTGTAGGAGATGAACTTCCAATCTTCTCTTTTTCTTGAGTTTAGAATTCTCTTTGAAAGGATTAGAGAATTACAAAAGATTATTAGAGAGATTGGGGACCATAACCCCTTTTTATATAAATATCGTGACTATTAGTTTTCTTTTAGAAAACCCAACAGTCACGTATTTATGATAATAATCACTTCAGCCCCTCATTAAAGTGATGATTAAATTCTGGTATCTATACATTTAATCCACAATAATTATACCCTTAACCATTTAATGAACTTCAATTAGATCACTTAATTCTTGGCTTATTAAATAATAGCACACACATTTTATTTATTTCATGTGTGGCCCCAAATATATTAGATTAATATAAAATTAATCTAACAATATCTCCCACTGGGCCACAAATGAAAAACTGAAATGTGTCCAACTTAATGAGCTCATGAAATTGCTATTATGTCCTTAGGGTAATATGAACAATCTAGTTCAATAACCACATCGGTATAGGATCATAGCGGCCTTTGTTACATTAATCGTAACGCAACCATCCATGGTCACATATATCAATATAGTTACATAACATAGATCAATTGTGGATGCATAGCATGGAAATTACATGCAATGTGATCTAAACATGTCTATTCCCAATTGGTCCTAATTCATTTTATTGAGATCTAAACTTAAGTTAGTCCAACAGAGTGTAAGAAACTGAAACACTGTATTTCTGCAGAAAATAATCTGAATAATATAATCAAAAATCTAAGAGTCGCACTTAATAATGATACAAATTCCCACTAAATCTGAATATCTTCAAGTAAAATCACACTCATACGAGCAGTGTGCTCATGATAGACTTTAGGTGGTAATCCTTTAGTGAGCGGATCCGCTATCATGGAGTTTGTCCCAATGTGCTCTATAGATATTTGTCCACTCTGTACTCTTTCCTTCACAACAAGGAACTTGATGTCAATGTGTTTTGACTTTGTAGAGCTCCTGTTGTTGTTGGAATATAAAACTGATGACTTATTGTCACAAAATATCTTGAGCGGTTTTTCTACACCCTCTAGAATGCGCAGCCCAGTGACAAAATTACGCAACCATATTCCTTGATTAGACGCCTCAGAACATGCTACAAACTCTGCTGCCATAGTCGATGAAGGTACAAGTGTTTTCTTGGCAGATCTCCAAGAAATTGCTCCACCAGCCAACATGTAAATATAGCCTGATGTGGATCTTCGGCTGTCTTGGCATCCAGTAAAATCAGAGTCGGAATACCCAATGATCTCTAACTGATCCGATCTCCTATATGTGAGCATGTACTCTTTTGTTCTCTGTAAGTACCTCATAACCCGTTTGGCTGCTTTCCAATGATCCATCCCGGGATTGCTCAAATATCTGCCCAACATGCCAACTATGAATGCAATATCTGGACGCGTACATACTTGAGCATACATAAGACTCCCTATAGCTGAAGAATAAGGAATCTTCTCCATTTCCTGGATTTCAAGATTGGTCTTAGGGCATTGACTAAGGCTGAATTTATCTCCTTTGGCGACAGGGGTGTCACCTGGTTTACTATTTTGCATGCCAAACTTCTTTAAAACTTTATCGATATAGTTCCTTTGTGACAATCCCAGAATACCCCGAGAACGATCCCGATGTATCTCGATTCCTAAAACAAAGGAGGCATCACCAAGATCTTTCATCTCAAAATGTTTTGATAGAAAACTCTTGGTGTCGTGCAGTATGCCTATATCATTTGTAGCAAGCAATATGTCATCAACATATAAAACCAGAAATATATGTTTACTCCCACTGAACTTGTGATACACACATTCATCAATAACATTTGCCTCAAAACCATATGAGATAATTATTTGATGAAACTTAAAGTACCATTGACGAGAAGCTTGTTTGAGCCCATAGATGGATTTGGTTAGCTTACAAACCATTTTCTTTGGGTCTCCCAACACAAAGTTTTCTGGTTGTACCATATAAATTGTTTCCTCAATGTCACCATTAAGGAAAGCAGTCTTAACATCCATCTGATGTAACTCAAGATCAAAATGTGCAATAAGTGACATAATTGTCCTAAAAGAGTCTTTCGTAGAAACCGGAGAGAAAGTCTCTTTATAGTCAATTCTTTCCTTTTGAGTAAAGCCTTTAGCTACCAGACGTGCTTTATACCTTTCCACATTACCATTTGAATCCCTTTTGGTTTTAAATATCCATTTACAACCAATGGACTTCGCACCGGAAGGTAATGAGATGAGTTCCCAAACTTTATTGTCTTGCATTGACTTGTACTCTTCATTCATGGCTTCGATCCATTTATGAGAATTGGAGCTTTGCATGGCTTGATGAAAGTTAATTGGGTCATCTTCCATCACTTCAGTTTCATCCTCATGTTCCTGAAGAAATACTATATGATCATCCGGAATAGCATTTCTCCTTTCTCTTGTAGATCGTCTTAATTGCACAGGCTCTTGAGGTTGTTGAGTTTGTTCCTCAGGAACAATCATCTCATGTTGATGCTGGGGTTGAACAATATTGTCAGATGGTTGAGGATCTGAATTTACTTCATGATCAATGACAGGTATTTAAACTTGTAAATTGTCAAAAGCAACAGTGGATCCCTCTTCATCTTCAAAGACAATGTTTCTTACTGGATTTCTCTCCCCAAACTCAACATCCTCAAAGAATGTAGCAGTTCCCGTCTCAAAATTTGACCTTGTACTGGGATCATAAAACTTAAAACCCATTGATCGCTCTGCATAGCCAACAAAGTAGCTACTTACAGTTTTGGAATCCAATTTCTTTTCATGAGGTCTATAAGGCCTCGCCTCAGCTGGACATCCCCAAAGATGTAAATGGTTTAGACTAGGCTTTCGACCCGTCCAAAGCTCATAAGGTGTTTTAGCAGCCGCTTTAGTTGGCACTCGATTTAGGATATAAGCTGCTGTTTTTAGTGCTTTACCCCAGAATGATTCTGGTAAAGTAGAATGACTGATCATACTTCTTACTATATCCTTAAGAGTGCGGTTTCGTCTCTCAGATACACCATTCATGCTAGGCGATCCTGGCATAGTATATTGAGGGACAATTCCACATTCCGCTAAGTATTTAGCAAACAGTCCTGAACGTTGTTCACCTGAACCATCATATCTACCGTAGTATTCACCACCACGGTCAGACCTGACATTTTTAATCCTTTTGTTGAGTTGTAACTCAACTTCGGCTTTAAACGTTTTAAACACATCCAAAGACTGTGATTTTTCATAAATCAGGAATATATAGCCATATCTCGAATAGTCGTCTATGAAGGTAATGAAATATTGTTGACCATTCCAAGTAGCTGTAAGGAATGATCCACAGATATCTGTATGAATTAATTCTAAGACGTCTGATGTTCTGTAGGCTCCTAATTTCTTACTTTTGGTTTGTTTTCCCTTGATACACTCAATACAAACATCAAGGTCTGTAAAATCAAGAGATCTTAAAATCTCATCAGACACTAATCGCTCAAGTCGAGCTTTAGAGATGTGACATAAGCGTTTGTGCCATAATGAGGCCGAATTTTCTTTCTCTAATTTACGCTTTATACCTCTGGAACTAAAATGCAGGTTTTCATTATAACGTGAAACAGTGTCTAGCAAATATAGATTGTCATAAGCATTAAGCAAACCGGTTCCAATAACATTAGAATTGATAGATAAACTAAATTGTCTGTTTTCAAATGAACAAGAATAACCAGATTTGTCCAAAACAGAAACTGAAATCAAATTCCGTCTAAAAGACGGAACAACAAAAGTATCTAACAAATCCAAATAACAACCAGTTTTCATAAGTAATCTAAAATGCCCAATTGCTTCAACTTCTACCGTCTTGCCATCTCCTACATAAATGCATCTTTCAGCATCACTTGGCGGCCGGTAGCTCAGGCAACCCTGCAATGAAACACAAATGTGAGTAGTAGCACCCGAATCTATCCACCATGTGTTTCTTGGTACTGAAGCTAAATTAGTTTCATAACAAACCAAAGTAAGGAATGTACCTTTCTTTACGCGCCATGCGTGATATTTTTGACATTCCTTCTTCACATGTCCAGGCTTGCCGCAGAAGAAACAGCCATGCTCGACCTTTGGTTTCTTTGGCTTTGGACCCTTACAAGCAGCAACTTCACCCTTTTTCGTTCTTTTGCCCTTATCTTTAGAAGTGCTTACCATATGTGCATATTCGGATTTCTCTTGCTTCAGTCTCTCTTCTTCTTGCACACAAAAGGAAATCAGTTCATTGAGATTCCACTTTTCTTTCTGACAATTGTAACTGACTTTGAACTGATTAAATTGTGTTGGGAGAGAGATAAGGACCAAATGCACAACCAAATCATCAGATAGGTCGAGCCCTAATGCCTTAATCTTAGAAGCAAGATGAGACATCTCCATGATGTACTCCCGAACGTTTCCCTTGCCTTTATACTTTATTGAAATCAAGCTTGCTAAATGCGTACTTGTTTCAACCTTATCGGTTTTTGTAAAACGTTTCTGAATTTCGGTAAGAAACTCACTAGCGCTTGTAACCTCATCAGTTATAGCACTCCTAAATACTTCTGGAATACCGCGCTTCATGATCATAAGACTCATCCTATTAGATCGATCCCACTTCTCATAATATAACACATCCTCATATGTACTATCATCAGTGAGTTCGTCCGGCTTAGGGTGTCTGAATGATAAGTCTAAATCCATGCAGTCTAAGAGAATCATCATATTCTCTTTCCAGTCCTTAAAATTAGTCTCATTTAGAACCGGGGCACTATTCATGTTTGCAGATATAGAAGTAGCAGACAGAAAAGCTAAATAGAGAAAAATAATGCTCACATTAAATAACTCAAGTAATAATCTTTAAAAATTTAAAAAATAAATTATAACATTTCAAGATACCTAGCACAACATTAGTAACAAGTCTTTGGACTATAATACTAATTGTAAATGGTACTCTTGTTGCAATGATCAAATTTTGACAATAAATTATGTCAAGTAATGAACCAATCTTTGGATTAGTAAATTACTCACATTAAGTTATCTTAATAATCGTCACAAATTTACCATCACAAGTGTGTGTGTAATTAGGCCAAATATTAACCTTCCTTTAGGTCGATTAACATCCGCAGGAATTACACAAACACAAACATCTAACACTTCAAATAAACTACTCTACACAAGAGATATCACTTTGGTGACTTCTTGTTTTAATTAGCATATCATCAATGTTAGACCAATAATAAACTTATGTTATAAATCATTTTAATTTAAAGATTATAAAACCATAACCGAAATAATTGATAAAACTGAAACTGAAACGTGGTCTAACCACAACAATTACAAAATTTCAAGCAAAATGATATTAATAACTCAATAATCTAATCATGGATGTGGCTCTGATACCACTTGTTGTCCTCTTAATCTTCATAACATCCATATTAAATTACTGAGAAATACGAAAGCGGAAGCGTACCTGAATCCATGATGATTCGTAGTGGTTCTTGAGTGTAGGAGATGAACTTCCAATCTTCTCTTTTTCTTGAGTTTAGAATTCTCTTTGAGAGGATTAGAGAATTACAAAAGATTATTAGAGAGATTGGGGACCATAACCCCTTTTTATATAAATATCGTGACTATTAGTTTTCTTTTAGAAAACCCAACAGTCACGTATTTATGATAATAATCACTTCAGCCCCTTATTAAAGTGATGATTAAATTCTGGTATCTATGCATTTAGTCCACAATAATTATACCCTTAACCATTTAATGAACTTCAATTAGATCACTTAATTCTTGGCTTATTAAATAATAGCACACACATTTTATTTATTTCATGTGTGGCCCCAAATATATTAGATTAATATAAAATTAATCTAACAGATAAAACTAAACGCAATATATTTTTTATGTAGATAATTGGTTATAAGCCATGATCAAATACAAAAGCCATCAATCAGTCAGACATTGTTAAAAACTTATGGATGCTAAAAATGTTTTGATGATTTCCTCAGAGCAGGGCAAGGAAATTGTGCTCACCCAATGAACTTTGCCAAACAAGCATCAAAACTTCACTTACCAGGACATAAATTCCAAGTCAAGGGCTGAAGCCAGAGGCAGTACTCCTCCTAAGTCCCATCTCTGCATAGAATGGTGGCAGTTTATATGAAGAAGCATAAAACAGAGTTTGGCAGTCCAAAACCCAAAAATTATCCCTTAAAATTGTGAACTAATGGTAAAGAATCTAATATAAATGAAACCTGGTAAGCATTACCGGCTTTTGGCTCATTTATGAAAGAGCAAATCTAGGCTTTTAATTTGAAAAAAAATAAAGCATATCAAAAGATAAAAGGGGCATGAAGTCAATAGGTGATGGATTTACATAAGAAAAAATATTGTTACTAAGGAGCATAGACTTGCTTTCTGCAAATTCTCTTAGGCGGTGTTCCTTTCTAATTTCCGGTGTTTGGTTAACCATAATTTATAGAAATTCAATTTCCATCAGAATTTAATATATATTATAATGTGAAACTTAGATTCCAAAATAAAGGGTGATGAATTTAAATTTTTCTTCTATTGGAAGACAAAATAACCAAAATTACCCCTTCAATCTTTTATTAACTTGTTTAATGTTATCAAATAATTATTATTTACGATTTTATTTTATCAATTTAATTTTGTAGATAACTAATTTACATGAATAAAAGTTAAAGTAATAATTTAAACATTTATTTAATTAATTTGAAAAAATAGAAAATACAAATTTGGGTCATCGAAAAGCTGTCGCCACTAGAGCGTGAGACGTGACCGCCAATTCCGTTGGATTCCCTAGTCAACGAACAATGTCATTATATAGTCATAGAGGTGAAAAATGGATTTATTTTCTTCAAATTCAGTTAAAAGGGTTTGAAAATTTTCTAACTTTTCTAGATTAGGACAAACTTTAAGTATTTCGGCCAATTAATTTGTTTCAATTTATAGATTGTTAATTATGATTATTTTCATATAATTCTTGAATTGAAATGACATGGTATAGTGGTCATTAGTGCCCACATGCGCTGGCTCTTGTGGCAGCAACCACTCTTTTTTTTTCAAATAAAATTTTAAAATTTTATATATTAATTAATAAATTATTTCTATTATGTCATAATTAAATTAAATTAATTATAAATTGAAATTATGTTAATAAACTTTTTAAATAGAATTTAATTTATAAATATAATTACGTTATTTAAAATCATTTTTTACTAGTTATTTATATAGTATATTAATAAATTCATTGTTTGATTTTTTTAAATTACAGTTATGATAAATATTGAAAGTTTAACACTAAAGGTGAAATTGTCCAAATAAAAAATAAGGCATCTCCTTTGTTTGTATAATTTTGTAACAAATGAAACATTAGAAAAGAGTTTCAATTTACTCTCTTCTCCTTTCTTACACTTTCCTCTCTTCTCATTTCCTTATTTCCTAACTTTTCTTGAAATCGAACATCGCCTTAGGATTTGGTTCCAGTTCCATTTCCTTGCGATTAGATCTTCCCTTTCCATTTGTTCCGGCCTTATCATTAGAGAATTTCATAAATTGTGCGTACATTGGTGCCAGTACATAATTCGATAAGAACGTTGGATTGAGTTTCCTTGGGAGGTGCATATTGCGGACACACCTCCACAACATTTCAAACAGTAATCTTTTGGTTTATTTTTGGGTAAGTATCATAAAGGGAAAACTTCAATGACATTAGCCTCATATTCAAACAAGTAAAATGTGGTCTGAGTCGATGAAAAAGTTGTAGCCTTGGCTAGCCATCAAGTAGAACAAATCTTATCGAGGCATTTGGTTTGACGGAGAGCCTTGCTTCCATACTGGTACCTACAACTGACTCCAAAACGGCAAGCAGCATCTATCTCTTCAATGCTGTGGCAGTTGAATGAAGATCCTGAACTTTGTTTGCTGAACCAGTCAGGAATGCCTCCGTAGATGAAAAAAAAAAAGTAAAAAGAGCTATGCACATATATTGTCTTATAAAGTAAAGATTTTATCATTCACCATCTGACATAGCAAAGTTCACTACACTGATGCTGGCTTGGCAAACGACCAGCGACCTAGCTGTTGACGCCCTATTTTTTTTTATTAAAAAAAATTGCGTTTCGTTTCCTAATAAGAAGAGAGTTTATGTAACCATGTAAGTTCTAATTCTAAATCTTACATGAATAGTATTCCTATTCAGAAACTGAAATCTTTAATCTATGCATTATAAAAATAGGGCCATAAACAGTTTTTTCTCTGCAACTTTTTCTTTAGTCTCCTTATTGTCATGGAGACTTCTCGAACACATACTGTATCTGAAACGCAACTCAACAATCTTTCGCTTTCTTTTGAAAACCTTCAAGTCAACGATCCTTCTTATTCTTCGTTTAATGAAATACACCCATCTCCTCCAGTTCCATTATACCCACAGAGCACATGGGCAGTTCCTAGCTTGAGTGGCAGATCAACAGTTCCTAATTTGAGCGAAACATCAAACCCGCAGTACGAGACGATCACAAGCTCCAATTTTCAAACCCCGTTAGGATTCCAAGCAAACCCTTTTCAGCATTGTGCCAATTCTGGTGTTCTTTTGCTGGCTCAAGATGAACAGGGCTCACAATACTTACAGGAAAAGTTAACTTCCGGGGACTCCAGGTTTCTAGACAAAGTATTTAACGTGGTTTCCGAGTTTACTTTTCAGATTATATGTAACCAATATGCTCGCTTCGTCTTTGGAAAGTTCATTGAAGCATGCAACGAGGACCAGTTATTGCAGATTACACTGCGGATAACGTCTCAAGATCAACTGTTTGTCCAGGCATCAGTTGATAAATTCGGTTCATCATCAATCAGGAAGCTGATGAAAGCAGTGGCAAATCGGCCGCCTTTGCTTGATCTTGTTATGAAAGCTTTAAAAAGATTGTTCAGGTTACTGATGATGACGAAACCGGGCTCCTCTGTTGTACTGCAATGCTTAGAGCAAATTTATCATCATAACAACAAGAATGACTTCATCTATCAAGCTGCCTTAGAGCATTGTCTATATCTGGCCTGCCACGAACAAGGATGCATCAACCTCAACAATTTCATCGACGAGATGAAAGGTCCGCGAAGAAAACAAATCTTGTATTTAATTTCCGTAAACGCGGCGAGCCTCTCCAGGAATTTCTCCGGAAACTATGTAGTCCAGCACGTTTTAGAACTCGAGGACCCTTACTTGATCGAAACAATCTGCTTCTCGCTTAGAGGCCATTACATAGATCTCTCCTTGACCAAATGCGGCAGCTTTGTAGTCCAAAACTGCTTGAAGTATCGAATCACAGTGAATTACATAGTTGAAGAGTTTCTTCTTAACAGTGACCAAATTTTTCGAGTGGCCTGTGACAAGTACGGAAACTATGTGATTCAAACAGCATTGATCGAGACAATGAGACCGAATTCACTGCATCTTCATCAGAGACTTGTGACTAAACTCCGACAGAATCTCGATTCTCTTCGGTTTGGATACGGAAAGCATGTTTATAATTTGATCAAGGATTGTGATCTCCAAAATTAGCCAATTGTTTTATTGTTGTTTTCCTGTTCGTATCAAGTCATGTATTGTGTTGGTGGAACACTTCAATTTTGTTCCCTTTGTCATGTAGTGTCCTGTCTTGTTTTGTTTCTGATAAAAAACTTGTGTTCTTAATATCAATGTTAAAGTTCAGTTCAATGATATTGTTCAAGCTTTAATTACTTCATCCAAGTTTGGATCTTTATCCTGGTGATTTGCTTAAGGACATAGGTATCGTTTTGATTATTTCTGCAAACTGTTAAACTGAAATTAAATAAACATAAATAACGAGGACTTAAGTGAAACATTACCAGCTTAACGTGAATTTGGATACACGTGTTCGTTTACGATTCGTATTCCATTTCCGCTCTGTCGTCTCTGTCACACTGGATCTCCAAAGAAACTCTAAAAATGCTTCTTGACTGTTTTCCCTTTCCTCACTTTCCTTCAAATTAAGCTCAAACCTTCGTTCTCCGTCGCCGGAACCACCGCGTCGCCGCCGATTTCAACTGCAACTCGTCAATCGTAAGTTTGCATTTTAATGTATTTGTTCTTCCGTTTGCACTTTGCATATCAGATCTTCACTCGCACACTTAATCTTACCTCCTTAGTTATAAAGATCCGAAAAGAAATTTTTTTTATAAAAATTAGAAAAAAAAAGTTTATTTTAATGCATTGAACATATCACAATAATTACCTCACTTTCAATTGGACCACATCACTTAATTTGTAAAGTGATAGGTCAGAATTAACTATATATGCTAGAGAAGCTTAATAGAGATATTGTCATTTTCATATTCAATCCAAATTATGTAATAAACTTGTGCAATCTTCACTGTAACAAACATCAAAAGGAAAAAGGGGATGAGTTGAAACTGATTTGATATTTTATTGGTTGGGTTTGATAAGTTGATTGCTGTGGTTTTGGATGAAAAGCAAGCCAACCCATCGTGATGTTTTACTTTTCAGTGGTGCATTTGAATTGACTTTCCCTTATATTTGGAGTTCAAATCCTATTATTTTTAATAGGTATTGCGACGGAGGAGGATGGCAACAACAGCTTGTTTTATTATTGTGAGCAGGAATGAGATTCCAATATATGAAGCTGAAGTTGGATCTGCTGCTAAAGTATGCTAATTTCTCTTACTTTTTTCTGTTTCTCTTTTATATGCTTAGTTGCAAGGGTAGTTCTATTTTTTTAGTTTGTTGATTTCAAGTTATATTTTTTATGTCATTAATGGATTTCTGTAGTACCTTGCAAATTGTATGTATCAGATGTTGTATTCTTGGAGGTGAGCATCAACGACCTATGATTGTGTCTTTTGAGATTCATGGTGATTACTGGCTACAAGTTAAACCTTGAGAAAAAAATCATTTGATATTCTATTTTCAATTTTCAGCATGTAAATCTGATAATCATAAGGAACTGTACTCGCACCAAAAAGGGCATTATAGTGCTAGACCCTTGTCTAAGTGAATATTATAGTTGTATGGATGGTTGGTGCTGTCAAATGTAGTGGAATGTGGAAGTGGTACTCTACTGAACTTCAGTACTAAGATACTTGATTATCTGTGGCAACATAATTTCAAGTCCTTATCTTCAGTTTACTTTAATATCTACTTGTGTTTTCATGGCCTTGCTTTGCAAGTTGTTTGGATGCTGCTAGCCTGATCACATGTCTGCTTTATGATAGAGAGAAGATGCTGCTCAGCTGCATCAGTTCATATTACATGCTGCTCTGGATATTGTTCAGGACCTTGCATGGACTACCAGTGCTATGTGAGTTCTATTTCTCCGTAACTATTCATGCCAACAGTACTGGAAAGTTTGTACTATATTCTGATTTTGCCTTTTTTTTGAAACCTCATAATTTTCTAATCATACTTTTTTCTTTGGCAGGTTCTTGAAAGCAATCGACAGGTTCAATGACTTGGTGGTATCAGTATATGTTACAGCTGGTCATATCCTTCGTACATCTACTCAAATAAATGCCATGACATTTCTATTGTTCATCTTTGTCATTTTTCAGATATCTAGTGATCAGAGCAAATCACTGAAAATTGTGTGAAAGTATCGGATACTGCTTCATTGACAAAAAAAAAAATGCTACTAAATATAAAAGTGGAAGTTCCAATTTATGCATTGCTAGAGTTTTATGTCTGTGTACTGGTTCTGTGTTGCTATTTTCTTTGACTTTCCACACATACACGATTTATGCTACTTCATGACTCTAGGAATGATGATGGGATCAAGAGCTTTTTCCAAGAGGTCCATGAGCTCTATATAAAGGTAATGTTGGCTTCTCCGATGAAGTTTCCCTGTTTTTAATGTCTTGAATGCGTAGCAATTTCTTTCTGGTGGATTGGCTGTAGTTACCATGGATATCTATATTTTGGAGCTATTATTTTGTTTAATACAAATTAAATTCATTATGTTATGTCTCAAGAATCTATATTTTTCCATTCTGATGCTTGGTGAGGATGTGATATTTAGAAATCTGATAGGCATTCCTGTAATCGTACATTCATTATTATACAATGTTGGAATAATGAACTTAAAAGAATAATTTTACTGCTTTCTCTTTGTTGATTAATAATATTGGGAATTTGCAGAGTCTTCTTAATCCACTCTACTTGCCCGGTTCCCGGATCACATCATCTCATTTTGATACAAAAGTTCGCGCACTTGCAAGAAAGTATCTGTAGGTGCTAAGTCATTCTGCCGGAGATTAACACAGCTGTTGAAGTTTTGGGGATTGACCTCCGAAGTTTCTATCACCTTCAGTTGGACCTCCCCGCATTTTGATGCTTTGGTCATGTGTAGTCATTTGCTCATTATTAATCATATTTTCTGCCCTGGTATCTTATCTTTTTCATTGGAAAATTGTTGTCTTGGAATGGTAAACTATGTCTGTGAAAGAGACATTTTTCCTTTTCTTCTTCCCCACACACCCCCCCGGGGCGCGCAATAGTTCTTCTTTTCCTTCTACTTCTAGACTAGATTAAATTTTGATCAACTCAAAAGTAGTGGATATTGTTAGGCGGTGTGTATGTAAATGATTTTTTATTAAAAGAAATCACTTTTATACTATTACTGAGATTAAATCACCACAACATTTATTTTTTTAACAACCTAATTTTGTTTCGCTTTGTCTTTCTCTTCCTTGCTATCACCCCTGTAACTCTTTTCTCCACATTCTTCTAATCTAATAGAGTTTTTTTGTCATAGATTTTGATTTAATCAAATAACTATTACAATATCTTCCGTGACTTCATTTAAATAATTATGGCAACATCTCTTAATATTATAATTTTCTCAAAATTTCTGTTATTCATGATTTACAAATTAGTTTTCCTGTAATGTTTTAAATAAACTAAAGCAGTCGTCATGTTTAGTTTGATGGAATTTCATTCAAATAATTCTTGTATCATTTAGCATTCTTCTTGCTTCTTTGATTTGAAGCATAGAAAATGTGTGACGAGTTCATTCTTACCATCACTTTATTAATCACAATTTATATTTAATTAATTAGTATCCCGTATCAAATAATCTTTGGTGAAATACTAAAAACAGCGAGCATCAAATAAAAAAAAAATCAAAAAGCCATGACATAACGTGTACATGAATCAATTGAAAATGACATTGAACTGAAGTGCAGCATTCTATATGCCCCATAATCCCAAGAAACAATTTCTCAGTGGCTGTAACATCAACCATCAAGAATATCTTAAGCATTGCCTAATCGAGCTCGATGTCTTTTCAGAATTTTATTCACTTAAATATGAATATAATGATTAATCTAAAGCAAAAATACAGAACAGTCAATGAGTCAGCAATAATCTTTTGACTTAATCCTTGATAGAGAATTGAGTCTTCAATCTTTCAACAAGAGGTGGCAACGTCTTGATGTTGTCGCCTATTGACTGGTTAACACAGGACTCCAAATCATTTACAGCTTCAATCCCAATCTTTTGCAGCTTAGCCGACTCATACTTGTCCTGGCAAACCATTAGAGACCTATTCAATCTCTCCTGCATCCAGAAGAAAAACATTCTATAAGAAATTCATTGACAATAAAAGAACTGAACAAGTTATTGCATTATTGAGCATGTCATGACAGCTTCACAAGATACTTTCGATTCGAGATTAAAAAAATTGAGATCAAGTATATGATATTATGAAGTACTAAAATGCGTAGATACACAAATTATAACATAGATATGCATTTTACTTCTGTTTCTTCACGGTAAAAGCAGTTAAAAAAAAAGACTCATATCACCTAAATATGAGACTATTAATTTAAAGTCATTGGAAGTAATACAAGCTTAAACCAGTAAGTTTCTTAAACAAAGATTTTCTAAGTGATAACAAACAGGATCCAGAAATTTTTTAGGAACAAGATGAATTGCAGAACACCAAAAAGAAAGAACCATGAGTTCCAGAAACTGATGTCAAAATGAAAATTGTTTAAAACTGAGTGACCTCAGTGAAACACATTATAAAACAGAAGACTAAGTAGCGTGATACTGAGCATTCACTTTATGTTTAAACCATGATAGGGGACCAACTGGCTATTTGTCAATTTGAAAAAGGTATAAAAATGAAAATTAAACGATGAGAAAACTACAAGAATCAACATTTTGATCATTATAGAAAACAAAGTAGCATTAAGATTGGGAGAAATTTTGAGGTCTTTATGAAACAGAAAGACGAAAATGAAGAACGTCCACCAGTGCGCATGTATGCATGTGATACTGGCACCTTTCTACATTGCTGAATCTGTGTGCCATTTCTGATATCAATTACAAAGCATCGTACAATGGCATATATAACACATGCATATCACATACCAACTACAAGGTTAGTCACTAAACTTTCATATCCGCATCTAAATACACAAAAAGCTAGTAATACTGGTCCATGTATATTAATGTAAGTACTTAAAATTCGTTAGTTACATAATTCATTGATTACTTACTACTGGTGAAAAAGTCACCACGCTCAAGCTTCTTAGAAGACTGAAAATGCAGCCACAATCGTCTATATGTTTAGGCAGTCAATTAATTCTCCATAATGATAACACAAGGATAGAGAGGTGATTACAGAAATATAAGACATACATTTTCAAATTACAATATGCCTAGTAGTTTAGCCACATGCTAGTTCTTGAAATCTAGGATAAAACAACAATCAGAAAGTTCTATAAATTACAATACACAACTTATCAGCATCATCTCCAAAATACAATCAGAACAGTAGGACCAAGTGTGCAAATAAATCACTAAGCTAGAAATAATATGAGAGTGAGAATAGCATAAAACTTTTCTCTGAAATCAAGTGATAAAATCAAAAGAACTTACTTGAAACTTAGCCATCTCATTCTCAAAATGCTGCTGAGCTCTAACAACAGGAACACTGCAATGTTCAACACAATTGCTTATCTCCTCTTGCTTCCTTGTCCTGTCAAAGCACTCATAGGCACATTTGAAGTACGCTTGCTACAGGTAATTACCATTCAAACAAACAATCAATTTCAATACAATCACTAAAAAAAAAAAGTGACTTTTGACAAGAGAAAAATAAAAAACAGCCAGTCATAGAACAGGAATCAAAGCATAATAAATTCGAACCCAGAAATTAAAATAAATAAACAAATCTTTTTACCAACCCAGCAATCTAGAAGCTTGCATTACTGAAATAAATATGATTATTTGGAACATGCCCATTTGATAAAAACAAGAAAAATCCCTAGAATTGCAAACAAAAAATAATAATAATAGTAATAGTAATAAAAATAAAAATAAAAAACAAAGAGGAGACCTGAAGGGTGAAATTGACATGATCTTGAACAGGAGCAAGATGGGCTTGAGCAGCGGCATTAACTTCTTCCAACTTTCTTCTCATTCTCTCTGATACAATTTGCTCCTCCATTCCAGCTACGTGATTCATCTTCTTCTCCCTTCCTTCCTTTCTTTACTCTTCGTTGCGTTACGTAGAGTGGGGTTTTAGGCCTTAGGGTTTTTGACTGCCACCTTTGTCGTTTATTTATGACACTATTTTGTGGTTGCCGTGGAGCAAGCCGACGTGTCAGTCGTAGTAATCGATCGCGGTCGACGCGTGTCTTATTATTTTTAAAATAGTATTTTCAAACTTTTTTAAGAAAATATTTTTAAACTTTGCTTAAATAAAACTACAACATTTTCAGTTTTTTATCTTTCTAATCTTAAAATCAGGAAAAAAAAAACGTTTGATAATATATTGTGAGA
Source organism: Citrus trifoliata (assembly GCA_018350135.1). Classification (NCBI taxonomy): domain Eukaryota; kingdom Viridiplantae; phylum Streptophyta; class Magnoliopsida; order Sapindales; family Rutaceae; genus Citrus; species Citrus trifoliata. The sequence continues at coordinate 29,264,036 of CM031386.1, forward strand.
CAACAATAATGGTAGAAAACTGATAATAATAGTTTTGAATATTTTTACATAATTTAATAAAAATTAAAAACAAGATTTTAAAAAAAAATTATTTCTTTCAAAGATTTATTATTAAAAAAATAGAATGTCGAAGTAAGACGACTCGTTGCACGTAAACGTAAATCCAAACGACTTCGTTTACGTCTGGATCCAAAAGAAAAACGATTCGTCATACGGTTGAAGCTTTGCGTAAGCCAATGGTTAACTGCAGCCAGCCACCACGATTGACAAACTCCGCAGTCCGCACGCCGTAATTCAAACTCCAGCTCTCTCTCTCTCTCTCTCTCTCTCTCTCTCACTCTCTCTCTCTGTGTAACATCCCGGCTCTCAAACTCAAAAAGACGACGTAGAGAATGAAGGAGACAGAACAAAAAAACCCTTTATGCAAAAACGTGCCTTCCTTACTCTCTTCATTCGTAGACACTTTCGTCGATTTCACAGCCAGCGGTGGCCTGTTCTTACCGAACCCAGATCCCAAAACTTCCCAAAATGTTCGTGAACCCACCACGCGCATCCCACGCGTTGATCGACTTATTGCCATCGGTGACCTTCATGGGGACTTGGAGAAATCGAAGCAAGCGCTCAGATTGGCTGGCTTGATCAACGGTTCTGATCAATGGACTGGTGGGACGGCCACTGCTGTACAAATTGGTGATGTACTGGATCGAGGTGATGATGAGATCAAGATTCTTTATTTGTTGGAGAAATTGAAGAGGGAAGCTGAGAAAAGCGGAGGTAAATTTATTACTATGAATGGCAATCATGAAATTATGAACATTGAAGCTGATTTTAGATATGCTACTGAAATGGGTTTAAAAGAGTTTGAGGATTGGGCTAATTGGTATTGTCTTGGCAACAAAATGAAATCTTTATGTGTAGGGTTAGAAAAGCCGAGAGATTTGTTTAGTGGGATTCCTTTAGCTTTTAAGAGTATGGCTAAAGAGTATCATAATGGTGTTAGGGCTAGAATTGCTGCATTGAGACCGGATGGTCCGATTGCAAGGCGGTTTTTGTCTGAGAATACAACCGTGCTAGTAGTTGGGGACTCTGTTTTTGTTCATGGAGGGTTGTTGAAGCAACACGTAGAGTATGGTTTGGAGAGGATTAATCGAGAAGTGAGGGACTGGATCAATGGGTTAATGGGGAAGTCTGCGCCAGGATATTGTAAAGGGAGGCATGCTGTTGTTTGGTTGAGGAAGTTTTCGGATGAGGAGAAGAAATGTGATTGTTCAGCTCTTGAACATGCTCTTGCGACTATTCCTGGCGTGAAGAGAATGATTATGGGTCATACGATACAGGAAAAGGGGATAAATGCTGTTTGTGATAATAGAGCAATAAGAATTGATGTGGGCTTGTCAAGGGGATGCTCTGATGGGTTGCCTGAGGTCTTGGAGATTAATGGAAATTCTGAGTTGCTTGTTTTGACAGCGAATCCATTGTATCAGAACAAGAACAAACTTTATTTGGCTCCTGATAGCAAGGAAGGGCTTGGTTTGTTGCTCCCAGATTACGAGCCAAAACAAGTGGAAGTGAAAGCTTAATGGTTTGACCATCATCCCTTTGCAAAAGTACTCAAGTTCTCTCTCGAATATATACTCTTTTGCAGGTGGCCTAGTAGGATAAATCATTTGATGAAACACTGATTATATGTCTGTAGAATTGTTGGACATTGATGTAGGAAATTCAATTAATAGAAGAATTGCTTGAAAATCTTGCAAGTAATTCTGAAATTGAATTATTATATAGAGCAAAATCTCCCTATGGTCATAATGTTGGGACCAACTATTTTTAATACTATAACAAGGTTATTATTTAATAGAGGTATGGTTACAAAAATAATTGGTTTGACTTAGTTATCCTCAGTACAAGTGATATAGAGGTAAAGTATGCATTACGTTAATCTTATAAGATTGAGATATGTAAAGTCGTCTTAAAAGTCTGAATGTTTGCATTCTCTTTAATGTTTTTCTCTCAATATAATTTTTATAAATATTATAAATCTGAAGGTGACTGCCTCCATGCTTTCTACTTTCTATACATTTATTGAGAGGTTCTTCTGTCTAATATGTGTGCCTTGGTAATATCGCAACGGTTTCAATGTGAGTCATCATAGTGTGTAGTAGTTTATGTATGGTTCCTCAAACTCTGGAGATAACAAGAACCTTGAGCTACCTCTCCAACGTAACAGAGAGGAGGGGAAAGAAAATGCCTGGGTTTTTGCAGTCAAAAAGCAAGACGCGCTTGGTTCTGATTATAATAGAACAGTGTTGGAATATTGCAAAACTTTCGATGAGTCTATGGACAGAACTTGAATGTTCATTGCTTTGTTCATAATCACAAAGCAGAGTTCATTTGGTTTGGTTTAATTGGTGTTTGAAAGTGAGGGCTCAAAAGTTTTTGAGCATCTGATAATCTGCCATTTTCTCTCTTGAGCTTGCACTCTTTTCCTTGTGGCAACTTACTGGTTGTATGCTTGCGTTTCTTCTAATCAGTAATGATATATTTGTTTATATATAATACCAAAGCTTAGTTATAATCTTTTATTTATGCCATCGAAACAAATCTTAGATTTGAATCTACTAGTACAATTTTTTTTTTCCGAACAGGAGTAATTTTTGAAAGAACTTCATTAAAAATTCGGTAAAAGGAACAATTTTTTTTTTTAAAATACATTCACACACCCTAATCCCATATTGTCAAAATAGATAATTAATTTCTTGAGGGCTTGACCTCTTATTCCTTTAATTCGACACTGACCTTTATGGAAAATAATAAAAACTATACTCCTAATTATTGTTTTATCAAAGTTCAGGTATCCAGTTATTAATTTCCTCGAAAATGTGAATTTTATAATAACTCGTTGGGCTTGCAGTGATGAATTGAAACTCGGCTTGCTGTGGTCATATCGAGCCCATTATCAGGCTAGTGTTGTCATTTCACTCAAGCTAGGGTTTCCTCTCCCTTCTATATAAGGCAGTCTCTTTCATTACTTTGAAGACCCATTCGATCGCGCTCCTAATTCTTCCTCTTCTAGTTCCTCTGAATCTAGGTTTAGGGTTCTATCTCAACAGTTTTTTTTTATTTGAAAATAGTTTTATGAGAAATAAAAGTAAGAAAAAGCCAATTTGCAGAGCAAGGGCGTCTGAAAAAATCAATGGCGTGATTTGCATTGAAGGTTGGCGATATTAAAATTTCATCAGCGATTCTCCGTGCCTATCAAATTCTATTTTCTCGTTTTGATTATGGCCTCGAACAAGTCGCGACATTTTTATTTTTAAAAAATAAATATATTCATGTCTTTATAAGAAACCCCATTCGATTGGAGATAAATAAAGTTCATTTATTATTTTGATTCAGATTTATGAATTATATGTTATTGAATGATCAATTGAACGGTTTTCTTTTCACTTTTGAAAAGTAATTTTTTTTTAAGGTTTTATTTTTAAAATTCTTATATGAATTCTAAAGTGAAAATTTTGTTTCTTCACTAGAATTTTTTTTTTGTTTTAACAAGAAAATTTATGAGTGCGCTTGATGGGGATGATAGCTTAGAACTTGAGAAAACAAATTAAAATTAAAAAAAAAAGAAGAGATTTGAGTCTATTAAATATGTGACCATTTAAAATAACAAGACTAATGAAAACAAAAATATAATTTAACCCATATTTAATTATGAAAGAAAAAATGAGACCTAAGAGAAAATGATGGGCATTGGGCAACGACATCAAGATTCGAGAGTTGTTTACTTGTCCGCAAGAACTATGAACTGTAAAATGAGATTTATGTGATAATAAGACACACGGTGTCTAATTTTCATTTTATAAATCACTCAAACCAACACGGAAGGGGAGGCGTAGTTATGAGTGCCGAGTTATGGTAAGGGTTTTTGTGTATAAAAAATGAATTAAGGAATTTGGAATTCGAATCTTGGCTATTTAAATTACAAAAGAAATTAAATTTTTTGAAGCGTCCTATTAAATTCAATCTCTTGAAGCTGAAAATTTTGTGGCTCAAATTCGGGCTTTCTTGATGTTCATAATAAGAGGTGATGCTAAAAATCAGGATTACATTACTTGAATCAAATGAAAGGACCGACCATGCGAAAAGGGTTTAAAATCTTGTAAAGCACATTCATAGCTGTGTGAAATGAGTAAACCGAATTTCAATTAATGGGTTTGGTCCTCAAAACAGAGAAAATCTCTCACTAAATATGAACTATAATCTCTCACTAAATATGAATATTACTTGAACTCTAAGGTGTACGCTGTCCCTTCTAATGACACTTTAAACACACTTAATTTCTTAAACATCTGCAAAAGACGATCATTTATCAATCATGCAGTCCAAAATAAAGTTGACTATTTTCACAAACAAAGGATACAAAAGAACATCTCATATATATTTTAAAACATAAAAAAAAAACAATAATTTTCATTATTTCCACATTCAAAAACTAAAACATGAAAATCATGTTTTTAAGGGGGAATGATAAAAGAGTAATGATACAGCCACAAACTCTTGTACAAACTTATTTTGTACAAACTGATGTGGCATGATAAGATTGGTTGAATTAAATATCACTTGGCCCACATGATTTGTTTTTATTAATTTATATTTTCATTCAACCAATGATATCATGCCACGTCAGTTTGTACAAAATAAGTTTGTACAAAAGTTTGTGGCTGTATCATTACTCATGATAAAAACATCCCGCAATTTGGTAAAATTGTCACCAAGACCGCTTATTTTTTCAAAAATAATAAATTTGAATAAGAAACTAAGAGACCATTTTTTTCAAGACAAAAGAAAGTTTCGTGTATCCTAGAGAAGAACTTATGCAAAATAAGAAGATACTTGTCAAACCATTTTACCAATTTTAGGGTATCGTGATCTTTTTCTTTTTCAAACTAAAAGTACAAAATCAAAACATTGAGTAATTGAAGACAAAATATTAAGTTCTACAAGTCCAGAAAGTTTTACGGAAGACCTTAATAACATGATATCCTTCACAACCTATTACGTGACATTATGAGTTCAAAACACAGCATTTTTTTTCACCAACATATATTATCACCATCATCAAAATTGGCATCATAGAGATTATTTATTTGCTTACACTCAAAGAAACAAACTGCTGAAACAAAATTAAACAAACTCATACAAGAGAGGATAGTCAAAAAGGGTGAAAAAAAAAAAAAAAGAAACATAACAATAAAAGAACAAACTACAGCTGCCTATCTGCATAAGCTAATGGCACAAGAAGAGAAACAACTGTATCTACAACCAACCAAAGTCACTGCCCATCATATTTCTCCTCACACAGAACAATAGACTACGATCCGAAAGAACAAAGTTACTGCAAAATTTCTAGCATTATTTACCATTCTGCACGAGGGTACTACAATGAGAGACACTGAATGTTGCATTTCATTTCTGCAATTAGAGTTGCACTTGTCTGTCGTAAATCCAACTGAAAGGGATGGTGGGTCCTTGCTTTGCCCTTCCCTGAGCTCTCTCCTCCAGCCTTCTGATTCTTGCAGGTAACCCACAAACATAGTCTTGAGCTTTCTGTCCCTCACCAGACAGCCCAGTTAGCTTCTCAACCTTCCATCTGCCCACCAAGAATTCCAAAATGTCAGCGTAGTCTTTGGCAGTGTAGACACCGAGCCGCTGAGCAACAGCTGAAAAGTGCTCGAAGAGGTTATCGTCGCGGCCATCGTACATCAAGTGAGCAGGCATAGAGATTTTCTTCCTCATCATGTCAGCAAAAGACATGATGGTTCCATCGGGATCGATCTCAAAAAGCTTTTCCACTATCTTGGTGTAGGCAGTCTCGTGGCGCTTCTCATCTGAAGCAATCGTACCACATATTTGAGCCAAATTCATGTCACCATGCTCCTTGGCAAGGCGAGCTGTGTTTCCATGAGAAATAAAAGTTGCCCTTTCTTGGAATGAAGTGTAGATGAAACCAAGGTAGGGACTGTTTTCTGTACGGGGATCCTACAAAATGAGAGAGGGAAAAAAAAAAAAAAACAAAAAGACAGAACATATCAACTTACCGCAAGGGATATAAATAAAAGGGCAAGAAGTAAATCCACATAAACTTGCACAATTACACAGTGAGCTCTAAATTGACCAACTTCCTAGTCTTGCATTGTTAATTATAGCCATTGTTAACACGCATCTTTTATAATGACTTCCTATCAGAGGTTCAGAACAGGGCTGCTAATTTAGTAGGCAAAGAACTTACCATTCCGGATCCAATTAAATACTGAATAGTCTTCTCAATTTGTCTCATGTCTACCCGTCCACTCAGGTAGAGATACTTATTCAGAAGGTCTCCATGCCTATTCTCTTCAGCAGTCCATGCTCTTGTCCAAATAGCCCAAGAAGTGAGGCTAGCACCTGTTTCATCACGAACCCCGTCCAAGGTATTAAGCATTGTTTGATATGTTGGAAGGGCTTCTTCCGTAATCATATCTCCAACCAAAACAACAAAGTAATCATCTGGAAGCTCTTTTGCCCTCTCCCTTAGTTCCTTGACTTGTTCATCGAATCCATCAGAGGCAGGATCCGGCAGAAAATCCTGTGGTTGCCAACACTTCTCAACTGGCTTCAGGTGAACCAAAATGTTGTTCTCAGCCCAATCCTCCATGGATTTGAAGATCTCAATCTTTTGAGGTGGCATGGAGTGGGTGACTTGAACATGCACCTCCCGAGGGGGCATAAAAGGCTTCTTGAGGTTCTCAACCTCCCTTCAATGAAACAAAAGAATTGAGGATCAGACACTGACAGCTGAGTTTGGATTTCCAGCAAGGACAAGAAAATAGTTAAAGCTCATAGTTATCAAAAGGTACAGAAAATCAGCATGTGACAATAGCAGAGACTTGTCTATGGCCCGTCATATCTGACATATGAATGCTATGGAACTGGAACTAAAGGGAAAGCAGTACATAAATGAGTGACGTCCACGTGGCAACAACAAATAGACAACTTGCTTTTTCCAGAAATTTACATTAAAACAGGTTTGTGGTTAAAAACTAAGGCAGTAATAACCATTTGACCAACCAAGCTCCCATTAAATAGCAAACACATTATAATGGATATTAAGGGAAAAAAAAAAAAAGGTCATACCAAATACAACAAAGGAAAGGGAAAAAAAATAATATATGAATTAACGCAGAACCATAAGTAGTAGTTTGCTAATAACAACACAGATTATCTCAGATCCTATAAACATGATTAGCAACTAAAATTTTCTGTATAACCATAGATTAACACACTTGTATAATACTAGCCCCAAAAATTAACATTTAGAAAGTTCAAAACTTTGGAACCTTGAAAACTTTCAAATTGATAAAACACAGAAGGTTCTAAAAATTCCAAAAGATAGAAGTTTTAAACATTTAGAACTGTAACCAATGATCTCCAGCTCCTTGAAAAGAAGACCTACGTTGTAATTTAGAAATACATAAAAGATCCACCACCTATTAAACAACAGTCAAATAAGTAATAGATCTCACCATCTCTTAAATAATGGTGAAATAAGTCAAAGATCCACCACCAACCAAGCACAGGCAGGAAGGGATTATAAAACAAAGAATCTATGCAAAGGTATCCAACCTACTCTCACCAAATTGAATATTCTTTATCAAGATGAAGACTCAATCACATTCAGAAAACAAAAAAAAAAAAGATTAAAAAAAAGATGAAAAGCAGTAAATACTACATCAAATAAAACAAAATAAACATAATTATGCTATAAAAATCAAGCTAAAAGAATTGCAACAAGGATCATTGATCATAATTTTAAAATCACTAATGTGAATACAAAAGAGGAATAGGCAGTGACAGAAAACATGGCGAACACATGTTATTGCAGTAGAACTAGACAAAAAAAGGCCTTCATTCCACCTGCACACGGTCTGACATAATGCAGGAACAAGAACGCATCATTCAAGAAGCTTACACATATAGACAAAAAAACTATTTATATGCCACATCATAAGAAACCAACAGCTGGGCAAGCATGCATGCATGCACTTGTCAAAACATAAAATACAAGCATCATACATGAACTAATAGGGAGCAGCCAAAATTAAAAGCTACAGAACCTAGCCAAAACCAAATAGCCAACACAAAATAAGAAAAAGGGAGGAAGAAATAGAAAAACCATAAATCTCAACAAATTAACCAAACAATTCATAAAGCAGACATTCCAGATGATTCTAATAATAAAATATAAATTAAATGTTGTAACCGTCCCCAACCCCACCTAACCGAAAACAACAAACAGAAAACCATGCATGCAATTGAAACCACAGATTGCATTTAAAACCAGCCAATCCAGCAGAACCATTTCAACCACCACATTTCGGATATATAAATCTTTTTTTTTTTAAATATTCATACTAAAAATAAAAGAGCTTTTATTTCAGTCCTGAGGAGTAAGACAAAATCTTCCACAATGCAGAGTAAGCTAAAATGGTTTTGAAAGCCTTTTGCTTTACAAGAAAAACCGGTTCTAATCTTCTTTCCTAAACTTAACAAGAAGAAAAGGACATTTAACTGCAAAACCAAGAATTTGACTATTCTTCTCAAATGGTATCCCAAGAGTGCTAATGAAAGCAGAGCGTCAAAGGAATAATCTTCATTTCAATATTCGTTATTCTTCCATTTAACTAAAAGACCAAGCTAAAAACAAAACAAATAAAACAAGGAAATCGGCCATCTACATCACAATGAAATTCATAGAGTCAATCCTATAAATAAAGTTCCAAACATAATATCAAGAGGCATATGTTAGAGATTGAAACGGATACCACAGAACCACTACTTCCAAAACAATATATAATATATAAATAAAGAAAATCACTTTACAACAAATTATATGCGACCACATATAACTCAAAGATTAGACATGAACTTGAATCAAACCCAGTAATGAAATTTAAATTGCTATAACAAGTCACCAAATGTAACCAAAAAAACAGAGCCGCACCTCGAAAAAATCGAAATTTGATAAACAAAGAGGTAGGAGAGAAAAAAGAAATTTCATAACAAATATTAAAATAATTATACCCATTCCATCAAACTAAAATAGATACAAGAACAGAACATTAACAAGAACACAATTTGAAGTACATAGCAATCGATAAAAGATAAATGTACGCCGTCTCAATAAATTCAAACAAAAAGAAGAAAAAAAGAAAAAGAAAACAAATAAGCATGCGAAATCAATGCATTTAAAGCATAGATAACAAGATCAATAAGCAACCCATTTGAAGTAATGCAGCCATAAGCCAAACGAAAGCATAAAAACAAAAACCCAGATCCAAAGTCAGCTCAAAGTAAAGAAAAAATTGCAAAGAATTTTACTTTAATACAAGAATCTATATGCCAACACACAAAATATTAGGGAGAAATGAAATGAACAAGAACACAAACTTGGTGTTAGAACGAAGAGTTGAAGCCATGGAGAACTTTGGAGATCTGAGGCTGGCCATTTGAGGAAGAGCAAAGGAAGGAAATTTCTGGGTTTGAGTGGTGAAAGGGCTGAGCTTGAGAGCCATTTTTCTGTTTCTTCGAGTTTTTTTTTTTTTTTTTCTCCCTTTTTCTCTTCGCTCTCTCTCTTTCTTTCAGCTTCAGTTTTCCTCCACAGAAGAGAAAATGAGTGACAATGGTCAAAATTATAGCAGCCCATGAAGCACCTTTTATATTGTGATAATTAATTGCTAGTCCCTGAATTTTATGATAATTAAATAAAGGCATTTGTTTTTCATTTGTATCAAATAGGTCCATCACTTGATAGCCTCTGCTATAATGACTAAAATACCCCTTGATTTGAAGTCATTAGAATTTTTTATTTTTTTTAAAGACCTTCGTTCTGGTGGGAGATTAGATAGGACTCTACCTATAATATATTTATTTTTTTAAAGACCGTGCTGGTAGAAGATTAGACAGGATTCTACTTATAATATAGATCATTACATGGCAAATATAAATGGAGGGAACATAAATCAAAACTTTTAAATTTTTAAAAAAATATATAAAAAAGTATAATGAAAACAAGAATTAATTACAAACTAACAAAGAGTAAATGAAATGAAAAATTATCTTTTAACATGAGAAACTTTTTGCACGTTTAAATAAATGATATTAGACAAGCCAATTAGCCAACAAATAAATCCTGAAGACTCAAGAAACGCTGACGAAAAGTATAATATATTTGGATAAAATGAAATCTTAGGGACGCCGATGTTATAACCATTATCAAACAATTAACAAAGGGTCTAAAATTTTGGAAATAAAATATTGACGAATTTACCAATACACAGTATTTTTAATTTCTGATACAACACATAATAAATACGAGTACAAAAATACTGCAAAGACCACTGAGTTCCGTTCATTAAAACGTCCCCCCCACGCCCACAGTGTTCAGTCTGTTCAGAATCTAGGGCAGTCTAACGTATGTTAGCTGTTATTGTTGAGCATTGTCTTATATATTAATCATTTCTCTTTCTGAAAAAAAAAATAAAAGAAAAAGGAAAAGAAAAACTTAATTTTTTTCTACATTTTTTTCTTAACAGTTGAAAGTATATTATGTAATAAAAGTAGATTATTTTAGAATCAGATTTTTAAATAATTCATTTTAATGAAATATTTATTATTTGACAATTTAATACAACTGTAAAAATGCTCTTATTTAATTTGTTTGCAAGTATTGCATTTATTTATGTCAGCGGAGAATTATTTGGCATTAATTTTTTTTTTTTAATTTCTTCTTTAGAGAATCGCAATGAAAATGACACATCTTTATATGCTTCTCTAGGAATGCAAAAAAACAAATAAAAAGTGATGTCCTATCAATTTATTCATTTTTTTGAATTTTTATTTCGATATCTCTATTTATTAAGTATTAAATCTTGGGACAAGCTAGGTCGCAGGAGCCGCAACAAACAGCCTCGGCATTTTCACCTTGCATGAACAGCTGCCTTGGTCTGGTTTCATCAGCACCAACACGCGTGGATGATTCCCATTGGCTATGTTACTTGCAGAAGCCGTAACATAGCAAAGGTCCTCTTAAATCTTGATGTGGTTAGAGACTTATGAGTAGGGATTATTGATGGGATGGGTACCGACTTAACAACCGATCATCGTCATTTGCCTCCACGTCGACCCTACCTCATTTCTTTTCTCATTCTCGCATCATATGTATCTATGTATATATTTTTTTTCCTTTTTTATCATTTGATAGAGGATGAGTCATGAAACTTTCTGAAAAAAAAAAAAAAAAGCTCTGCGGTTTTATTTAGTTTTATTTTAGCTAAATCACAAATTTTTGAACGAGATTATCTTTCTAAAAATTGATTTGCTAACGTTAACATCTCAAGTCTTCTTTCATAACTTGATCAATAAATGACAACAGTTTATGGTAAAAAAAATAAAAAGTAAAAAATAAAGAAAAATGTGAAAAAAGAGATGGCTGATAGAGAGTTCTTGTATGTAATTTGGTCGTAGATAAAGACGTGAAAAGAAGAGTAAAATGTCAAAATAATACAAATTGAATGATTTTGATTTGAGTTCTTTTATACTAATTGAATTAAGGAGCCCCCTACGTTACAATTAACGTAACATACGCCCACACACAGTAATTGTAAAAATAAAAAGTAAAAAATAAAGAAAAACGTGAAAAAAGAGACGGCTGATAAAGAGTTTTTATGATGTAATTTGATCGTAGATAAAAACGTGAAAGGAGGAGTGAAAGGTCAAAATAATACAAATTGAATGATTTTAATTTGAGTTCTTTTCTACTAATTGAATTAAAGAGTCTCCTATATTACAATTAACGTAACGTACGCCCACACACAGCAACTGTAAAAATAAAAAGTAAAAAATAAAGAAAACGTGAAAAAAGAGACGGCTGATAGAGAGTTCTTGTGATGTAATTTGGTCGTAGATAAAGACGTGAAAGAAAGAGTGAAAGGTTAAAATAATACAAATTGAATTATTTTTATTTGAGTTCTTTTCTACTAATTGAATTAAGGAGCTCCTTACGTTACAATTAACGTAACGTACGCCCACACACAACAACTGTAGTGAAATTAATATTAAAGGACTTAAAATATAATTTACCATATTATAAATAAATATTCATAATTAATTGGGCCCGGCAAAGGAGAAAGCAATTCGAATTTATCAGTACAAAACTATACATATATATGAAGAAGATTTTAATAGTACAAAATCTTATTTAAAGAAATTTAATTTCTTAAAAAAATGGGGACTAAAGTATTAAAAACTAAAAAAAAAAAAAGTAACTCATGTACCTTTATTTATTTGTATAAGCACACGTGTCTCGTTCAGTGGATTCGTGTCCCGTGTCCATCATTTTGTACCTGTATAAATTTTCTTTCTATTTTCCTATTCTAATTTAGAATTAAAATGATACGAAATAAATTGTCACAAAACAAATATATATGACAAAGTATGACTGAAGTACATTACATCAACCGTTTTTGGTGCCATCACTGACTTAAAGAAAGAAAGAAAGAAAGAAAATATGAATGAAAATAAGGAGCGACAGCCAGACAAGAGACCGGAGGCATGTTGTCTTGAGATTTTTGGCCCCTTCAATTGTTTCACATCATGTCCCACGTACTTGTCATCTTCACTTCCTCCACGCCGTTGCTTCTCCGTTTCTCTGCTTGTTTTCAGGATTTTGGCATCCCTACACGTGGAGGGTTCATATAAGTGCAATACAATTTTTCAAATATGAAATCTTATGCTCTTGTTGTTTGAAAACTCATTGATGTTTTAGATCTTAAGTTTTACGTGGTAGGGCCTCGTCTAGGTTTAGATACTTAGATTGTGTCATATAAAGTTGATGTATGTTGGTTTTAATTATAGTCTGATTTGTACATATCAGTTATATTCTCCTGTAATATGAGTTGTAATTTGAACAATAATATCATGTAATCAAAAAAAAAAAAAAAACAGGTCGTGGTAGTTTTTTTTCACCATAATTATCCACAGATTTACTATTAGGGTTGGGCATGTAGCTGAATATACATACCGGTAGGGACGTTTAGCTAGAAATTTTGTTGGGATGCTAATAGTATTCATAATTTTAAAACTTAATGAAACAAAAAAAAATAACTCCACAATTATATTATTTATTGCTAATATTTATACTCGTCGACAAGTTTTCATGTTCTGAAAATAGTACACGGTAGTTTTATTATTTGTGTATGCTTATTTAGATTGCACGCACTAGACGGTGGCAACGTAATAAAATGATGTCTGGTAAGTTTAAGCAACGAATTTATGGCTTGTTCTTGTGACTTGTTGATTTTTTTAAGATGGAGAAATCAAAAGATTTGAATCTAGATACTTAGATATTTTTCTTTTACTTTTTAATATTTTATTATTAATTATTTACTCACATCAAAATATATATTTTTTATTTTTAATACTTTATTTTAATATGCATTCATAAAATTTATTTAATTTATAATAAATATAAATAAAAATATATTTAAAAATAAGAATAATTATAAAATTATGTTATTCAGATTATTGATTATTATAAAAATAATAAAAAGTAAGTGGTATATTAATTTTAATATGAGAGAAATTAGCAATCTCCTTTTATAAACTCTCTCTGTCTCTCTCAACCTTTGAATAGATCTAGTATTAGGCTTAGGCATATAGCCCAATATTTATTGATAGGGACGTAGTTAGAAATTCTAATGGCATGCTAAAAATATTTATAATTTTAAAAGTTAATGTAACAACAAATAATACCATGACTGTATTATTTAGGGGTAAGTTTCAGGGACACGATTTTAGACACAACTGTAGACACAAATTTCTAACCTTTAGATAAGAAAAGAATGACAGGTGAAGATTAGAGGGCATAAATTATTAATTACAATATATCTGCTCTCTCATCTCCTTAGTGTTTGATATCTATTTCTTATTTTTCTCCTATTTTATCGTTTCCCTCTCCAATATTGCACAATGAAATAAATGGAAAAATTAGAACTATCAAAATCAATTTCTTTATATCAGTATCGGGCATATATTTGAAATTTAATTCTAAGAAAATCTATAAGCTCTTTTAAGTTTTATGCAATTGGAGGAATTGAAATGGTGGTAATCAAGTTTAGAGGTGGCTTTCAATAAAATATTTCGTTTATAAAATCTAGTTTTTCTCTCCTATTTGCAATTCTTGAAGAATTTCCTTGAAAGAGATTTTGATGGATAAAATAAAACATTCAATTAGTGGGCTCATCTGTTGCTAAAAAGTAAAGAACTTGGTATGGGTTTAAATTTTTTAATTAAAATACTTATTTTGCCATTATATTTTATTTATTTATCAACTTCTCTGTATTAACCCATGCAAATCAATTTGACATGAAAAGTCTTTTTTATGCTTTTGTTCGTCTTTTACGATTTTGTTTGCTTGCAGTATATAAAAAGATTTTTAGATTTGATAGGAGAACGAAACGAGAGGTAAGTAGGGGTGGGCATGGGTTGGGTCATATAGGGTTTGTAAAAGTCCAACCTAACTTATTATTAAATGAGTTGAGATCAAATCAATTCAATCCAATTAAATAAAATATGTTCAATCTAATTCAATTCAATCTAATCTTTAAATTATTGGATTAGATTGATTAGGTTGAAGACTTGAAGTCAATTTAAAATTAAATAAAGAAAAAGATACGAAAGTTGAAATGAAACTTATTGAAATCAAATATAAATACATTATATTATGAAAATTTTATTTATTGTTAAGTATTTGATAAAGAAAACTAAAAGAATATAGAATGAATAAATCAGAAAAGTTGAATGAGAATTAAGATTTAAGAGTTTACTTTTGGAGTTAGAGTTTAGAGTAATAGATACAAAAATAAAATCGTCTTTTTTATAAAAGAATAAAAAGAGGATAAAAAATAGATTAGTCGTTTAGATTTTTAAAATTTTACAATTGAGAATTTTCTTCTTCTTCTTCTTCTTATTATTATTATTTATGTGGGTGGGGTTGGGTTAGAGGGGTTCATTATAATTAACCTAATCCAACCTAATTGTTAATTGGATTAAAAAAAATTGACCCAATTAACCCATAATAACTCACTCAACCTATCAAAATTAAATCGAGTTAGATTAGATTGGGTTGGGTCGTCAGGTTGGATGGGGTCTGCTCACCCCTAGAGGTAAGAGAGAGAATAATTAGGAAAATAATTAATTATCACATGATGGGACTCACGTTATTTGTTAGATTTTAAATTTAAAAATAACTTTAATCTTGACTGTTGTAATTGGGTAAAAGCTCGTTTATCCTTGTATTATGAGGTTAGTACTTGTTCAATCATTATATTTTTTTAAAATATTTCAAAACATACATGCAGTTAAACTATTAACATCCTTATAGTTAATTTTTGTCCCTTTTAGATTGATCTTACAATAATGTTTCTATTTTTTAGGATATTAAAAAAATTAAATTACTAACTTAACTCCAAAATAATAATTGCCAAATTTTATATAGAAATCTTTAATATAAGCAGAATAAAATAAATGGACTTGATTTTGTTCTTGGATTTGAATGCGGTTGGTCAATTTTTATTATTAGCAGAAAAATACGTGGCGTTGTAGCACAAAGTGATGAGATTCTTGGCATGTATTTTAGCCAAGCTATTTAATTCTCCTTTGGACCAGTAGCCCGCACACTTTGGTTTTCAGCCTATATACTTTTCTTGCTTTAATTTACCAAATATGAATTTAATTCTTTAAGCAAGCCTAGGAACAACATACATCTAAAGGCTTGGGTGTATACACAGTACCAGATCTGGATCCCAGAAATGGTGCTCTGAAGAAGGGAGGAGAAGAGAAATACAACTAAGGACAGAGATCCTGTCTCTTTCCCTTAGAGGAACGTAACAGTTGTATAGCAGATCTAATACATATCAGTCTGCAAAATGCTTTAAATGCTTAAAAATAAAAATGCAGAAATTTAAACATACATGAATTTAAACTTTACAAGCTTTGAAAATTAAAAGATTACAAATCTTACATGTGTTTTTGTAGATCTGATGCTTTAAAAGAAATTAGAAGAAAAAGAAATGGGAAATTAATCCAAAGACAAGGAACTAATCTGTAAACAGAAAAATTTCCTTGGTTCTGATTCCTGATTCCCAGAGAGATGTTAGAGAGAAGGAAGAGAAGAAGAGAGAGAGTTTATTGAAATTGAAAAAATTCTGAGGAGTCACAGTCTTCCTTCATAATTATATACAATGCTCATTAAATTGTAGCGAGTTCCACTTAATGCTGTTCACTGTAGCGCGTTTCCACTTGGTACTGTTCACTGTAGCGCTAAAATTTGAACTGTCGCGGGACTGCTACTTTGTACATTGGATACGATGAGACTGTTGCTTTATACATAGAATTCGATTTGGGTGAAGAGACATGTGCGCTCTCACTTGTGTCCAGGGGACCACCCAAAAATACAATTTGAAAAATAAAATGATTACATAAATTTAGAAAATGAATAATTACTCTTTTTTTTTACATAGCAATTATTTACAATGCTTTATTGGAGATAAAATTCCAAAACAATCATCTTCATTTTCATCTCCAAGTGAAATGAACGGCTCTTCATCTTCTTCTTCGTCTTCAGAGGAATTTGCGACGGAAGTCTTTGATCTGGAGGTGAGGAGCTGTTCCATGACTTTGAAGTATTCATCTTCAGTTTTGGCACTGGCCAGGAGAGATTGGGCTTTGGATTTTTGGGTAAGGAATGTTTGTTGGGCTTTGGAGCTTTTGATGGTTGGTGGTAAGAAACCTTTAGAACAAATCCAATTTCGTATAAGGGTATCAGTTAATTTGGCCTGTTCATCAAATTTTGACCACCATTTTACTTTGAAAGTTCTTTGGAGGATGAGTTGAGATCCTTGGGTATGGAATCTGAAATTCCACATGCATACCCATGGGAGGAAGAAGTTTGTACAGAAATAAAGAAAATGAGGAAATCTTTTTTCTGATTGGGAAGGTTCATAATGGGCTTTGAATAGACTTAAACAATAGGTGGCATTAGAAGTTAAAATTTCTGGTATAGGACCAAAAAAGTTCCACTATTGTTGAAACCAGTTTGGGAGGCTTTGGACAGTTATTTTCGAATTAAAAAAAAATAACCATGAATGGAATTTCTTTGGGTTTTGTAAGAAAAATGTGTTATATCAGGCCTGTTGGTAATCCCAATAGAAATAGGTTAAACAGTGAGGTAAACGCATTTAGAAATTTGGAGGGAAACTTTTAAATTTATGGAGTTGGTCACCCCATTGGTTTGAGCTCAGGACCTTAAGGATAGTGGCCGTAAAGTAGGCCGGCTCAGAATGAGTTTCACTGAGAAAGAAATGTTTGAATTTAACTGACTCAGTGGCTTCTAAAATACTTTGATAATAAGACTTGGGTTTTGTCAAATCCCATGGTTTGAAAAACCAACCTTTGGGGAAAAACTTTGAAATGGCTTGAAAAGGATCAATATGGTAAAAGCCATCTTCCATAGTTAAAACATTTTGAAAATGGATTTTATCGTACCAATCGAAAGTTTTCTTTGAAGGAGTTGGCTGGGAAATAACGATTTAAGAAGATGAACTTTCACCAGAGACAACTACATTTTGAGAAGAAGATTTTGAAATTTCTTTGGAAATAGATTTTTCAATACTTTCTTTAGGAGAAACTTGAGTTTGAGAAAAACTTTGTAAAGTGAGCATAAGCTCAGGGGATTTAGAGATGGACTTCATCCATTCATTTACCTGCTCATGGGTGGCAAGGGCTTTGGAATGGGCTTCTTCATCTTCTATCATGTCGATCCATGATTTAATTGGCATGGCATAAGAGAGTAATTTTTCTTTAGGTGGAGAGTCTTTGGATGGTGTTTGAGGCACATGGTCTTTGAGGACTCCTTTGTCTTTATCTTTCTTTTTGGGTGGCATTTATCTGTTTTGGAGAAATTCCCTGGTTAAAAAATCAGGAATAGAATTTGTATCACCTTTAATAAACTAAATATCAAAATCAAAAACACTTAAAATGGCTTGCCATCGTGCAAAAATCTGTTTTGATGCAATGTTTTGAACATTTTTTTCTAAAACATGTTTTGCAGTTTTGCAATCAATTATAAATAAGAATTTTTGATTTAATAAATCACTTTGAAACTTTGAAATGCATAAAACAATCGAAAGAATTTCTTTTTTAATAGTAGAATAATTTTTCTGGCATTCATTCCAATGTGCAGAAACATATTGTACTATCTGTTCTTTATCATTTTCTTTTTGCTTTAATATGCCTCCATAACCTAAGGCTAATGCATCAGTTTCAACAATTTTAGGTAATGCAGGATTTGCAAGGAAAAGACATGGGATGCTTTTAACAGATGCCTTAATGATTTTAACAACTTTGGTATGTTCATCTGTCCATGCAACATGATTCTTTTTTAACCTATCATGTAAAGGTTTTGAAATCCTATTAATGTTGGGACAAAAATCAAGAATATAATTTAAACTTCCTAAAAATCTTTGCAACTGCGTTATGTCAAAGATTTTGTCAGGAAATTTGTCAGCAAAAATAAGGGAACGCTCGATAGGAGCAATGGTTCCTTTGGAAATGTAATGACCAAGAAACCTAATTTTTGTTTGAAATAAAGAGACTTTAGAGTTGGAAACTGCCAATCCAGCCTTTCTGGTGGCAAGGTAAAAAGTCTTTAAATGTTTAAAATGTTGTTCGATTGATTTAAAAAAAATCAAAACATCATCAATATAAACAATGCAAAATTCAAAAAAAGGGTTATAAATGTCATTCATGATCCTTTGAAATTCCGAAGGTGCATTTTTCAAACCAAATGGCATAACGGTCCATTCGTATTGTCTAAATGGAACAGTAAAGGCAGTTTTATAACGGTCATTTGGATGAATCTGAATTTGGCAAAAACCTGATTTCATATCAAATTTTGAAAATACAAAAGCAGAATGTAGTTTTTGAAGCAAATCCTTTTTATTAGGTATAGGATACCTAATTCATTTTAAAGTTTTGTTAAGAGGTTTGTAATTTATGACAAGTCTAGGTGTACCTCTTTCAATCTCGGAATTTTTACTGACATAAAAGGCAGCACAAGACCAAGGTGATCTAGATTTTACAATGAGTCCTTTGGACTCCAAATCTTTGATTTCATTCTTACAGTACTGTTCCAAATCCATATTCATTTGAATTGGTCGAGCCTTTGTAGGTATTTGTTTCTCATTAAAAGAATTTTCGTAAGGCAAATCAACCATGTGTTGTTTTCTGTTCCAAAAAGCAGATGGCAAATCAGCACAAATTTCCTTTTCAATGAGGTTTTTGAAATCAGAGATTTTCTTTTGGATGAAATCATTTTGTAATTGGCTTTCAATTCTTTGTAAACTCAAGTCTTTTTGTAAAAACATCAAATCATTATTCTTTGACTTGAGTAAGTTGTTGATATGGTTATAATAAACAGAACAAGCTTTAATAATATTCAAATTTCTTGTTTTAGGCTTTTCAATGAAAGGGAAAACACGTTTTTTAGATTTTGCTTTAAAAGAAATACTATCGTAATTGACAGTATATGGTGTTATTAGGTTTATAAAGGGAGTTCCCAAAATAACAAGATAATGGATATCATTTGTACGGACAAAAGAGGTTTTAAATTCAAAACTGTCGTTATGAATAGAAGCTTTAACTTTAGAGCTGATTTTGAGTTTTGAATTATTGGCGGCAGAAAGCCTTTCTTTTATTTTCTCATGAGATCTTTTTGGGACAATATATTCTCTAATACAATTTAAATCAGCACCAGTATCAAAAAGAGTAATGGCGTCAATTGCAAAATCATTAGAAAAGATCAAGGTTATTTTGATTAAATAATTTCTTGTGGTGATCTGTTTTAAAACAAACAAAAAATCATTGGGAACAGATTCGATGTTTCCAACATTTTGATCATTATCACTATCAGAATCTATTTTCTTTTCAGAATTATCCTCTAACTGTTTTTGTAAAAGAAGTTGGATAGTATCAAAATCATTTTTCTGCTTTTCTTTCAAATCTTTAATTTCAATTTTGATTTCTTTGATTTCTTTCTGAAGATCTTGAATATTAGGAACGATTTTCTTTATTTTCTTTTTACTCAAAATATCAGTAAGATCATAAGAATTCTTTTTAACAAGAGGAACTTTAGAAGTTTCAGCTTTGTTGGAATCAATTGTTTTCAAAAGCTTATCAAGGTATTCCTTTTGAAGATTTGGATCAGAAATATACTTTACAAGTTCAAGAAAAATTTCTTGGTTTTTAGTTAAAACATTGATTTTCTTTAAAAAAGAATCTGTTTCAGATTCACTACTGCTAGTTGCAGAGGTATCTGAATCAATAAGCTCATCGACCTGGAGCGAGTCACTATCTCCCGACATGGAAGACTCAGAGTCAGAAGACTCTATAAGGAGAGAGGAGATTTTGGAAATGGTTTCTTCATCAAGGCCAAGTTCATGTAGCTTCTTATTCATTTTGCAATATTTTGCAGTATGGCCTTTGATACCACATCTATGACAAATGGCATCTTTGTAATTAAAAGGAGTTTTGGGTTTGGCTCTAGACTCTTTCCTTTTAGAGAAGTTTGGTTTCTTATAAGGCCTCGAAGGTTTCTTATAAGAAGATTCTCTAAAATTTTGGAAAGGTTTCCTATGGCGTTTAGATTTGTAATACTTCCTGTGAGGTCGAGTGGAACACTCACCATTACAATTTTTGGAAGCGGAAGTTTTAAAGGGGTTATAATTGAATTGCTTACAGAAACTACCTAACTCTTGTTTAGACTTTTTAAGCTCCCATTTGAGCCGTTTCTGTAACTTCAAATCTTGACAGATCTTTAAACCTTCCTTATTGACAAATCTGACAAGTTCACCGTAGGTGAGCTCATCATACGGGACACGATTATCGTAAAGGGTTTTGATGGAATTCTTAACCTTTTCACCCAAAAGGGTAGGTAAACCTGCTAAGAATTTCTCTTTCCAAGTAGTATGATTTACATCATCTCTGAGAAAGAGCCGAATAAAAAATGTGGTTTTGTAGCTCTGGAATTCACTAAGTTTCTTACATCTCAAGTTATGTAGTAACTCAACGTTTTTGTCTCTAAGGTGAGAAGGGTCACCTATGAAATGAAGGGATATAGTCACAATTAGGGTAGCTACAGCATCCTGGATTGGACTATTGAATTCATCAAAGATGGGGGTGCCATCTTGATCTCTCTTAATGGAGTTAAAGATATATAATTGTTGCTGATTGGTGAGCAGATGATCCCACCATCCTTTAAGTTGACCAGTAAAACCAGCAATAAGGATTTCTGTTATAGCTCTATCAAAAGTTCCTGATTGGGTTTTATAGGCATTAGCTGCCATGGTCATCTGTTGCAACAATCCTAGAATGTTGTACTCAGACATACCATCAATATTCCATTCATAGACTGAAGATGCATTAAACCATGATTGATTTAAAGCACTTGGTCTATTATCTATGGTTAGATCTGGTGGAGTTCTGACAGTAGGAATGACTAAATCCCAATGGATTTTGTTGACTTTAAGAACGGATTCATCTTTGAAAGCTTCTGTGTCAGAAGAGGCTATAGAAGATTGATCTTGATCTAATACTCCAATCTTGCTAGATTGAGGAGTATCAGGGGCAATTTGAACTTTACTAGATGAGGAAGAAGCTTCTATCCTATCTAGTTGTTCTCTAATGGCTTTAGCAAAATCTGATTGTGACTCTCGAACAAGCTTTTGGCTAGTTTTCGAAACTTAGAAAGGTTTGAAAATAGGTTCCTTAAGTTTTTTGTCAGAATCTGATTTTGAAAGGATAAGAGAAATAGAGGGAACAAAAATGGTTGACTTTTGGAATTGGTTTTCTATTCTAGTCAACTGTTTTCCAATGGTATTTAAGTTAGTATTGCAGAAATTATTCTGTTGAATAATACTACTTAAATTTGCATCGGAATTATTTGGCTTTGGAATTTTATAAGGTGAGACTCTAATCTCTACAGGAGGTTCACCATGATTTATGGTTACACTTCTGAGAGGCGGATGTTCAGACTCGACTGTTCTATTGCTATCAGAAAGGTTTCATTCAGGAGTTTTCTTCCTAATAATAATAGGGTTTGACTCTTTAAAGGGATAACTAATGTTGTGATCTGAAGCATATATTTCGAACCAATCAAAAAACAATATATGAACTTGATGTAAATTAACAAATTCATAATAAACTTGTTGGATTTCTTTTTCTTTGTTTGATTCAGAATAAAAATCATTATGAAGAAGATTTTTATCTAATTCAAATTCTTTTGAAAGGACACCAATTACATTTTCTGTAACTGCAGAGAACGTAGGAGAAGTCGAGGGAGAAAGTTCCTTATCTTCCTGTCTTTGTTCATGTTGACAACTAGTGTAAATTGGGTGAGGGACACTAGTGGAATAGTCAACTGACCTGATTGAAGAAATAGGAATATCCGAGGTGGAAAACCTAGGTTGATTTATCACATAAGGGATTTTTGAAAACTTTCTTTCTAATGAATGCATGCTTGTGCATGAGTCTTTATCGGAGAATCTAGTGGATGTAGATCTCCTGAAGGACAATTTAACTTTACTATCGGAATACTGAGTCACATTTTGCAACTCTGTATTTGGCTCAAGTTGTTTCGGAATCACTGGTGGAGCGGCTCCTTCAAGAATCCATTCATCGGGAAGATTGACATCTTTCCATTGGATTGATTTTGGAATGACTGTATTGGCTTTAGACAAATCAATCTGGAAGAGAAGAGTTTCATCTCTTTTCGACTGGAATCTATGTTGTGTACTAAATGCAGAAATTATTGCTTTGTATGAAATTTTAAAAATCAATGCAACTGGGATAGATCCCTCAATCATGTTGTAATTATGGGTCTTGATCTATAAAATCATGTTTTTTAAAATGTTTTTATCTTTAAGAGAAATTGTTATGTTTGGATAACAATCAAATGAAATTAGACCTTTACAGAGACTGAATTCTATGCTGCTTAGCAAGGAATCATCAAAAGAGATGAATCGACCATCTCTAAGGACAGCAAGGATGGAAGTATCCAAGCCTTCTTTGGTTAAGGGTTTTATGCCGACTTGGGTTAAACC
The DNA here is from genome assembly GCA_018350135.1 of Citrus trifoliata. Lineage (NCBI taxonomy): Eukaryota > Viridiplantae > Streptophyta > Magnoliopsida > Sapindales > Rutaceae > Citrus > Citrus trifoliata. The sequence continues at coordinate 29,287,288 of CM031386.1, forward strand.
TATATGGACATAATTAAATTTCTTTTCTTAAGCTTTTTTAAAAACTTTTCTGAAAACAAATGTTGTTTCAAAAGGATTTGAAATGGTAATATCTCATTCTTCAGTCTTTATCACATAATCATTTTTTAAAATATCAAGAGCTTTAGTTTTGTAAATCTTTTCTTTGGAAATCTTTAGAAATTCCCAACAATCAATTGCTTTATCAAAATTCTGAATAATGAATTCTTCAGAACTCACAACATACTTTGAATCACTAGTCTTTCCGGAAGAATAGCTAGAAAAGGATGATGCTTTACAGAGCAGAGGATCCACTGTTAAAAACTTATGGCCTATTTCTAGACCTGTCGGTATGGCTACATGTATGGTTTTACAACCCTAAGCGAAAATCCTTATCCTAAAACAAGACTTACTATCAGTAAAAATTCACCACACAAACAGAATTTTAAAATAAAACACAAATCTTTAATTACAAAACTCTTTACTGTATTACACTATCCTCCCCTTGGCTCTGATACCAGATGGGAAATATGATCGAAGGATGGGTGTGGTGAATAGTATAATATATATATATATATATATATATATTAATTTTTGTGGGAACTCACATTTTCCAAAAATTTGATATTGTAAAAAAATTGGTAATTAAACTACCAATTTTTTTGGACATCAATAAAAAAATTAATATATTACTCCTCAGCAGAGTGTTACATAAAATATAGATATTATTTTTTTGAGATTAAATTGGTAATTAATTTTTTTTATTAATGTCCAAAAAAAATTATTGTAAGAAGACAATATTATAAAAGAAAGTTAAAAAGAATAAAGAGTAATGGCAGCAGTATCAATAATTTAACGATATAGATATTTTGAGATATTTTTACAAATATAGAGAATAAACGGACATTAATGTTAAAAGATAGAAATTAAACGAACTTTTATCCTTAATAATTAATAATTCATGTCCTCTAATCTTCACCTTTCATTCTTTTATAATCTAAAAGTCAAAAATTCATTTCTATAATTATGTCTCTTGAACCTGCTCCTATTATTTATTGCTAATATTTTTACTCATCGACAAGTTTTCATGTTCTGAAAATGGTGTATGATAGTTTTATTGTTTATGCATGCTTATTTAGATAGCACACACTTGATGGTAGCAAAGTAGCGATAACAATAACAAAATGATGTCCAATGAGTTTAAGAGATGAATTTATGGTTTCCTTTTTGTTACTTGTTGGTATTTTTTAAGATAATAAAATCAAAACACATCTAAATCTAGAGTATGCCTATGTTTATTTTTTGTTTTTTAAATAATAAGAAAAGAATGAAAAAAAGAAGACAATATTGTCTCTTTTAGTTTATTTATGTTAATGAGTCATTAGTTATTAGGGATTGGTAATACAATTTTAGAAATTCAAAATATTTAGGCATGTTCGGAGTTCGGTATTGTTTCTGAATTACTATCTTCTTAAAATAAAAATGAAAATGAAAATGATGTTTTACAATTACTATATTTTGAATTTAAGTATGTATCTGGTATTATTTTTTGTACCCTGTATTTTAAAACTGAAAACAGTACAATGTGTTCAGTTGTCACAATTAAAAAAATGAAAACAACAAATATGTGTTTCGTAGTACCATTTTCAAAAATAAAAAGTCTTACATTTGTTAATATATATAATAACTTCAATAGTTAAAAAGTCTTGCATTTTTTATTGTTCTTAGATTAAAATTAAGTCAAATATTAAAGAATTAAAATCCTCAAGCATTTTCTCAATTGGTAATTTAGTATCAAAGAATTAATTAATATCAGAAGAAACATTGCTATATCAATGGAAGCAGTTACTCTAAGAGGACAAACTTTTATAAGAAAATCTTTTTTTTTTTTATAAAAGGTTCTCCCTTTTAAGCATTCAACTAGTGAATAAATACAAATAGTGGGCTGGAATGTTATTCACCCAAAGTACAACTTCAGATTGCTCCCAGACTAGGCTAGCTAAATTGTGAGCTATTACATTGCTGGCTCTTGGAGTATATTGAATTGATATTTGTTGTTGCCTCCTAATACAAGCTTGCAAATCATATATAACCCAATAAAGTTCAATTCTTGTGCTTTTCTTGCTCAAAACCAGTATCTACTATTACTTTGCCTCTGGAATCTCTAATCACAACACCCAAACCAACTCTTCTCTGCTCAACAGCAACTGATGCATCCACATTAACTTTGAAACAACCTGCTGGTGGGGATTGCCATTTGGAAGCTACATTAGAGTTTTCCTCTAAAGATGTCTATAGTTGTGGCAGCTGAATCTTTCTGTAAGAATGTACTACTGCATCTGCTTTAGTAGCTGATAATTGAGAATCTTCCTTCTTATTTTCAAAGATAAGAAGATTTCTTACATGCCAAATAACCCAGCAAGTAGCAACTATCAGCTCCACATCTGACTTACTCCTTTTGTTTGCCATCTTTTGAAAAAAACTAAGCATATGGGGGGGGGGGGGGGGGGAAGAGGCTGACATGATCTTCAAAAGGGGTCAACCTCCAAACTTTTTTAGATACTTTGCAGCTAACAAGTGCATGGTAAATGGAGTCCTATGTTCTTTTACATCTCTGACACCATGGGTTTGAGAGATTTTTTTCTTCCAAAGGTTTTGAGCAGTAGGTAACATATTCCTTGCTGCTCTCCACGTGAATATCTGTACCTTTTCTAGAAGTTCTAGAGAACAGATTGCTTTCTATGGAGATTGTCGTTTGTGTGAGCTGCTGGCTTGGTCTGAAAATTTAAGTTTTAAAGGCACTTGGTATCCACTTTTCACTGTATAATCTCCTTTTTTGTCAAAATACCATAGAGCCTTATCTGAGCTTGGTTGTGTTGGGAGGGGAATCTTCATAATCTGGTCTGCATCCTCCTTTAACTTTTATAAGAAAATCTAATCCCCATTCACGGTAGCCATTTACATCCGTGGCAAGCATTTTAAAAGAAAAAAAAAAGTAATGAACGACCCCATGTGTGTGTGTGTGTGTGTATGCGATATACACATACATATATATACCACCACCAACGTCACATTGCAGCTAAAACTACTCTCGATCATCTCAAAGCTCAAAATTTAACAGACATTAATCATGACTTGATGACAATTTTGCAGCTACTTAGCACATTTTCTTCCAATTTGTAATTTTAAAATAATCAATAAAAGATGACAAAGATGATGAATAAATAAATAACAAAACAAATCCAAATGAATAAGACATAACAAAACAACTCAATAATCTATAGAGATTTGGCTCTCTATCTATATACGGAGACAAGGAAGGCAGATGAACCAAAAAGTAAAAGAAAAAAAATTATGCAAAAGAAATGAAAAAAATTAAATTAAATTAAAAGAAAAAAAATACATATAAAAGATGAAGAAGGTGGGATTTAAAGAAAATATTTTCTAGTAAGAGAGAAAGAAAAGAAGATGATGAGAGTTGGAGATAACATGTGGTGGAAGGGAGAGAAGAAGAAGATGAGAGAAAAATATATCTTATTTGCTATGCTTTGGAGAATACATAGTATATTATTTTATAATTTACTTTATAATTCGTTTTGTAATTTAGAGAAAACGTATCTAATTTATTTGAACTTTTATTACTGTTAAGTAGATTTTGTTTTCTGTATTTTACAATTTAAGTTTAGGTTCAGGCTGACCGAACATATATTATACTTACTACCATTAAAATGAAAATGAAAATGAAAATGAAAACTTGGTGAACAAAATGACACGGAACCGGCCCTAATCGAATTATAAAGAATTGGGCTTCTAGACTATGCTAGATTGAATTTTTTCAAAATCACTTGGAATATTTTTTATGATTTTCAAAATTCAAATGAGGCATTTTTGTAAAATTTAAAGAATACAAGATCTTTACTAAACTCATGCATTCAAGATCTTCAAACTTCATAGAAAACAAGACCTTAACTAAAATTATGCATTGAAATTTTTTAAAAGTGAGCTGGACTCTATCGCACCTGATCATGTATTTGGGCAGTCAAGTTTCGACTTTTGGGCCTTATTTATTATTTTTTTGCTAATGGTAGTATATGTTGCTTTCAATTTATTACACCGGCCTTCATTTTTAAATTAATTTTACATAATTACAAGATTGGTCCTATTAGAAAACAAAATAATTATGATAATTTTCTTTTTCTCTCATTTACAAATTCTTTTACTGTCTCTCATAAGCTTTGAACAGATTTTTTTTTTCATTTAAGCCGAAATAAAAAGACACATTAACTTGAGAAATACAATTCAACTAATAAATGGTATAAAATAAATAAAATAAAAAAGGCATAGTTCTCCAATAGATCTCTAAAACCCTAATATACCATTTCTTTATCCTACTTTTTTTTTCCCTTTTCTGGACAGGAACCCAATCTACAATTAAATCAAGAATGGACACGAGTGGGTAAATAGAACAAAATAAATTCCTGAAGTAAAACAGAAAAATTAGCTTCAGATAATCAGCACGGCTGAACTCGGTAAATATCCATTCCCTGTTGCTAATAATCTTTAGATGTCTAGGTTGTATATGATGATGGATTGATTGTAATGAAAATAGGTAGTGTGTCGATGATGATGGTGATAATGGACATGTGGGTGGTGATGATCATGATGAGTAAGATAAAGAAGAAAATAAAAAAATAATAATTATCCTTTTTGATCAATGAGTAAAAATAAAACGTGGGGATGAATAGATAAATTGAGGGAGTTAAATATTATTATTTTTCTTTACTTCGGTTCTAGATGACCCTTACTAAGAAGATATCAAGCTGTATAAGAAAAGAACTTTCATTCTTATTGATGCAAAATTGACAAAGCCTTAAGTCTCAGTTAGTCAATTTATATAGAAGCTAAATTTAAGAAAATGAAAGAATCATGTCATTATTACTGGTAACCATATTTGTTATCCAAATTTTCCGACTACTTCCTGAGTCCCTTTTTTAAAAGTTTGATTAAATTTTTTTCGTTGAATTAAAAAAAAATGAAAAAATGATGCATTTTGATCCTATGCATCTTTGTGGTTGTTTGTTCTATTTTTGATTGCCCCGAATTTATTTTTAATTTCTATGTTATAGAGATAATTAAGAATGGTACTTTGTTTGATGAATTTATTACAATTTTATTGAATTTAGATTCCTTTTTTTTTTTGTTATTGAGTGTTTTCTTAAACATTATTGTGAAACCTTTGATTCTCTCTCTCCTATCTTCAACTGAATTTAATATATATAATGCTTACGTACAAAATTAAGTAAAGAAAAAAAGAATTGAGATGACATAGATTAATTTCAAGTTATCACTCCGATTCTCAACATCAATTGACAATTAGAGAATTGCCAAGACAAACAGTAGTAGATTATAAAACCTTAGCAAATTTACTCTTTGGAGTTTAGTTCTAAATTTCTTTTAATTTTTTAAAGCAATCATCTCGATGTAAAGAGTGATTAAGAACAAAAATAATAGAAATTAAGAAATAAAAAAATAACAAAAAGAAAAAAAAATAAGACTAATGAAAAATGCAATATTCCCTCAATGTCATTGAGAGTAACTTACAATCTAACACTAATATGGAGTAACTAGGGTTCTAAGAGGATGAAAACTATCGTTAAAATAGGGCTATTCACACTCTAAATAATTCTTTTTTCACTTTAACAGTGAAGTTATTTGGACACACCAAATTACATATTAAACTCACTTTTAAAAAAATTTATTTATTACACAAATATTCTTAACTTAAATTACTATTATAACCATTTTAACTAACCATGATGAATTTATCATCTTTAATTTCTCTCTCTAAAGTTTATTTTTGCATTTGTTTTCCAATATGTATAAAAGACTACTACTATTACTCTTTAACATTAACTAAACTATAGTTGATAAATAAAGACTTATTTACTTTGACATACGTTAAAATTTCTTGGAATCTGGAGTGCAAAAAATTATGTTTTAATTGAGATCATGGATCTTTATACTCTATCCTATATTTCTAATGTTTCATGATAGAACTTTGAGAGTCTTACTCAAGGAAAAATTAAGAAAAAGAGCCACTGCAACAAGCCAAGAACAATGGATTTTTTGGTTACAAAATAAAAAAGGAATACTAGAAGAAATAGAGAGATAGAAGCCACAAAAAAGAAAGAAAAAAATTGAATTAAATATGGGTATATTGGGTATAAAGTTGGATTTATTAAGTAAAAGATAAATTTTCAAATTTAGATGATGGATTTGTCTAATGAATGGGTTTTCTGAGTTGTATGAAGCGTTTAAATAACATTATTTGCACTTTCTAATAAAACTTAATATTACTAAAATATTCTTATAGTAATTTACTACAAATGACTACTTAGTTTAATTAAACCAAATGTAATCATTCTTAACCGTTAACACTCATTTTATATAAATGGTGGCTTATCTTGATAAAATAGAGATACTACCAAAAGCGATCAATTCAAGAATTCAATAATAAATCTAAAAGATTTCAAATTAGTTTTCTGCATAAAAATTTAAAAATTAAAAATTAAATATTAACTGTGTACATGCAAATGTAATAAAATACTATAAAATATTGAGCACATATCAACTTAGCACTGGGTTCTGACTGGTCCAGAACCCAGTAATAGAACCCAGTAAAATGAGAAACACGATTATTGTTAAGGGACCAAGAGAAAGGCTGAGTTATTTACATGATGAAGCTTTTAGGTAAAGCCATCTGTATTAAGCTTTTATCTCTAGCTACAAAGATGCAGGTTTGTTCCGAATGACCGTACTTGTCGGATATGATCGATGCACTTTCCAAAAGTGAATTTAATTGATTGCTGCCATATCTCTATTGATTGCTTTATGAGTGGGCAGCACCAAGACATCAACACTCCCTTAAGTTAAAAAATAATCGCCTTTCAGAATGTTGTCGATACAGTTTTCAGAATGTTGTCCATACATTATTTGATAGATGAAAATGAAAACAAGTCTGTTCAATTTAAGGCATAGGATTAGTGATAGAACTGCAGAATCAAATAAATATGCAGCACTTGTTCTGTCTTCTCAAATCGAAAAATACCATCCTGCCTCCTTGATTTGATCTGTAGGGAATCACCAATTGCCAAAGTTTCTTCACTCCTAAAACCTTACTTTAACAACTCTCCAAACTCTAAAATATTTGAAATTAGAGTTCTTTTGGTATTATTTTGAGAGATTCAAAAGTAATTCTCAAAAGTTAAAAGTTAATTTTATATTTAATAAATTTTTTAAAAATCACTTTTAATAAATGAACAAAATCACTCCATTTTAAAATTTGATTTTGAGAATCAGTTTTATAATTATTACGATTCTATTCATACCTCACATATATTATAAAAATCTTAAATTATCTTTTATCTAAGTATGAAATAAAATCATTAAATTTAAAGTGTGTATTGTTATTGCTAATTATATTGAGATAACAAAATACAATTATAAATGTATAATTAAATTTTATTTAATATTATGTTAATTTCAGTAATTTATATTCGTACAATAATTTAACAATAAAATTTATTAAACACATACGACTCCTTTAAAAATAAATTTTATTAAATATTTAATTAATTCTCTTCACATTAATTATTTTTAAATGTATAACATTACCAATTTGGCCCTAACTGAACTATTGTTGTATACCATTTGTCTATTCCTTGCATTTACATATTTCTAATGAACTATTCGAGTACGGGTCATTTCAAAAAAATTCACACATGCCAAATAATTGGCCAAAGAAACATATCTACAAAATTAATAATATACTAATATTTAAATTTACAAATTAAAATATTTTTCATTAATTTAAAATAAAATTTAAATTTTTTTAAAAATACAAGTTAAACATTTGCACTGGAAAGTCCATTCAGCTTCTCTACATTCCATATAATCCACCAATTGTTCCACAGAATATAGTCCTGGGCGGTATAGATGTAACACACATTGTTTTTTGTTTGATTATTATTATATATCTATTTTATAGAATATAATATTTTGGTTAATGTATTTAAGAGCATTTTATTTTATTCTTTTAAATCTCAAATCACTTAACCTTTTTTCTATATATTAAATTCCACATTTAAAAAGAAAATAAATTTTTAATGAGTAAGGGTTTTAAAAAGGCTTACCTATAAAAAGCTCCTCTACGTTATTTTGTTTCTCAAAACCCTAGAGGCTAATAAAGAAGAGAATACAACAGCAAACACAACTAGAAACTCACATTTTTTAGTAAGAGGAGAGAGAGATTTTGATTGTGTTTCTATTTTCCATTAAAGAAGTTCTTGAGCTTTGATTTTGTCTTGAAGGTATAAATCTTTGAGCTTCTGATTTTATTTGTGATTCTATATGATTGATTAAATGATTTTACATGTGTTATATTAATAAAATTGTGAAAGCATAATCATGTATTAATTTATGTTGTTATTGACTGGAAGTAGTGCTATTATGTGATTCTGAAAATTGTGAACAGTATAAATTGAACATCATACGACTACTATTTTCATTTAGTTTTATGCACATGCATAAAACTTTATAGATTATTAAACTAGACATCTTTATCTTTCTATCCATATGTTTATTGTTCAAAAACTTGTTGTATATTAATTGTTTTGATTTGATTTTTTGAAACTGAAACACTGGTGTTGGAAAATTCTGATTTAGGAAAAAACTGTCACTAAAACTCTAGTATGTCACTAGAGGTGGCTAATGTGTCGGACGGCACGAGGCACGGCACGGGCACGGCACGACACGAGCACGTTTCGGCAAAGCATGGCACGCACGTGGGCCGTGCCGGGTATAGATTTTAGGCACGCGAGCTTTAAAAGCACGGCACGATTAGAGATTGGCCAAAGCACGGCACACGAAAAAGCACGTAATAAGCACGTTTCATTTTTTAATGAAAGTAAACTTAAAATTTTATGATTTTATAAATAACTTAAAATTAAATATTTTAATATATTTTATTGGCTCAAGTTTTTTAAATTTATTTAATTCTTAGTTTCAAAAAAATTATAATTGATTTATGTTTATAATTTATTAAATAAATAACTGATATCATGATTTTAATAAATAAAATTATAAATATCATGATTTTATAAATATGTATTAATATTATTATAAACTATGATATATGACTTTACGTAATTCCAAGTTAACAATTAAGTTAACTTTTAAAAAAATTATTATTATTGTTGTTGTTAAGTACTAAAAAAGAATTCTAATACTATAGAGTCAAACTTAGCAACTAATATTACATTCTCTTATTATTATTAATTTATTATTATTGAATATGGACTTAAATTTTGAATTTTTTATTCTATTAAATTTAAATAAAGCACATAGATCCAAAAAAAGTACATAAGATTGAAAAAAATAAGACAATAACTTAGCATGCGCTCTTAAAAAAAGAAAAAAAACTTAGTGGGCTATTTTTCCTAGGCACGGCACTACACGACACAACACATGTGGTCACGGCACGAAATGAATAGTGGGCACGGCACGAGCACGAGCACGCGTAGGCTTCCTTTGATGGGCCTGGGCCGGCACGGCACGGCCCGTTGATCATCTATATCACTACTAAAAAAAATGGCCTTTATGATGGTTATTACTCGCCATCTGCCCTATGACATGACAGTTGAGTGACCGTCATGGATGCCGGTGTCAAGAAAATAAGATAATTGTTTTTATATGTCATGTTATGCATGGCGTATTATCTATCACGATTATGTCATTATTACGTTAATGAAAAATTTTCAGGCATGATTAATATCTATCATAAACACTTCCTATTCATGACTGTTGTTTGTCATACAAACATGACAATTTTAATTGGAATAGTAAAATTATTTAATTATTTTAATTAAATATTAATTCCTTAAAATTATTTTTATTAAATCTAACAGGAATAATTGAAATTTCTTTAAGAAATACTGTGGCAGTAAATAAAATAAAATAATTGTTTTGTTTATAATTTTGTTTTTTGCGGGAATTGAAATATATTCTTTAAATTATTACATAAATAGAAAAATCTATATATATAACTCATATAAAATAATTCTCAAATCCATCCACAAGTTTCATAGATTATAGTTAAAATAACTACAACAATTATAGCTAAATGAATACTTCATTGATTCTTAATTTGTATCCTAACACATTACAGTTACAATTCTTAAATCAAGAATCTTGGGCCAACCACTTGAATCAACCAGCAACACCACCTAAAACCAACAACACCCCTTGAGTCAACCATATGCATAACCCAGCAATTTAATTAGTTGATTCAAGCACCTGGAATTAACATCAGCACAACAATAACGATCTTAAATCAACACCAAGAACAGACCGAACTGCCATCAAATGCCACAAAACCAAACACAATCTGATACTGCCTAAAATGCAAGTAAACACATGCAACAAAACTAGATATAAGCAAGCTGATGTTCAATGTTATGGATACTATGTTACACATTACAAACCCAATCCATAATAATATTAGATGATCAATTTATAGCATGTTATGAGTATATCCTTCCAAATATACACAACTCAAAAAGTTAAAGAACAATCTAGTATAACTTACCTGTATTAGAAAAAAACCATAAATGGTTTAATAGTTGAAATAAAACCCTATTTATCATGCTATAAATGTCTCAGTACAATAATTAAATAATGTATAGATTAAACTTAACACATTAATTAAATATCTCAATACAATCAAAACAAAGCTTAAGTTCTAAGTTAATATTGCCAAGATCCAAGCATTAATGTAACAAAACGAAAATCTAACCAAAAACGAAAAGTTTTCTGCACTGCAATAAGCCAATAACGCATCATTCCAAAACCAATCTTCAATCTTTACTCAAATCCTAGTTACATAACCATATACGAGATTACTAAAACAGAAAATTAATATAAAAAGTTAAAGCCAAAGACATAGTCGAAGTTGATCATCACCCATCATAATTCCCTCATTATAATGATAATATATTGAAATTTATCAATCAAATTGAGTACTAAGAAATATTGAAAAATGATGAAGGTTCGAATTGTAAAATTACCAAAATGCCGTCATAGACCAATGATGATCGAAATTCATGCGACGGTGACTGGGAAGGTTGGGATAGAAGCTTCATACTACACTGAATCCAATGGTGGCGGTACTGTGCTCAACGCACGACCACGACACCGGATCGAGCTTCGACAACCGTGAAATTTTAATGGTTGATCGGCGGCGATTTGGTTGTTTTTTGTGCCGATTTCTGGTCGAGTTTTGAAGAGAGTGTCATGAGGGGCAAAACCCAAATGACGGCATCTCATAAATCTAAAAAAATTACCGTCAATTAGAGGCGGCAATTACTGCAACCTTTCGGGCTTCTTATGGTGGCCTCTTGCCATTTTGGACGACCATGATGGCTGGGTAATGAGCGGCGGTTGTTGGAGGTTCCGTTGGTACCCTCTATTGCTGGTGAGGTGGCCAGAATTGAGGCAGCCAGGATTGGCTCTTGGAGGTGCTACGTAGTGTTTGAGAGAGAGAGAGAGAGAGAGAGAGAGAGAGTAAATTTCGTTCTGTTGATATGTTTTAGGTTCATTTCATTCTTTAAAGAATAATTTAAACATTTAATAAAAAAATATTACATCTATTTTTAAACGGCACCGTTTCAAAAACTATATAAGTCCATATTATACAAACATGACTTAGGTGGTATTTCTTTTTTTTGTCTTACATTTGAATATGTCCGAATTAATCTGAATTCTGAATAGATCTGAATATCTGAATCTGAATAATATATTTGTTTTTTGGTTGGAATCTCAGAAAATAAGTATTAAGTTATTTGTTTTTTTCAACTTAAAAAGTTGAAAATATGTACTTTTCTATTTGTATCCTTATTAAATTTGAATGTCAAATAAATAATAAATTAAATACCACACTATTTTAACAATTATAAATAAAACTATATTCAAGTGAATACATAATTATTTTAGAATTTTAATATATAAAATACCATAAATTTTAAATTTAATCGTATATATATAAGAAATAAAAAATAGGGATATTTTTATGTGGGGTAAATGTCTATGGGTGAGTTTTTGGATAGACATGAAAAATAAATTATAAAGTAAGGATATTTTTGACATTAGCAAGTACTTGACTTAATTCAGATTTCTCCATTAAGTAAAAAGCTAAAAAAATTAGTTTATTTTATTAAGTCAAAATTATCTAAAAATCTCATTAAGTTATAAAAACAAACACTTCTAATTAACTTAATTAATTAAGTTAAATCACTTTAATTCATTAAGTTAAAAAATAAACGCCACCTTATATCTATTGTCTGTTTATGTCTTTAAATTTTAAGTCACGAATATATCATCAATTCATGATATATGTATATATGTTACGAATCTAATATGTTTTCTTGATAAATTCATCACATAACAAGATAAGTCATAAAATTTTTGTCATTATTCAATCTTTTTTTAGTAGTGCATATTGCAAATAATGATGATTTAGCAAAATAACCGTCATAATAAATATACATTTAATGATAATTGTTTTGACAAAAAAGGGTCATTAAAGCTTATGCACATATGGCATATAATAATTATTTATTAAAATAACAGTCATAAAAGGTATGTCTCCTTTGATGTTGCTTCCTAAGATGATAGTTTTAAAACCGTCATCTTATGTTGTTTAAAACCATCATAAAAGACCAATTTCGTAGTAGCGTTCTCTCCTTTAGCTTATTAATTTGCAATAGGGATTCATCCGAGACAGGATCTGGCAAAAAATCTTGAGGTTGCCATGATTTTTCGACTGGTTTTAACTTTTAAGATAGGTAAAATGTTCTTTCCAACCTAATTCTCCATTGATTTTAATGTTTCTATCTTTTCTGTTGACATTTCAAGCTTGAAAGAATGGGGAGAAGATTGCTTCTTCAGATTTTTTTGCACCCCTAAATGAAATTTAAGAAATGCTCACGTAAGTAGAGCTTTTATAATTATAATAAAAACAAAAAAAAATTGTTTAAAAAAGTAGCCATTTAATTTGTTGATCGCAATTTTTAGTAATTAATAATATATAAACCATGCGTTGATTAATCACATATGTTAATTGGGAAATTTATTCAAATTGTACGTATAGACTAAAAAGAGGATCTACTATGTTACAACAGTAGTACCATACCATAATTTTTGTCCTCATCTAATATAACCATTGGATTTAAAAGCAACCAATCGAATTGAGAAGAGATGGCCACGTTTGTGTTGGATAAGACCGGAGAAATCGGTTAAGAAAAAGTAAATTGGGATGTGACGAAACACGGTGACTCACCTCTCTTCGAACGCAAATTACTATTATCAAGAAGGAAATTTGAGGAATTTATGAAGTCCAAGTGAAAATCGAAAGAAGCCCCTGCCGAAGGCCAAATGGATGAAGGGACAATCGTCTGCACCGTTTTCTTTTCTAACACTCCTCTTTCTCTATATCCATAAATCCTGACCAAATTTTCTCTCTCATCAAACATCAAAAGATATCTCACATCATTTCATAGTGGAGTTCTTTAATTTGTTCTTTTCTCTATAGTTTTGTGCAACTTTAATTTATCTCATGCTGCAATTTAATTTGTTATTTTATTCTGAAAATCAAATTGAATAATTGTTGCAGTGACATATATATGCTGGGTTTCTTCACATCTTCCTCATTGGCTTGAAGTTTTGTTCACTGAAAAGTTCCACGCTTGCATAATTCACGAAGACGAAAGAAAAAAAAATGAAAATAACATATATTGCTTAGATAGTTGCACTAGCTTATGCCCTCATTGTTTGTCCTTTCACGCCTCTCATTGTTTCTCGATTTCCTTACGCAGGGCCAATCTTTATTTATTCTGCAAGAATTTTATTGCATCTTCCTCCTTCAATCCAATGCTTGTTGCAATTAAATTAACCAACGACTTCTTGTTACCAATCTCACTTCTCTGATTTCATATATGCCTAAAAATTCAGCACTTTGATTGCCCTTTGCCCTGTTGATTATGATTTCGCCGTCGATTGCCTATAAGACACACGCCATATTCACATTACGAGTCATCAGAAATTTTTAATTGCGACAAACATAGCTAAACTCTAATTCCAATTTTTTGTCTTATTTTGCTGTTTGCAGATCGATTTGAGATGAAATCAGTTCCATTGATGCAGTACCAACAAACTTTCTCACCACAAGCTCGCAAATGATATTACATTAAAACGCAACCGACTCCAACGGTTGCAGGTTGCCACATCAATTATCTAATAATTAATTTCAGCCATTAAATTAACCAGTAAAACATCCAATGACTTAGCTGAATAAAGACAAAAACTGTGGTATGGTACCACTATTGTAACCTAGGTGGATCCCTAAAAAGAAGCATTTACTCTTATTTTAAAGGGTTAAATTTCAAAAAGGAAAAAAAAAAAAAAAAGAAAAGCTTTTAGCATTAAAACGAGGGAAAGTGATACTACACCCTTAAAATTTGGGGAAATAGAGATAAAACCTTAAGTTTTAAATTTAAGAGACACCAATGCCCCTTTTTGTTCATATTATTTTTTAAATCTAGTAACTATAACAAGCAAACTTTAAAATTTTTTATAAATACAATAAATGTGATATAAATAATTTAATATTCTAATAGACTACCAATATTAAATAATGTAATTTTTTTAATACTAGTTATACAATCTGTTACTGATATTACATTAGATATTACAATTAATATTTACAAATAAATTATACAATTGGAAGTCTGAGACTTCCTTCTTGGCATGTACTCATCTGAAGCGTTGCTCAGATTCTTTAAATACTCTCTAATATTTGAGAGCTGTCCACTCCACTCACATTCCGTGAGGGAAAGACTGTGTTTCCACTCAATTATTTGATAATTAAAAAAGGATTGAAATTAATCCCTATAATACTTTTATGGAGGTTCGAATCCTTGCACTCAATATTGTAAGTACAAGGGTTCTGACACTGTGACAAAGGCCCATTGGTTAAATAATGTAATATTTAAAATGATATAAAAAATATAAATTATTATATTTATTTTAATAATATTTAATATAAAGATTTGGGTTAAATAGATTTTAAATATTCATAATAATTAAATTTTTTATTTTATTTTACTATTATGTTTCTATTTTATTATAAAATTTATCTTAATATAGTAAAATATGTCTAATAGATTGTAAATTATTAAAATATTTTTAATATGAAATTTATTTGAAAATGTATACTTTATTACATTTATTTTAATATTATATTTTTATTTTGTGAAGTATTGGAGTCATTTTTTTGGTCCATGGAGGCAAAATATATTATTTAATAAAAATGATATTATTTGATTGATTATGTTTTATTTAATAAAAATGATAGCCGTCCATTGCAAAAAAGTTTCAAATTCGTTGTAATTTATTTCTTGAAGAATGGGGCATTTGGATTCCAATTGGGATTGAGACTAAGAACTTCGTTTTTGATTGTCAATTCACAATTCAAAAGATATCTGATGTGACATTTCATCAATAATAATAATTTACACTTTTATATAGTATTATCTTTTGATTAATATAACTTTAAACATAACTATGTTAAATTTAATTTAGTGAAGCTAAAATAACTATTTAAATAATTTATTATTTTTAAATTATATTACTATTTATTAAATTTAATATTTAAACTTTTCAATAATATCGTAATTGAATAATTGAATAATTTTTTATCTTTAATATGTTACAAACTAGTTAGAATAATTATTGAAATAAATTTTTTATTTAATCTTAAATTTAAAAAAGTTTAAAATAGATTATTGAATAAAATTTTAATATTAATAACAAATTTAGATTATAAAATATCTAATCCTATTTAAATACATGCAAATGGAGATTAATAATCCTATGAATGTTGGACTAATTGACTAATTTATTAGTTATGACAACCGAACATGATTTTGGATTGGACTAATTTTTTAATCTTTCAAATTAGTCTAATCCCACCTTTATCTGACATCCGAATATAGCCTTATTAGTTTATGTTGAAATATATTTACGAGTTGATATAAAAAGTAGTATTGACATAAAGAAGGATTCATGATTAAAAATTTTCAAACTTTTGATTTTTTTTTATAAAGAAAACAACAAGGATTACAATGTAATTAGTTAAACAAGAAAAAAATGAGAGGATAAACAGTAGTACACCACGTATATATTTTTTATAACGTGAGGCTATTTGAATTTATTAAATTTGTCTCTAAACCTATTTTATAAAATAAAGTGATTATTAAAATTTAAAATTTAAAATATCAAAATTACTTTTCACTAGTCACTTTCTTTCTCTGCCTTATAAGTTACAATTGCATATTCTTTCTCTACTTCCACATTCTGCAAAGTAAACATTAAATTTTATTCTCTCTTGAATTTTTTTTTTTTGCCTTTCTTCATATATCATGAACCATATTTTTTGTCTTTTATATATAAGAATTGTTTTTCTTGATATTCATTAGCTTTTATATTTGGTAAAAATTAATTTCTTGATATTCAGTAACTTACAATGCTGATAAAAATTTGTTGATATTAATTTTTAAATGGTGGTTTACTTCCTCTTAGTGAAACTAATTATTGCAACTAAAATAATATCTCTAAATAAATTGATGAGAATTTTTGAAATTAAGAAGAGAAAGAGAAGAAAGATTAATTAAATAATTTTTTTAATGGAAGTCTTAATTAAAAAGAGGGTTAAGAAAGAAAATTGGTGGACTCAAATAGTCCCATCTTTTTTAATATTTATTAACTTTTAAGAGGTAGTATTTAAACTTCTATTTATCCCAAAATTTAAATTTAAGTAATAAGTTAAATAACGATTTGAAAATCACTCGGTCATCAGACAACATCACAACTTATACTTGATGTTAGACTATTCTCGCATAAATAAATTAAAAGATAAATTGACTTAAGCTGAAGTAATAATAGTGATAATGCTTATCCCAAAAAAGTGAAAAAGGGACAAACCAGTGATATGATATGCCCATTTGCTCTTGGACTCAGGTTAGAGAACTTGGGCTCAAGAGGCAACAATTAAATAATTGGTGTTATTTGCACACCTCCAACATCCTTTTTAAACCCCGCGTAGTCTTGTTTACAATTTTAACCCTAACTAAAAATTTCCCCTTGAAACCCACATCCAAATACAACGCAAATGAAGACTGCTTGCGGAGCTGCTGTAAACATTTCAAAAATGATTTTCTTGGATGGAAATAATTTAAAGATGAAAACAATTTCATATGGCTTGTTGTAAATCTTTTAATACTCACATGATTCGACCTATGGAGTTAGCTTTATTCAACTAATTATACTTTAGATTCTTCATTTTTTGAGTTCGAAACTATGAGAAGTTGAACAAAAATATACAAATTATGATCAAAATAAGGATTTTTCTATGATGTTGTATGAGTTTTTACAACATTGATAATGAGATTGTTATGGACTCTTAGATTTAAGTGGTTTAATCCCTACCATTCATTTAATATAGTGGATAAAAATTAATTAATTAAAGAATAACAGGTAAACTTCAGGTTGTAAGTAAATGTAGATTTTTTATTTTTAATTAATTAACAACTGAAAAATTCTATTATTTTAGAATAAAAATCCCACAATTAAAAATGGGATCATTGGATTTAAGTATTAGAATCTTCACCCTTATTTTAATTTTAATAGATAAGTAATTTTGTAACTAGTAATTTACAAGTTGTAGTATTTCTTCACACTTTAAATTATTTTTAATCTAATCAATTCATAAATATTTTTTAAGTCACCAAAAAAAATACAAATGATTTTGGAATTAAAATTATTGTGCACTGTCTATAACTTTACAATTTTACAGGTAATGTTATTTTAATAGTACTTTATATAAAGATATTTTATAAGGTCTTAATAATAATTTATTGTATTAATTTAATTATAAATTATTAAATGAAAAATAATGATCATAGAAGGAGAATTAGAAATAGGTTTTGTTGCTATCAAAGATCAAATTGTAGATGTGTTAACCAAAGCCTTTTCTCTTTTATAAATTCAACCTGTTCAGAAGCAAACTCAAAGTCTTTGACAAGACCTTGAGTTTGAGAGGAAGTGTTGAAAATAGCAGTTGTGAAGAGTCAACGGCTGACCCTCAAGCCACATTAGCATGTCACCTAAGTCATTGTCAACTGGAGCCAACTGATCTGGATAGTGAGCTGGATTTGATGAGCTGGCAAAATAGTTATACTGAAGAATCTCAGCACCTGTGCATGAAGGATTGGAATTTCTAGAAGCTTGATAATGATTGGATGATGTTGCTATTGTAACTAAAATTTTCTTATATTTCCTTAGTTACCCTTTTAGCTAGCTGTCGTTTTTCCTCTTGGTTTTTATATGAATCAAATTATAGATGATTTCATATAATTTAACTTTTGATGGCTTAACATAATTAAATGTTATTTTTTATTTGGATCAATGACATAAAAATACAAAATTTTTAGTAAAGAAGACAACTAATAAAAAACTAAATATATAATAAATTAGTTATTGGTATTCATTCATAATTACCATAAACAAATCTAAATAATTTAAATTATACATTATTACATACGAGATACATTATTGCCTATTAAAGAAAATCAAGATTGGCTTTAGCTAGAGTTTGCAGGGCTTTAGGTAATTTTTTTTTTAAAGGAGACCTCCTTATATTCAAAACCTTTAACACTTAAAGAAAATAGAAAAGAGATTAAAATTCATCGATATTTAATTATATTTTGAATTTAAAAAAAAATCAAGAACATCCTAAACAATTTTAAAAAATCCTTAAAACAGTAATCAAGAAGATATTTGATGAGAATTTTTATAAATTAAATAAATAAGAACAATACAAATTTTAAATAGAATATTTAAAATAACAGCACTTAAATTGTTGAGATGATTAATTGTTGATAAGACAATGAACTTTATATTTAAAAAAACTACATCTTATTTTTAATTAATTAATTAATTGGAGTATTATTAAAAAAATAACTAAAATGGAGCCTACCTAAAATGCGAGGTGGACTGTTCAATTTGCATATGCTTAAAACTAAAACTGATCTTAATAAAATAAATAGATTATATAAATATTTAATTAATTATTTATAAAATATTTTAAAATAAATAGCTTGTTATTGTCAACCAATTTCACATTGGATTCTCTTGCTTGCTTTTGCTCTTCATTCATAAACTGATTTTATCTTTTCCAATTATCGTGAAAGCTGAATTATTATTGGTGCATCGTGGGTCAAGGAGAGCTTGTTATTGTCAACCAATTTCACATTGGATTCTCTTGCTTGCTTTTGCTCTTCATTCATAAACTGATTTTATCTTTTCCAATTATCGTTAAAAATAGTACTTAACTTAATAATAATAATAATAATAATAATAATAATAATAATAATACACTAGACTTTGTTCAGTTTCTGCAGATTTTTTCTTCTTCTTTTTTTCATAATTTACTCAGTTTCTTCCCCAAAAAAAGAAAAAGAAAAATGTCATTCATCGGAGAGGCGGTGCTCGGTGCGTCAGTTCAGATGCTGATAGAAAAACTGGCTCCAGGGGGGGTTGAGCTGTTGACACGGCATGAGAAGTTGAAGGCTGATTTCATCAAGTGGAAGGGAATGTTGGAGATGATCCGGGCAGTGCTTGCTGATGCAAAGGATAGGCGGACCAAGGAGAAGTCAGTTAAGATGTGGCTCGACAATCTTCAGAACTTGGCTTATGATCTTGAAGACATATTGGATGAGTTTCAAACTGAATCCTTGCGGAGGGAATTGCTGCCTCAAGAACCAGCTGCTGTTGATCAATCCAGTGCAAGTACGAGTATGTTCTGGAAGTTCACTGATTCGTTGAAGAGGAAGGTCACTGATGCTGTTACACTCAGTAAAATTCGCAAGTTGTCTACCACTGATAGTCCTCGATCATCATTTAATTTTGAATCCAAGATGGTGTCGCAAATAGAGGAGGTCACTGCTCGGCTGCAAGATATTATCACAACGCAAAAAGTCCTGCTGAAATTAAAAAATGTAATTTCAGATGTGAAGTCTAGAAATGTCAGACAAATACCACCCACAACATCTTTGGTGAACGAAGCCGAAGTATATGGCAGGGAAAAGGAGGAGGAGGAGATTGTTGAATTGTTGTTGAATGATGGTTTAAGAGCTGATGATGGATTCTCTGTTATTTCTATAAATGGAATGGGCGGCGTCGGGAAGACGACTCTTGCTCAGCTTGTCTATAATGATGATCGAGTGCAACGTCATTTTCAGTTCAAAGCGTGGACTTGTGTCTCTGAGGATTTCGATGTTTTCAGGGTAACAAAGTCAATTCTAAAGTCCATTGCTAATGATCAGAGTAACAATGATGATGATTTAAATTTGCTTCAAGAGAAACTGAAGAAGCAATTGTCGGGAAATAAATTTTTGCTCGTTTTGGACGACGTGTGGAACAAGAATTACAATTATTGGAGCATCCTGAGCTGTCCCTTTGGAGCTGGCGCACCTGGAAGTAAGATTGTTGTCACAACTCGCAATCTAGACGTTGCAAACCTGACGAGGG
Organism: Citrus trifoliata; assembly: GCA_018350135.1. NCBI lineage: Eukaryota > Viridiplantae > Streptophyta > Magnoliopsida > Sapindales > Rutaceae > Citrus > Citrus trifoliata. Next base: position 29,307,985 of record CM031386.1, read on the forward strand.
CTTATCCAAAATATGGATTGAAAGAGTTGTCGGACGATGATTGTTTGCGTGTGCTCATCCAACACTCCTTAGGGGCTACGGGTTTCAGCATGAATCAATCCTTGAAGGATGTTGGAGAGAAGATAGCGAAGAAGTGCAAAGGATTGCCTCTGGCTGCGAAAACTCTTGGCGGCCTTTTACGCGGCAAAGATGAATTGACTGACTGGGAGTTTGTGCTCAATACAGACATATGGAACTTACAAGAGGAAAATTACGGTATTATACCAGCCCTAAGAGTGAGCTACCATTTTCTTCCTTCACAGTTGAAACAGTGCTTCGCATACTGCTCATTGTTTCCAAAAGATTATGAATTTCAAGAAGAGGAGATAATTTTATTGTGGACGGCAGAAGGTTTCTTGGATCAAGAATACAATGGAAGGAAAATGGAAGATTTGGGCCGCAAGTTCGTTCGGGAGTTACATTCAAGGTCATTATTTCAACAGTCAAGTAGAGATGCATCCCGATTTGTGATGCATGATCTGATCAATGACCTTGCTCGATGGGCTGCAGGGGAGATTTACTTCAGAATGGAGGATACATTAGCAGGTGAAAACCGACAACAGTTTTTTCAAACTCTTCGTCATTTTTCTTACATTTGTAGAGAATATGATGGCAAAAAGAGCTTAGAGTCCGTCTGTGATGTGGAGCATTTAAGAACGTTTTTGCCAGTAAATTTGTCAGATTATAGGCGCAATTATTTGGCTTGGAGTGTTCCTCACATGTTGCTGAATCATCTCCCACGCTTAAGGGTCTTTTCGTTGTGTGGGTATTGTAACATCTTCAACCTACCAAATGAAATTGGAAACTTGAAGCATTTACGCTGTCTTAACTTATCCAGAACGAGAATTCAAATTTTGCCCGAGTCAATTAATTCATTGTACAACTTGCATACAATTTTGTTGGAAAACTGTTGGGAGCTCAAGAAGTTGTGTAAAGACATGGGAAACCTGACGAAACTGCGTCATCTAAGAAATTCTGATGCCGGTTTATTAGAGGAAATGCCGAAGGGATTCGGTAAATTGACCAGTCTCTTGACGTTGGGTAGATTTGTTGTGGGAAACGACAGTGGTTCTGGGCTTCGAGAGTTGAAGTCTTTGACGCATCTTCAGGGAACACTACGAATTTCGAAGTTAGAGAATGTGGAAGATCTTGGTGATGCCTGTGAGGCTCAGTTAAACAACAAGGTGAATCTTAGAACTTTATTGCTCGAATGGAGTGCACGTGACGTTCAGAACCTTGACCAGTGTGAATTTGAGACGCGTGTTCTTAGCATGCTAAAACCACATCGAGATGTACAAGAGCTCACTATCAGAGGCTACGGTGGCACAAAATTTCCAATTTGGTTAGGAGATTCCTCTTTCTCAAAATTGGTGAATCTAAAATTTGGATATTGTCGCATGTGTACATCTTTGCCATCAGTTGGACAACTACCGCTTCTAAAGCATCTTGAGATAAGGGGAATGGATAGAGTAAAGAGCGTGGGTCTAGAGTTTTATGGAAGCAGTTGCTCAGTGCCCTTTCCATCACTGGAGACTCTTTCCTTTTCCGATATGAGAGAATGGGAAGAGTGGATTCCTTGCGGTGCTGGTCAAGAAGTTGATGAAGTGTTTCCTAAGCTGCGAAAGCTTTCTCTTTTCAATTGTTATAAACTGCAAGGAACATTGCCCAAACGTCTTCTTTTATTGGAGAAGCTCGTCATCAAAAGTTGTCATCAGTTGGTAGTGACAATTCAATGTCTTCCTACTCTCACTGAATTACATACCAAGATATGTAGAAGGGGGGTGTTCATATATGCAAGATCTGGAACGCCTATCCTCCATTGGTGAAAACCTCACTTCATTGGAAAATCTGTATCTTGGTAATTGTCCGAAACTCACATACTAACCATCAATGATTGCCCGTTGATAGAAAAAAGGTGCAGAAAGGATGAAGGAAAATATTGGCGCATGATTTCCCATATACGTTGTGTCCAAAATAATGGCACAATGCTTTTTGAAGGAAGACCCATCAAGTAGATTGTGTAATCATAATTTCAGTTTTTTTTTCCACCTGTAATTTAATTGTTAGACGAACTGACTTTATCAATAAAAGAAGAAAATTATGTTTGGGATCCCATGATGTGCTTGATTGTAACTGACTTATCTGCTGTTGAATTAAGGTAGCGTTTACTTTTTGGATTAGATTGAGAATCTTGAGAAGTGGGAATCTTAGGATTGAGAGTGTGGAGTGGGAGTGGGAGTATATTGTTTACTTACACCGGAATGGAAGCATGGAATAGATATTAGAATTCAATTTATGTGTTTACTTTATCTTGAATTAGAAGTAAATTGTTTCAAATTATAATTTTATCCTTATTTAAAGAATTATAGTTTTTAATTACAAAACTAATAAAAAAATATATTTAATGAATAATATTTATTTTATTATATTTTTAAATTTTGTTATAATTATTAATATTCTTAATTATGAACAATAAATTATTAATTTTAATACAAAATGAAACCTTATTTTATTTTATTTAATATAATTATATTAAATTTATTATTATATAAAATAATAATATAACATTATTTAGTACAAAATTAATATTTTCTTAGAATAAACTATTTATTATTATTAATATTAAATAAATATAGTACTATTATTTTTAAAATAAATATAATAATATTATATTTATTAATTCTCTATTAATATAATAATATTATTTTAAAATAATTTTAACTAGAATCAATGTAAGTTATTATTTAGTTAAATATAACATTATTATTCAAACAAATATAATAATATTATTCAAATAAGTATAATAATATTTATTTTATTAATTATAAAATATTAAATTAAATTAAATTAAAAAAATAAAAGGGTTACAAGTTCCTCATTGTTAATCATCCTAATTTGAGAGAAGTAAAGAGCAATTGCAAGTAAGTTCTTTGAGAGAATTTGAGAGAGCTTCCACTGGAGTGTTCTAGTGAGGTTCCATTTGGGTGTATTTGGGTTGTGGGTTTTGTGAGTTTTTTCCACTTTTGTAAATTTCCATTGTTATTAAAATTATCTTTCAGTCTTTGCCCGTGGACGTAGGTATTACGCCGAACCACGTAAATTATTGTGTTATATTTTCTTTGCATTTGTTTAACACCACATTTATATTACTTCAGAAGTTGCAGTATTAGTAATTGCTCAACCCGCGTTTCCGCAACAAGTGGTATCAGAGTCGACAGTTCGTACTTGGGGGGATACGGTATTATTTACGTATACAATACTATTCACGTATATGGTACTATTCATATATACGGTACTGTTCATAAATACAGTGAAGACAATCATTTATACTTGGGAGACAGTTTATTTGTAAATAGTGTGTAATTTTACATGTCTAGGAAATTCTGTCAACAAAGGCGATAAGAGTTTAAGAATTTTGATTTTTAATTGGGATCGAGTTCCCATCCAGTCTCTTAGAAACTTTTCTGGTGCATTTATTCACACGAAATAAACATCATAGAGGCTTTTTTTTAAGTGTAAATAATTGTTGAAGAAACTGATCATTTGAGATAAAAAGGATGGCAGAGGTATCGTCGTTGTCTTCATCAGCGAGAACTACTGTGAATAATGCAAAGTTTGAAGTGGAAAAAATCGATGGTACCAATAATTTTAGTATGTGGCAATGTGAGGTGTTGGATGTCTTATGTCAACAAGAGTTGGACGTTGCCCTTGAAGAAAAGCATGACGTGATGGATGACAAGGAGTGGATAAAAATCAATAGACAAGCATGTGGTACTATTCACCTATGTTTGGCTAAAGATCAGAAATACTCTTTCATAAGGGAGATGTTGGCAAAGAAATTGTGGGAGACATTGGAAGAAAAGTATAAGAAGAAAAGTCTTGAAAATAGGCTTTATATGAAAAAAAACTATATCGATTTACATATACACATGGTATGACAATGAATGACCACGTGAACTCATTCAATAAGATATTGGCGGATTTGCTAAATCTGGATGAGAGATTTGAAGATGAAGATAAGGCACTGTTGTTGTTGAATTCACTTCCTGATGAATATGATCATCCCACCACTACTTTGCTTCATGGGAAGGACAGTGTCACGTTCGATGCTGTATGCAGTGCATTGTACAACTCTAAGACTAGAAAGAAAGACAGAAAGGATCACAGAGATACAGTTGCAGAAGCATTGACAGCGAGAGGTCGTTCGTAAAGCCACAAACCTGGAAAAAAGAGTAAGTTTAAAGGGAGACCTGCCAAAAATAAATGTTTTTTTGTCGTGAGAAAGGACATTGGAAAAAGAATTGTCCTAAGTTACAAAAGGGTAAGGCTACTTTTGATGCATGTGTAGTAGAGTATGATGAGGAGTCAAACTTTAGTCTGGTTGGCATGACATTGATATGTCACTCAAATGAGTAGATTTTGGATTTGGGTTGTACTTTTCATATGTGTCCTAACAAGGGCTGGTTTTCTAACTTTAAGGAGCTAGATGGTGGAGTTGTTTTTATGGGCAATAACAATGCTTGTAAAACCATGGGAATAGGTACAATCTAATTAAAGAATCATGATGGCTCAATCTAAGTTTTGACAGACGTTCGCTATGTACTAATCTTGAAGAAAAATCTCATCTCATTAGGAGTCCTAGAATCTAAATCTAAACGGTGGAGTTGTTTTTATGGGCAATGACAATGCTTGTAAAACCATGGGAATAGGTACAATCCAATTAAAGAATCATGATGGCTCAATCTAAGTTTTGACAGATGTTCGCTATGCACCAAGCTTGAAGAAAAATCTCATCTCATTAGGAGTCCTAGAATCTAAAGGGCTCACAATCACTTTAAGAGATGGATTGTTGAATGTAGTAGTTGGGGCGCTGATGGTGATGAAAGGTACAAGAAGAAATAACTTGTACTATTTCCAATGAAGTACAATTATTGGATCAGCATCAACAATTTCTGAAATAGATGCAGATTTAGAAGCAACCAAATTATGGCATATGCGTTTGGGACATGCTGGTGAAAAAACTTTGCAGACTTTAATGAAGCAAGGCTTATTGAAAGATACAAATTATTGCAAATTAGAATTTTGTGAACATTGTGTTCTGCGCAAGTAGACAATGGTAAAGTTTGGTTCAACAATTCACGATACAAAAGGAATTCTAGACTATGTTCACAGTGATGTGTGGGGACCTGCCAAAACAGCTTATTTGGGAGGCATGCATTATTTTGTTACTTTTATTGATGATTATTCAAGAAAAGTGTGGGTGTATTTAATGAAGAATAAAAATGAAGTTTTGGGCATATTTCTGAAATGGAAAAAAATGGTCGAGACTCAGATTGGTCGAAAAGTCAAAAGACTTCGCTCAGACAATGATGGTGAGTACAAGAATGATCAATTTCTTCAAATATGCCAAGATGTGGGTATTGTGCAACATTTCACTATTCGAGATACACCACAACAGAATGGGGTGGCAGAACGCATGAACCGGACTATATTAGATAAAGTTCGGTGTATGTTGTCCAATGCTGGATTGGGCAAAGAGTTTTGGGCTGAGGTAGTTGTATATGTGTGCCATTTGATCAACCGTTTGCCATCAACTGCAATTGAGGGCAGAACACCCATGGAGATGTGGACTGGTAAACCTGCTACTAATTATAATTCTTTACATGTTTTTGGTTTCACTGCTTATTATCATGTAAAAGAATCTAAGTTAAATCCAAGAGCAAAGAAAGTATTGTTCATGGGTATAACTAGTGGAGTAAAAGGATATCGTCTCTGGTATCTTGTTACAAAGAAGATTATTTTCAGCAGAGATGTAACTTTTGATGAATCAACCATTTTGAAACAAAAAGATTCTCAAGAAGATGACAAGACCAATAACATTTGGTAGCAGATGGAGTTTGAAAAAGTTAAAGCTAATCCAGCTAGTGTCGATGAGATGGATAGTGATTCTCCATCGACAGAAAATGATGAAGAGGTTCTAACCCAGGAACCTTCACAACAACAAGATTCAATTGTATTTAGAAGGCCACATAGAGAGATTCGCAAATCTACTTGCTTTGTTGATATGGTGGCCTATACACTTCCAATTGTAGATGATGATGTTCCTTCCACTTACAGAGAAGCAGTAAGTAATCCAGAAAGTATACAATGGAAGAAATGCAATCTCTTTACAAAAATGAAACTTGGAAGTTAGTTACATTGTCCAAGGAAAAGAAGACAATTGGGTGCAAATGAGTATATGCAAAAAAAGAAGGATTTCCTCGTAAAAATGAAATTCGATACAAGGCTAGATTAGTAGCGAAGGGTTACGCTCAGAAGGAAGGAATAGACTACAATGAGGTATTTTCTCCAATTGTGAAATATTCGTCTATTCGAATTTTGATAGCCATGGTTGGGCAATTTGTTCTTGAACTAGTTCAACTTGATGTAAAAACTGTATTTTTACACGGTGATTTAGAAGAGGAAATTTACATGACTTAGCCAGATGGATTCAAGGTTGCTGGAAAAGAAAATTGGGTTTGTAAATTGACAATGTCCCTTTATAGATTAAAATAATATCTAAGGCAGTGGTATAAGCGATTTGATCGATTTCTGAAAGGGTAAAGGTACAAAAAAAATAAATTTAATCATTGTGTGTATTTTCGCAAGTTACAAGAAAGATCTTTCATTTATTTGGTACTGTATGTCGATAATATACTAATAGCATCGAAGAACAAATATGAGATTAAGAAGTTAAAGACTCAACTTAATCAAGAATTTGAAATGAAAGATTTAGGTAAAGCTAAGAAGATTATTGGCATGGAGATATGCAGAGACATAGCTCGTGGCAAAGTAAGCTTGTCTCAGAAGCAATATTTGAAGAAGGTACTACAGCAGTTTGGCATGGCTGAGCAGACAAAACCTGTGAGTACCCCGTTGGCTTTTCATTTCAAGCTTTCTGCATAATTATCCCCTTTAAAGTTGTGGAACGAGAATACATGTTACAAGTTCCGTATTCAAATGCAGTGGGTAGCTTGATGTATGCAATAGTGTGTATAAGGACTAACATTTCACATGCAGTTGGTCTAGTGAGCAGATATATGCATAATCCTGGTAAAGGACATTGGCAAGCTATGAAATGGATTCTACGATACATTCAAAAGACCGTGGATGTTGGTTTACTGTTTGAAAGAGACGATACACTTGGTCAATGTGTGATCGAGTACGTTGATTCTGATTATGCTGGTGATTTGGACAAACGATGGTCAACCACCGGATATGTATTTGCTTTTGCTGGAAGACCAATTAGTTGTAAATCTATACTACAGTGTACAGTTTCACTGTAGACCACAGATGCTGAGTACATAGCAATTACAGAGGCTATTAAAGAGCCTATTTGGTTACAAGGTTTGCTTGAAAACTTGAGATTGACACAGGACATTGATGTAGGATTTCACTTTGTGAGGGAAATTATTGAGAAGGGGAAGATTCTTCTTCCGAAAATTAAAACTGCAGAGAATCCCGCAGATATGTTAACTAAGGTAGTGACAACGATCAAGCTTGAGCATTGTCTAAACTTGATCAATATCTCACAAGTTTGAAAGCAGTCAGAGAAAATAGAGATTGGAGGATGGGTTATTGATAGTCGACTCAGATTTAGATAAAATCTTCGTCGAGGCGGAGAATTGTTGAAAAATTCAAATTTGGAATTCAAACACATGCATGTATTCAACTTTGGAGATGCAAATTTGAAGACAAATTCCTATGGTAGGTGCCTAATTTTTGTTGACAATTTTGTTAGGGTTGGTGTAATAGTGCACCCCATTTTTACTTATAAATAGAGGGCAATTCCTCATTTTTTAATCATCCCAATTTGAGACAAGTAGAGAGCAATTGCAAGTGAGTTCTTTCAGAGAATTTGAGAGAGCTTCCCCTTGAGTGTTCTAGTGAGGTTCCATTTGGGTGTATTGGAGTTGTGGGTTTTGTGAGTTTTTCCCACTTTTGTAAATTTTCATTGTTATTAAAATTATCTTTCAATCTTTGCCCGTGGACGTAGGCATTACGCCGAACCACGTAATCATTGTGTTATATTTTTTTGCATTTGTTTAACACCACATTTATATTTCTTCAGAAATTGCAGTATTAGTAATTACTCAACCCGCGTTTCTACAACATGCAGCTGGTCGTTGCCTTTTTTTTTTTAAATATTTATCCAAACTTGAAGGTTTGCACTAAATAAGTTGTCGGGTCGAACGTACTAGTTTTGAACTTTGAGAATAAAGGTTTTTTAAATTGATCCAAACTTGAAAGAGGGAGTATATTCCTAGTAATTACAATATTTAGATTTCTTTATTATTACTTGTTGAAGTATGAACTACAAATCTGAATCTCTCAGCCGAGTAAGACAAGTTTGTTGAAGACTCAATAATACTATGACATGTCGGTTGAAGTCCTAAAGACGGTTGTATGACAAGCATCTAATATCAGCTGTGTGTGCTAGTAAAACATGTGACTAAGCACGTGACTCACTTAAACAAAATAACAGCTTAAATTTGTTATTTTATCACTTAAGGCAAATGAGATGAAGACACGTGGTCAGAAGGTTGGTTCAAAGTCTGTTAAAGGTTGTAACAAGCACGGGAAGTAGTTGGGTTTTGTTACTAAGCACAAGGGACGTGTGCTGGTGACTGATAGATATTTACATATCAATCTTTACTTGTATATATAGCTTGGTACTTTCGGATGCTAGAATGTGTGTTAAGTGTAATCTTCTCTGTAAACTTGTACTCTGCAAACTCTCATTCAGTAAAGCATGGGTTCACCTTTTCACAGTGGATGTAGGCTTCCATGGCCGAACCACCATAAGTGTTCTCTGTGTTATCTTTCTGGTCTTTGGTTTATTCATTAATTTGTTTCGTTTATCTTGATCGTTTAAGCATTAAGTTGATTGTTGGTTGGTTATCTTGTCATTTTAGATACAAGAACTTAGTTGAGTGGATCTTGATGAGGCATTTCCAATATTGCACTAGTTCTTGGTTTAACAAATTGGTATCAGAGTCTTTCTTTGAAATTCTTGATCTAAAATGGCTACTCCTAAGCTTGAGGTAGAAAAATTTACAGGCGAAAATGACTTTCATTTGTGGAGGCTCAAGATGAAAGCCTTGTTGGTACATCAAGGCTTGGATGAAGCCCTTGCTGAAGCCACATCATCCAAGAACCAAGAAATGTGTCAGAGGAGGATTTTTTAATTGTGCTTGATAGGGCTCATAATGCAATTCTCTTGAGTCTTGGAGATGGTGTACTCAGAGAAGTGGGAAGAGAGACAACTGCAGCTAGATTGTGGAAAAGCTTGAAGGCTTATATACCAAAACGTCTATGGCTCAAGGGTTAGCCACTAAAACGAAGCTTTATACACTGCAAATGGAAGAAGAGTCATTAATCTCTTATCACAATGATACTTTTAACAAGATCATTCTGGATCTTAAAGACATTAATGTAAAGATCAATGATGAAGAAAAAGCCATGATAATGTTGTGCTCTCTGCCAAGTTCTTATGAGCACCTGGTTGATACTCTCATGTATGTGAGATAGACTCTCTCAATGCTGGATGTCAAAGAGACATTGAGTTCCAAGGCTGCAACCAAGAAAGAAACAAGTCATGGAGAAGGATTAACCGCTAGGGGGAGGCCAGATAACCGAGAATATGGCAAGGGAAAGAAGAAAAGATCTAAGACCAGACCTAAAAATATGAAGTGCTTTCATTGCAACAAGGAAGGCCACTTTAAGAAAGACTGTCCAGAGAGGAAGAGTAAGAACAAATAGATAAAAGAAAAGATTGATGATGCTGCTGTTGCATTAGAATGACAAGAATCTAATGGTTATGAATCTACTAGAGTTCTCATGGTCTCTGATGGCATAACAAGAGGTAATTGGGTATTAGATTATGGTTGTTCATTTCATATGTGCCCTAATAAAACTTTCTTTAATAGCTATGAAACCTATAATGGTGGGACAATTGTAATGGGAAATGATTCTAGTTGTAAGGTAATTGGTAGAGGCACTATTAAATTGAAAATGCTTGATGGCACAATAAGAGAGTTAGCAGATGTTAGATATGTCCCTAATATGAAAAAAAAATTGATTTCCCTTGGCATGTTTGACAAAATGGGGTGTGTAATCAAACTTGAGTTAGGAACTTTAAAGGTGCTGGAAGGGTCTATGGTGTTAATGAAATGAAACTTAGACAACGGCCTTTATGTTCTTCAAGGGTCAGCAATTACAGGAGATGTTGGAGTTTCAAACCAGAATCTAAACAAAACCATGTTGTGACACTTCAGATTAGGCCATATGAGTGAGAATGGATTAAGAGAACTGTCAAAACAGGGAGTTTTGGGTGGAGACACAAAAGAGTCCTTGGAAATTGTGAGGAATGTGTATTAAGCAATAGAGTCGAGATATGAATTGAGGCTAGGCAGCATTGTATATATAATCAAAATTATGTATTAAAAATTTTGGTGCTATGTATTCATTTGGCAATCACTTATCAACTTCTTGTTTCTTTTTCTTGTTTCTTTTTATATATATTTTCTAAAGATTAATGGCGCCTTACTTTAACATCTTTTCAAATGGTATCCATTTGCATAGACTAAATGATTCTAATTATGGTAAATGATGAAGTTTTAGAATTCTTATAACTTTTTTAACATAAAATCTCTCAGGTTTATCAAGCAAAAATAACAGTGTCTAACGCTTCCACATGCGGTCGATATGGACATAGTAAGATCACCTACCAGCCCTTGTTCAAAAAATAAAAACAGCAAGAAAAATTGGAGTAAAATGCAACGACGTTAAAGTTTTGAGGGCCAATTCAAAAACAATCTATTTTATTGGCACAATAGTTTGTAGAATAAATTTTTAGGGCCTACAAGGCCAAGGCCTCTATTGGCCCACCCTAACTCCACCCTTTGACCAGCAATAAAATTTCTGTTATTACCGTTAAAGTTTCATCGTCCATAACTTGTTTAGTTGATGAGAACTCTTTGTCCTTAGACAACGTTGAGTTTGGTAGTTGTTGATGTTGAAATCTTGTTGAATTGTGTTGCAACGAGATGACCATCTCAACACTTGAATTTCTTTGATGGGAGACGGATCCTACTACACCTCCTTATTTTGAGCAGATTCTTTTGACAATAAGCACTTTCTAAGAAATCCACCTGCATTCATAAAACCGATTAGGTGGGGAGCCATATATTTTTCTCGTGTGATCCTTCTAATGCTCAAGTCAGTTTTTGCGCCTTATGAGAAAAACTTTTGCCACAACTCACGTGGCTTAATTTTGTTTGTCTTTTGCTTTTTAATAAGAAATCTTTTTCCAATTGATCTTTGAGAAAATTAAAGGATTTTGATTCTATAGAGAGAGAGTGAGAGTACCACCAAAAAAGAGAGAAAGAAGAAAAACTTACTTACCTAGTTGGGGCTTTTTACACGTAGCGAAAACCATTGCCCCAATTTTGATGCACGATCGTTGGTGGATGCACTACATGATCGTTAGTGGATGCATTACATGGCCGTTAGTGGACTGGTTTCGCGCCCGGATATCTTGGGAGAAATCGTGGATTGACCTTTGACCAAGCCTCATAGTTGACTTGGACAGGTTTTCTCCTCGCTTCCCCCCACTCGCCCACTTATGCTTGATCTTCTTTTTGCAAGGATAAGGAGAATTATCCACGAAGCAGCCTCTGGTCGTGCTCCCTTTTTCATCCCCCAAATAGTGGCCAAAATTTCAATGGTAGTTTTATGGTAAACAAAAGCTGAAAAGTGACAGTTATGCCGTTTAGCAAAAGTAGTAATGAGAATTCAACAACACCGAGTTTAACACCAACAACCATTGAGTTTGGTAGTGGTGGTGACTGACGGCGTAATGCGGTCCTTGCGGTGGTTAATGGTTACCTTCGGTTAACATTAATATTTCACCGTGTAATAATAAAAAATATAGAAGAACCAACTCATTACAATACAATTATTAATAAACTAGCAAAGACTCGGTGTAAAAATTTGGCTATTGTTGAGTTGGCTTTGTGTGCGCTAACTCAATACAATTATTAATAAACTAGCAAAGACTCTCCTGATTTAGGTTCTTCTAAGTGTACTACTTATTTTTTTAGTGCTAATGTATGATTATAATTTAACTATTTTTATTTTTTAATTTATTAATCATTAATTGCGTGATTAAAATTTGCTCAAGAGAATATCATATCATGAGAGGGTTGGATCAGTGCTAAACAAGATAAATTAAGTTGCCAACTAAAGGGTGGTGCCATAAACTTATGAGATATTGTTAATATAAGGGTTTTACTAAATTGGATTAAATTTAGAAGGATTAAGAAAATATTTCGCTGTTGTCTCTGATGATGATATTGTTAATTGGATTAAATTTGCAAAAGAAAGGAGCGTTCAAAACCTAGAGTTGGATTTTATTAAAGTTCTATATTTTGGTTTACCAATTCCACAATACGATTTTGCATCCCATGTTGCTAGTTATTCCAGCTTTAGTTCTCTCACTTCCCTACGCTTGAGATGCTTAGATATAACGGGAGAGGCCGTTGAAAATTTATGATCTAAATGTCCCTTTCTAGAGGCGTTGAGTGTTTAAAAATTTGAATTCACTTAAGGCCATGTTTGGTTTGAAGAAAGGAGAAGAGAGAAAAAGAGTGGAATGGAGGGGAAGGGAGAAGAAAGGAGTAGAGGAGAATAGTGAAATTATATTTCATTGTTTGGTTTGATATAAAATTTGATAGGGAAAGGAATTACATTTTTTCTTTGGAAAAATTTATCTTTTGCTTTAAATATTAAACTATCTATATTTGTAATAAAATATAATTCAATATCAATACCAAACCTTTATAACGTAAAAATGGCAGTCCAGGAAAGTTTCGATTGTGGTCAATGGCGGTCTAGTTGAGTTTCAGCGACTTTCCTACAGAGTTCCGATGATTTTCTGGTGATTGCTCGGCGCGATGGTCCAGCGAAGTTCCGGCAGTGGTCCAGTGGAGTTCTAGCAGCAATCCAACAGAGTTCCCGTGATGGTTTGACTACTATCTACGGACGGTATGGTGGAGTTCTAGTGACAGTTAATTTATATTTCTATATTTTCATATTAAATAAATAAATAAGATTAATTAATTTATTAAGTTTCGTAAATCATTCATTAAATTTAATTAATATAAAATCATTTATAATATTAAATTGATAAAATAAATTTATAAATAATAATTGTTAATAGCATTAAACAAGTTAAAAAATTGAAGGGTAATTTTAAAAATTTTAGTTTTCAACACAAGAGGAATTTAAATTCCTCACTACTTGGTGTGAAATTCAAATTCTACATTATAATAGATATTAAACTCTAATGGAAATTAAATCCTTATATATTTTATCCACCCAAACAATAAAAATAAAAATAGAATTTAAATTATTTCCTCTCCTCCATTCTCTTTTCCCAACTAAACAACAACTAAGAGTCTGAAAGTGAATTGGAGGCATCAGAGATCTAACCGTTAAGTAGGTGGAATTGATTTGGTTCGTGGGGCTTACAACTAATGTTGACTTTATGATTTGTTTGATTGAGGATGCTGAGTTGCTGGAAAAATATAACTCTTAATGCTTGTCCACCCATGATTTTGGAAAAGCCGATGGAATTGCCGAACAGGGACACTAAGGAGTATCAATCTGCTGGAAAGAGTACTATTGTGAGTTGCAGAAAAATTTCCTCAACGTAAATTTGTGATACCATAAATTATAATCAACAATTGTGTTTGTGTTGAGCCAAGCTTAACTGAAGTTTGCTGAAACTTTTTACATTGTTTCTTGATATAGTTTGAAAAGAGACCTTATTTTCTCTTTCAGTGGAATAATGTGTTGAGATTAGAGGTTGAATTGATCATTAGAAGAGTAATTGGGCCAAAATCACAAGACAAACGCAAGAGATAATTCATTTTACATTACCAACTTCGTCTTTCCCTTTCCAAATTTTTCTTGCCTTTTTCTGTTCTCATCTTGCTTCACCTTAATGTCCTTCCTCTTTCAATTCTGTCGTTCCAGAACAAGCACCTCACCCATTCTTTTGAAATCTCTGACAGGATTTTTCCCACTAATTAATTTATTTACTGTCAGAGCTTTTATTTCATCGCAGCTATCATTTAAAACCACAGTAACGGCATCAGTAGGTTAAAATCTCCCAAGTTAAACAGCTGGCAAAATACCTGTAAAATGAAGAATCCAACGCCCCATAGATTTAAATTTCAAACTAATAATTTAATAATCCAAGCTCATTTCCAAATTCCTGACAGGGACGTAAATATAAATTTAAGGCTGTGACACCCCCACTTCTTTTTGTATTAACACCCTCCATCTAATAATCCTTGAATTGATAATTGTCTTACATATCTCGATTTAGTTTATAGGCGAGAAACAAAATCTAGTTTAACCGTGTAATATACGTTACTGATTAAGTGTAATATTTTTGTCAACAAAAAGGACTGCAGTGCAACTAATCCATCATTTGAAAGCCCATGTCTTACTGAAAACCTAAATTAATTGAGATATCAGATGTCAAGAAATTGTACAATTTGCCCCAAATTGTTTTCTTCAGAAAATCAATTGACTTATTGGAGTTAACAGAGTGTAAGCTGAATTCACCAAGAAGTAATGTGAAGTACTCTTCTTTGACAACATTGAGTCTAACACGAGCTTATGCAAAAGATCACGTAATTGAGAGTATGTTTGATCAATGTCCATTGATTGAATATTAATGATAGATATACGGAGTTCCATTACCCAAAGTTGTGGATGACTTGCTCTGGAATTTCACCTCCTCTCGAGGCGTTGTCAATGGAATGTAGGTGTGGTTCCTTCTACAACTTTTCTTTTTAAGTACCATATATTTTTCATTTCTGAGAACTCAAAGCCTTTACCCATGTTGCAAATATGCAACAAATTGGAAGACATTCAAACCAAACCCTAAAATCCTCTCTTCTCTCTCTTCAATAACTGTGGTTTTGCTTTGGCGCTTGTTGTTGTCGGTGGACTTATTGGTGTTAAGGGAGCTTATGTGGTTGTTTATTTCTTCTGTTTTATGTATGTCCTTTATTTTTGTTTTTTAATATTGTGTTGTATTGTATTATTGTTTGTAACTAGATACTTCGATTTTTTCTTTTTTGATTGTTAGGGGATTTCACTTACAATAGTTGAGGTGAGTATGACTAGTTTCATAAATTTTCTCAGGTTTTCAGAGATTTAATGGATGAAATCTTTCCTCTCCTATAAGGAATTAGAAGTTCTTAGGTGGCATTTTTTTTTTTTTGAAATTTGAATAGATCTAAATTAATCTAAATTTTAAATGGAACTAAATGTCAGAATTTGAACAAGATGTCTTTTTTTTTTTTGTCTGAATTGCTACAAGTATTAAGTTGTTTATTTTTTATCTTAAAAAATTTGAAAACTAGTATTTTTACATTTATACCCTTGTAAATTATAAATGTTAAACAAATAATAAACATCTCAAACAACTTAAATAAGATAATATATTATCTTAATATAAATTATTTTCAATTGAATACAATCCTTTATATCCTGTATTAATAAATGTTAATAAATTTTATTGTAGTTTATAATATTTTTAAATGAAAAATATTCCTAAAAATTATGAAGATAAATAATGCTAATTTGAAGAAAATAAAAAGATAAAAATAATAATAGTCTACCACTATATTACCATAAGTTATAGAAATAATACTAACTATTAAATTTTATTTAGGAACGGAAAAAAATTAATTAATTAGATAGGGATATTTGAGAGAATATATTTTAATGATATCATTTTGACTTTTTATATTAAGCAAAAAGTTAAAAATTGGCTTAATAACTTAATGACTGAAAATTTTCATTAAGTTGACAAAACAAATGGATTTAATGATTTAACTGATTGAACTTAAGTCAATTAAGCCATTAATAAAAAATAAATAAATAGCCCCTTAGTGTTTGGAGATTTTAATATCTTTGTTTTATTATTTGAGGCTATATAAAAGTTAGACTGGAATCATAGTTTCTTATCCTATTCATAGTATTTAAGTCGAATGTAGTCTTGTATTTGCACCTTATGGCATTTGTATTGTTGGCCTTTTGGTTCTTTGAATGAAAGTCATCCTTCAAAAAAAAAAAAAAAACAATCTATTAAAAGAATAAAAACTATATATTCTGTTGAAGTTTTCAGCCCTTCAAAAGAAAAAGATAAGATTTCAGATTTCATAAATCTTAATTTTTTTTTTTACTTTGAAACGTGTCTTATATGGCTTTGAAGTTTATGTGTTTTATATTAATTATTAGGGCACAACTATGGTACCACTGTGGTACCATACCACAGCTGGATCCAGCCATTGGATCCAGCCTACAGTGGTTCCCACAACTGGATCCAATGGCTGGATCCAGCTGTGGTATGGTACCACAGTGGTACCATAGCCGGACCCTAATTATTATTTTCAGCCCTTCAAAAAACAATCATTAAATTATTAAGCTCTAACCTAATGAACATTAATTTCCCAAAATCTAACCCAAATTGACCTCAATCTACCAAATCCTAACCCAAGACCGAATTGGTTTCAAATATCCAAACACTAACGTCATCATTTTCAGAGCAGCAGCAACAATAATTTGGAGAAGCAATGGTCGTCCCGGTTCATGGCAGCTCTGCAACAGCTGACTTTGCATGACACTGTAGCAGCAGGTGCGCGTGCGGCATGGTTTTGCAATCTAGTGGCAGCCGCCCGTTGATCTGGTTGGTAATAATGACTTTCTAATGGTACCAGCATGTTTGATTATCTCTAATCGAATAAGTTTGATTATCTCTAATAGAATAAGATTAAAAAAATATAAGTTAATGACTTTTATTTGTCTAATTTTTTATAATTTTAAATATCCAGACTTTAATGTTAGAACTTTATCTCTTTAACTTTCAAGAGTTTTCATAAGCAGTAGGGAGTATAATGTTAAAATTTAAACTAATGCATTTCAACTGTTTAAACTATTGTTAGTAGACCTGATGGTGATAGAAAATGTTAAAATTGGTGGTACCTAGCCTGTAAGGTAGGTGAATTTAGAAATAATAAAATTTTCTATGATTTAGAGCTCATGGAGCCCCACCCTAAATAAAAAAATTTTGAATAATTTATGAGAAATGAAGTGAAGAATGAAAGAAAAATAATCCCTTAATCTATTAAAAGAATAAAAAATATATAACCTGTTGAAGTTTTCAGCCCTTCAAAAGAAAAAGATAAGATTTCAGATTTCATAAATCTTAATTAGGGTTTCCATATGATGCTGTAAATTTTTTTACAGCATTAATAATGTATTAATTGTGAACCATTAGATCTAATCAATGATATATAATATTTGTTTTTAAAAAATAATTTAAAAATAATGGTAACCGTTCAAGTGGGTAGATAATTTTTGTAAAATAATTGTGACCACCCTTAGAGTTTGAAACAATTTCACTTGAATAGTATATTTTATTTAAAATTACTTTTCAACCCTCCTTTAAATTTGTAATATGATAATTTCTTTTAAATAAATCTTCTAAAATCAGTTACCATTAAGTATAAAATATAATATCAAGTAGGTTATTTAACACAAAATCTTGTAATAATTTATATTGTATGAATTTAATTACAAACCATTAATACCTAAACAATAATGATAATAGAAAGCATTGCAATAAACTATTTTATATGTGTTTTATTAATAATACTATATGAGTCCCAACAAATAAGAAATATTTTATTCACTAATTATTATTGAAAAATATATATGTCTATATAACTATAGAGTGAGAAATATTTTGATTTAAATTTTTATCAAAAAATTAAACTATTTATTTCATGCAATTCAATGGTGGATGATATAACATTATGAAATGATACTTTGACTTTCAATATCAACCATTAGACTGTGAGATATCAGTGGCTCAAATATTGTGCCAAATTTTAAGTTAAAGTATCCCAAAACATATCTTTATAATGGAAATATAAAAACATACAATGATTTTTTGTCCTCATTTTGTCCATTAAATATTATTTGATGTAATATTTTATTTATTATCACTATTAATTATTATAATAAAAATAATGACTCTTCGTAGCATAAAAAATTTATAATTACTAGCAAAGAATAACAATAAAATAATTTTTCATGATTCATAAACTAAAGTTAATTAGGAATATGTGTTAGATTTAACTTTTATGAAATTAACGAAGTGACATTTGAAAATAAAATGAAAACAAACTTATGAAAGTTAAATTTTATAAGGCTGAGATAATTTCCTACCATGTCAATAAAAATATAAAAATATAAATGATTTCTTTCACTTTTCTCCACGTAAATATTATTGGAGATAACATTTTATTTATTGTCACTATTAATTATCATAACAAAAGTAATGACTCTTAATAATATAAAATTTTATAATTACAATCAAAGGATATCAATAAAATAATCTTTCACGATTTATAAATTAAAGCTCATTTACAATATATATTAGATTTAACTTTTATAAGTATATTAAATATGTATTAAAAATAAGGATCCAGCTACATTGCATCAGTAGGTTTGGCACCCCAGTCGACTGTTCTGTTGTGAATGACCCTTTAGATCGTAAAGAAAGGTAGTTAACGGCTGAGATTTAACACTTGAAAAATGGGTAACCGGCTAAAGCAATTAGAGGCTCCATTTCCAATCGAAGTTGTGTGGTACGAATCAATGGCGTCATCGACTCAGCGTCTCCTCCTAGCTCTCACAATATTCATGGCGTCCTCTCAATTTCAGCCTCCAAAAGGCCATGCAAAACCCTCTTCATTTCCTCTTAATCGATCCATTTCAATTCCCGTTACCCTAACTCTAACTCCGAAAACCCCGTTAGATTCGTCACAATCTTCACCGAAATTCGCCAATTCAGCCTCCATTGTCCCATAATCTTCCTCGACCGTCTGATTCTCCCTTCAATCGATGATTTGGAGCAGCACCTCATCCACGAGCCAAAACGCCGCATTTTGCCCTTCGAGCACGACTTCTCCTCTCTATGCAACCCGACCAGTCGCTTTGCTTTTCGGCGTTGGGTGCAGTTCGCTTGCTGCCGTTACCATGTATTTGGTGTGGAGCGTTTTGCTAATCGTCACGATTCTCGCAATTCGTATGAGGAATTCACTGATGTTGATGATTATGATGATGATTTGAGCCCTAAGAAGATGAGATATGAGAATATTCCAGCTAAGGAAGCTGTGTAAAGTGGTGTTTTAATCTAAATAATTTATTAAGCCTAATATTTGTGTAATTGTGTATTGTGTTCTTATTTTCATTTTATGATTTCACTGCGTTTATAATGTGGATTATGATCATTATCATTCGAACAAAGTTCTACTTTGTGGTCTGTACTTATAAAGCTGTTATATGTCTCTATGTTTACTACTTTCAGTTAAGTTCTTTAATGAGAAAAATGCTTAGATGATGTTAAATTTCATATTTTGTGAGTTGTTGCACTGCATGCTGTGAGAGTTGGTTGTTTGCATATATGTTGGTGATGTGTCTTGGATATTGTATTTTCTTTTGTGGTGTCATGCTGAGCACCTGTAAGGAGCCTTACCTTGCATGGTAGATGATGCCATTCTTTCAATTATATTCTCTCCAATATTTATGCTGTGTTTACTTGCTGGAGTGGGAGTGAGGAGTGTGGATTCCTCCCACTCCAGCGTTTACTTACTCAAAATGGGGAGGGATTGGGAGTCCCACTCCGTGGGCCCCACTCATTTTTGGAGTGGGGAGTGGGAGTGGGACTCCCATTGGGGGAGGTGGGAGTGGGAATCCACTCCCACCTCTCCCATTTCTACCCTTTTTTTTTTTATTTTATGTTTTATAATTAATAAAATAAAATAAATAATATTATATTTATTTGAATAATAATATTATATTTATTTAAACAATAATATTATATTTAACTAAATAATAATTTACATTGATTCTAAGTTAAAATTATTTTAAAATAATATTATTATATTAATAGAGAATTAATAAATATAATATTATTATATTTATTTTAAAAATAATAGTACTATATTTATTTAATAATAATAAATAGTTTATTCTAAGAAAATATTAATTTTGAACTAAATAATATTATATTATTATTTTATATAATAATAAATTTAATATAATTATATAAAATAAAATAACATTTCATTTTATATTAAAATTAATAATTTATTGTTCATAATTAAGAATATTAATAATTATAATAAATTTACAAATATAATAAAATAAATATTATTCATTAAATATATTTTTATTAGTTTTATAATTAAAAACTATAATTCTTTAAATAAGGATAAAATTGTAATTTGAAACTATTTACTCCCAATCCAAGACAAAGTAAACACATAAATTGGATTCTGATCTCCATTCCATACTTCCATTCCAGTGTAAGTAAACAACCTACTCTCACTCCCACTCCACACTCCCAATCCTAGGATTCCCACTCCTCAGGATTCCCAATCCAATCCAAAAAGTAAACGCTACCTTATCTGATTGAAGACAAATCCAACCTTGGAGATAGGTAATTTAATTTGGTATTGCATGTTGAGCATATGTGACGGTTGATGTATCTTGTAAGGTTAATTGACACTTTGTATTTGAACACTCAAAGTCCTTTTCGTCAAATGCAAATATTTTTTTTTCAAATTTAGGCATTTTGTGGATGCTCTGTTTCCTCAAGTGCTCCATACATGCATCAAACTGTCCGCTGTTTTCCGTTAGATGGATGTGTATTGGGTCAGCTACCAATATTTTTCAAGCTTATTTAATGTTCTTATTTAAGATTTAAGAAATGATCTCTAATAAAAAGGATTGTGCATGGTTCTCACTAGCTGTTGTCATTCACTCATTCTTGTGTGATAAATCATTGATCTTTGCCATTGTCTTTTTCCTATCTAGGATAATGAATTACTGTAGTGTTTTTCCTGAATATCCTTAGTTATTCCCATGTTGGGAAACACATTTTGAAAAAATGGAATCTACAAATTAAACATGCATGTGGAGTAAATTGTAATCTTTATTCATAGTTTATGGCTGTCCGTGATACAACTGGTATAATATGTGTACTTCTAAAAAATATATATTGTTAACAAATTTTTTTCAAATATATGGATAATTTTTTTCAGTCTATTTGTTACTAATATGTACCATTAATAATTTATCTTTTTTTAATTGAAAAGATGTATTTTTAATAATAAAATAAAAAATATGTATTTTTTCCAGCATGTATTGACGCTTGGAATTAACTATTTGCAAATGTTTTGGATACTATTTGAGAAATTTCATGTCAGTCTAAGCCCAACCAATACTTGCACGGTTCCAGCAAGTTGTTTCCAACCATTACTTGCATATACGCTTCCAGCAAGTTCATTACACGTGTCTTCTCAAAAAAAAAAATAAAAACAAAATTTATTGCATGTGTTATTTTCTCATATACTTATTTCTGCAGGTGACTGGCTTATCACCTTTACCGCAGGTTACTCCCCTTTACATTTGTGTCCCTTCTGCAGCCGTCAGATCAAATCCAACGCTGACCTTACTAACAGACAAAGGAGTGGGGCACCAAACCCCGAACGCAATGTAGTTTTAGCCTAAAAATAATACATATTTTAAGATCAATTATATAATGACCTTAATATTATATAAAATAATAAGTATTTTAATATACGATATTAATTTTTTTTTAAAAATATGTGTGATCAAGTAATTTTTATAGTTACAAGCCATCTCAATAATAAGTTTATTGATATAATTATGACATTTACTTAAGTATATATACTTAGTTGTGTTATTTATTACTATTATATCATATATAAATTTTACAATTGCAACTTATTTATTTGATTTGTGTTAAATAACCTACCATTATATTTTATACTTCATGATAATAGATTTTAGAAGATTTATTTAAAAAATATTATCACATTTCAAATTTAAAAGAGGATTGAAAAATAATTTTAAATAAAATATGCTATTTAAGTGAAATTATTTCAAATTCTAAGAATGGTCATAGTTATTTTACAAAATTCTTCACCCCTTACATATTTGTTAACCGTTTACCATTTATTTTACTACAAATATTATGTACCATTAATTAAATTTAATAGTACACAATCACATTATTGATGCAGTAAAAAAATTATAATATCATAGAGGAACCATGTTAATTATTATTTTTACTTTGAAACGTATTTTATATGGCTTTGATTCACGGATCTGGGTACCCCACTTCTGATTTGATTATGACCCGGGCACCGACATGCTGATATCACATTTCGACAAACAAACTCATTACTCATCAACAGCTCAAAAAGATTTTCAATTTTTTTTTTTCACCTCAAATCTCTATATTTATTTATTTTATGCTGTCCAAAAGGCCACACCACTTCCTTATCCCAATCTTTCCTTCATCTATTTGCCATGGCCTCGTGCCCAAAGGGAACTCCAAGCACATTATTGCATTTGGATGAACAAGTAATGGGAGGCCAGAGAGTCACGACGGTGGTAACAAAAGATGAGCTAACTGAATTCATGCAGTCAACAATCTTGAAGAGACAAGAGTTCGATGAAGTACCCTTTTACCTAATGGATTTAGGCGTTGTGGTTTCTCTCTACAATCAAATGATCTCAAACCTTCCGATGATTCATCCTCACTATGCCGTCAAGTGCAATCCCGAGCCAGCCCTTCTCGAGGCACTTGCAGCTCTGGGCTCAAACTTTGACTGTGCGAGTCGATCCGAGATTGAAGCTGTTTTGTTACTAGGTGTTTCACCGGATCGTATCATTTACGCAAACCCGTGTAAGCCTGTATCTCACATCAAGTATGCTGCGAGTGTTGGCGTCAACTTGACAACCTTTGACTCAGTAGAGGAGCTCGACAAGATTCGGAAGTGGCATCCGAAATCTGATTTATTGATCAGGATCAAACCCCCCGATGATAGCGGAGCGAAGTATCCGTTGGATTCCAAATATGGTGCTGGTCATCATCCTCAGGAAATTATGCCTCTTCTCAAAGCCGCTGAAGCTTCAGGGCTCTCTGTAGTTGGTGTATCATTCCACGTTGGAAGCGAAGCTACAAACTTTGCTGCATTTCGTGGAGCCATAGCAGCGGCTAAAACAGTCTTTGACACAGCCGCTCGCATGAGTAACAACAAAATGCGTGTACTAGATATCGGCGGCGGCTTCAGCTTCACTAATTCAAACCCGAAATTATTCCAAGAAGCGGCTTCAATCATAAAAGAAGCTCTTCAAGCTTATTTTCCGAACGAATTATTACCTGGATCGAGTCTGAAAGTGATTTCAGAGCCTGGCCGGTTCTTCGCCGCCTCGGCTTTCACGCTGTACGCTCAAATTATAGGGAAGCGTGTTCGTGGTGAGCTGAGAGAGTACTGGATTAACGACGGGAAGTTCGGGTCACTTGCTTGGGTAACCTGCGATGAAGCAATTGCTAAGTGCACCCCGCTACATTTTGCTTCCAGCGTTACTACGAGCAAGGGGCTGACGAGGACTTACAATTCAACGGTATTCGGACCAACATGTGATGCAGTCGATGAGGTGTTTACAGGTCACAAGTTGCCGGAACTTGAGGTGAACGACTGGCTTGTGTTTTCCGAAATGGGTGCCTATACGACGGCTTGTGGAACCAATTTCAATGGATATAGCACTGCTGCCATTCCAACTTACGTTGTCCGCTCAAATCAAACCTTGCTAGCTATATAAAATGCATGTGATCACCGATGATATCCGTTTGCTGTTTAATTTTATTTATATGAAAACTGTAACGTCCAGGAAATAATCCAGCTTTTCCAATCAATAAAAATCAAAATTTTCCTTCTTTGCCTTCGATTTTAATATTCTTGCATAAGACTGGTCCGACCTGGCCTATAGCACGTCCCGCAGGGGCTTTGGGCCGTGCCAAGCAGCGTGTCGTGCTTCGGCAAAGCCCTGTTAAAATTTCAATGGAAAATTAATGGCAACTTGGCCTCATACCTGGAATTTTAATTTTGCATCTCTCAATATTATTGGCAAAAACTCCAACAAGTTTTTATATTAAGAGACTAGTAGTTGATCCTAATCCTTATTAAAGAATACACATAAACTCAAATGAAAACTTCAGTTAATCTTTGTCATATTTTTCTCAACTGAACCACAGCGAATTGTTCTATCAAACAACCAATGCAGAAAATAATTCATGTTATTACAGAGTCCAACTGAGGATAGTTTGCCTCAAACCCAATAGCACGCTTTATAATTAATTGATACTCCTCGGTGTCTCTGTGGCACAATTCTATTGGCTTTCCAAGGAAGAAAAGCGGACAAGGATAAAAAGTTGAGTTCTACTATTTGAACTTCGCGAAGACAAAAGGACGACAGAAAAAATATGTGCGTGTGTGCCCTCACCAAAACACGTCAGCGACCTTTACATGCTTCTTTGCTTTTCCTTTCTTCTTCCATCATTCACTCCACCTCTCTCTCTGTCTCACTAAACAATGACTCGTTGATGCCCTGAAACGTACACCAAAGGTAGCTAGCTGCTTCAAGCTCATACATCAATGGCGAAAACAACAGTAAGCATTGGGTCGTTCTTCTACAAGTTCCTCTCTCTCTTTCTCCTCCTACTTCACTTGGGTTGCTTCATTTTCCCATCCAACAACAATCCCTCACCAACAAGAAAGAAACGCAAGGCCTCTCCTCTCTCTCCATCTCCGTACTCCCCGTCTCGCCTTAAAACTAAACCCCACAAGGCTCTCTCATCCTCTTGGTCCTATCTCAAACGTATCTTCTCTAATTCAAAGACCCTGAAACCCAGCTTGTCCCAGACTAGCTCTATGTGACCTGGGGCAAAGTGGCAATTCCAGCATTTGCAATCAGACGTATTGCAGCGTCTGTGGGATCATAAAGTCGGGATTCTCACCCAAGCTGGACGGAATTTCCACGCTGTCGAGCAGCTAGAGAGCCCACGTGGCGATCCCTAAGGAGATTGAGGAGGAGTTCAAGTTCATGAACCTGAAACGGGCAATGTTGGTCTGCCTCTGCGGTCGTGGCGGGCCGGGTCGGGTGCGATGCCGATGACGACGTGGATATGGCGAAGGATATGGAGCTTGTTGTAGCGGCTGGCAGCTTGGAGACCAGAGAGAGAGTTGTGATGAGGGAGAAAGGAAAGAGTCAAACGCGTGAAGGTGACTTTGCTGGGAGATGGCAGCCTTGCGAGAACATCATTTTTTTTTAACTTATTTTATTATTTGTGGACCCAATGAAAAAGAAATTGTAAGTAAACGAATGCTGCCGTTTCTGTCTTCCTTTCGTCGTCCTAGAGTACACTTATCATTTTCCTAAAAAGTTACTTTATCCAACTGCTTGGCATTTTCTGTCAAACAAATCAAAACTCGGCATCAGTCGAAACCCCATGAATGCAATCAATTCCACTTCCCTAATGCTTAAATCCCGAAGGCTTGCGTATGGATGATCCTTGGAGTCACCCTACCATGCAGCGCTGTATCTCATACAGCGCATGCATGCAACCGGTACAACCGGTTTTTAACCGGATAATATAATAAAAATTATATTTTTATTTGTTTTTAATGTGAAAAAATTTGGAAAAAAGGGATAAAATTGTAATTAAATGAGGAAAAAGATTGTAATAATTTAAAATTTAAAAATAGTGCAAAAAATATAAAAATATAAATATGTCACAAAATGGTTACATTCCTACTTATTTTATCACATTCTAATATTTATAATGCATATTTCAAGTTTACTTTTCAAATTTTTATTTTTCGTGGTTATTTATCTAAATTTTGGTTCGTTGTTTCAACTCGTTTTCCTACTAGTTTTTGGTTCCATACATCCACTCTTTTCATTAACTTCCAGCTTTTTAGGTGTATATTTCAAGTTATTTTTATATCTCTGTAATGTATTAAACTTTATCTAGTTTTTGGTAAATTATTCCGATTTATTTTTCTACCACTTTTTGGTTCTATATTCCTACTATTTTTATTGAATTTCAATATTTTAGGTAAATATATCAAGTTTAGTTTTTAGATCTTTACTTCTCATTCGAATTTATTAAATTCTTGGTAAATTATTTCAACTTTTGAGTTAATTTCTTCAACTCTTATTCCTACCACTTTTTAGTTCTATATTCCTACTCTTTTTATTGAGTTCTAAAATTTTATTTGGATATTTCAAGTTCAATTTCTAGATCCCTACTTTCTGTTGGAATTTATCAAATTCTTGGTAAGTTGTTTCAACTCATTTTTCCATCAGTTATTAGTTCTATATTTCCAGTTCTTTCATTAAATTTCCAGTTTTCAGGTTGATATTTCAAGTTTATTTTTTAATCTCAATATTCTATTAGACTTTATCTAGTTATTTCTAAGTGATTCCAACTTATTTTTCCACTACTTTTGGTTCAATATTTCTACTAGTTTTTATTGAATTCCAATATTTTAGGTAAATGTATCAAATTTGCTTTTTAGATCCCTACTTCGCGTTTAAATTTATCAAATTATTGTTAAGTTATTTCAATTTTTGGGTTAACTTCTTCTACTCTTATTTTCACCACTTTTTGGTTCTATATTCCAACTATTTTCATTGAATTCTAACATTTTGCTTGGATATTTCGGGTTCATTTTCTTGAACTCGACTACTTGTTAAACATTATCATATTCTTGTTAAGTTCTTCAAACTTTTAGGTTATACTCTTCAACTCTTGTTTCCACCATTTTTTGGTTCTATATTTCTACTCTTTTTACTTAATTCTAATATTTTTTTGTGAATGTTTCGAGTTTATTTTTTGATCCGTACTTGTTATTGGATTTATCAGATTTTTGGTAATTCTTTCCGAATTTTAGGTTAAGCTTTTCAACTATTTTTTTCCAACACTTTTTGGTTTTATATTCCTACTCTTTTCATTAAATTCTAATATTTTACATAGATGTTTCAAGTTCATTTTTTAATCTCTATTTATTGTTGAAGTTTATCAAGTTATTGGTAAGTACTTACAACTTTTGGGTTAAGTTCTTCAATTGTTATTTCCACCATTTTTTGGTATTATATGTCTATTCTTTTTATTGAATTCCAATATTTTAGGTAAATATATCAAGTTCAGTTTTTTAGGTCTCTATTTTCCGTTAAAATTTATCAAATCTTTTGTAAGTTCTTCCAACCTTTGAGTTAACCTCTTCAACTTTTATTCCCATGAAATTTTGGTTCGATATTTCTACTCTTTTTATTGAATTCCAACATATGGGTGAATGTTTCAAGTTTATTTTTTAGATCTCTATTTTTTATTGGAATTTATCAAACTCTTGTTAAGTCGTTCCAACTTCTGGGTTATGCTTTTCCACTCCTTTTTCACCATTTATTGATTCTATATTCCAGTTATTTTTATTGAATTCCAACATTTGGGTAAATATATCAAGTTCTGTTTTCAGATCCATGTTTTCCATTAAAATTTATCAAATTCTTTGTAAGTTGTTCTAACTTTTAGGTCAACGTTTTGAACTAATTTTCTTACCAAATTTTGGTCCTACATTCCTACTCTTTTCATTGAATTCCAATATTTGAGTAAATATTTCAAGTTTATTTTTTAGTTCTCTACTTTTCATTAGAATTTATTAAATTCTTGTCAAGTTGTTTCAATTTCTGTGTTAAGCACTTCCACTCATTTTCCTCAATATATTGATTTTATATTCCTACTCTTTTAATTGGATTTTAATATTTTATGTGGATGTTTCAAGTTTATTTTTTAAATCCCTATTCACTGTTGGAATTTATCAGATTATTGGTAGATACTTACAACTTTTGGGTTAAGTTCTTCAACTATTATTACCACCACGATTTTGTTATATATTCTTACTTTTTTTTATACTAAATTTCAATATTCTGGGTTAATATTTCAAGTTCGCTTTTAAGATCTCTACTTCTTATTGGAATTCATCAAATTCTTTGTAAGTTGTTCCAACTATTGTGTTAATCTCTTCAACTCTTTTTTCCACGATACTATATTCCTATTCTTTTTATTGAATTCCAACATTTAGGTGAATGTTTCAAGTTCATCTTTCGGATCTCTACTTTTCATTGGAATTTATCAAACTCTTATCAAGTTATTCCAACTTTTAAGTTATGCTTTTCCACTCCTTTTTCCACTATTTTTTGGTTCTATATTCCCACTCTTTATATTGAATTCCAATATTTTAATTAGATGTTTCAAGTTTATTTTTTGTATTCCTAGTTTCTTTTAATCAATTTCAACTTTATTTTCAAGATTTTTTGGTTACATATTCTTACTCTTTTAAGTGTATTACAATATTTTGGCTAATGATCCAAGTTTACTTCATAAATTCATGTTTTCCGTTATAATTTTTCAACTTTTTAGTAAATTATTCTCACTTTTAGGTTAAGTTATTCCTACTCTTTTACACCTTACAATGGTTTTATGTTCCTATTATTTTCATTATATTCCAACACTATAGATACATGTTCCATGTCCTTTTTTCAACTAATAATAATATTACTTTTTTAAAA
The DNA here is from genome assembly GCA_018350135.1 of Citrus trifoliata. Taxonomy (NCBI): domain Eukaryota; kingdom Viridiplantae; phylum Streptophyta; class Magnoliopsida; order Sapindales; family Rutaceae; genus Citrus; species Citrus trifoliata. The sequence goes on from CM031386.1 coordinate 29,336,662, forward strand.
TAACAACAATATCAGTAAGGCCAATTATATATAACCCCTTATTATTTTAACAAATATCAATTTACTATACAATATTGAAAAAAAATTTATTGCAACCCTTTATCATTTTCAACGTTTTGGGTCCTTAATTTAAGTCCTTTTTTTTAATCTTTGTTACTTCATGAGTTCTTCTGAACTTGAATTAATATATACTTAAGCTTTTAATCTTTATACATATTTATTATCATTTAATCATTATAATTAAAAGTATTTAGTTATATTTAAAAAACTTTATGCATTTATTTCCATCTTTCTCTTTACTTCTCAAACTAAATGCTTTAATTTTTCATAACTTCAACTGTAAATAAATAAATAACAATTGAGAATGATTGCAATTGTAAATGAAATTATCATGCCCTATTAAGCTATCTAGTGCACTAAAAAATTAACCAAATCAAAATTTTCATCCATTTGTATATAAGAATTTTTTACAAGCTTCTGGGAAAATAATTTTTTATCAATTCGTTTAAAATTGTTGTCATTCTATTTATTTTCAAATAATTAATTTCTTTGACTTCAACCAAAATTCATTTTAACAGCTTTGCATGAAATTGTTATACTCCTCAAACATTTTATTTTTCAAATTGTTATGATCAAATAAATTATATATTTATTATACGATTATTCCATGAACCATAAAAATTCATATGTTATATCAAAGTTTTAAAGGTTGGCAAAAATGTTTTGTTTGTACTTGACAAAGAAAAAAAGATTAAAAAATATCGTTATTCATTATTTTGAGAGATTATTTTAATCATTAATTTGATTATCCATACTTGACCTTTTGACCTCTATACACACGTTTGTTCATTTATCATTTCTCATTTTGCTATGAAAAATTTATAATTTGAAAAATAAAATTCTATTTCAAATAAAAAATGTCTAAATTCAAGTTTTCGATCATGATAATTTTAAATAAAAAATTAGAAAATTCTAATTCTTTTGAATCGTTGTTCTCCATTTTAATTAATTGTAATTATTACGTTAAAAATAACCTTATAAATTTATTTTCATCTTTCTCTTTACTTTTAAAAGAATTTCCTTAATTTGTTATAACTTAAACAATAATACCATATAAAGATGCAGCCAATTGCTATGCTTCTAAAAAAAATATATCTTTTAAAAAGTTAAGGCAAACATAAGTTATAACTTACAAAATATTTTAAATTAATAAAATTGATGCTAAATTATTTGTATTAAAACAACATTTTTTTCTATCATTTCAACTTGATTAGATTTCTTTTTCTTGAACTTAATTTTGTTTATACTTACTTTTGATGTTTCAATATGTTACACCAAAGTCTACTTTTTTATCTTAAAAATAAATTATATTAAGTCAAGTTTTCAATTACAGAATCAGTTCTTCAATTTTTCTGACTTAACTAAAATCATTTTTAAAAGTTTTTACAGCTTAATTTGGTACTAAGAGAATATAACACTTTAACAACATTTATTGGTATGAATTTGGCAGGTCTTGATTGGAATGGCAGGTATTCTTGATTTGTTGCCATTCCTTTGCAAATAAAATAATAAATGCCCTATTAATTGTTTGCGATGCACTAAAAATTTAAGTAAACTAAAATTTTCATTCATTTAAACAGATGTAATAAGACAATTAGAATTTTTCACAAGCTTGTGACCAAATAGCTTCATAAAATTAAATCAATTTACAACACAGCTTCCACAAACTAGACTCCAGATGCTGCTCATTTTAGATTTCAAGTGTCTACACATAAAAAAGAAAAAAATGACATTAGAAAACACAATGCAACCATAAAATAAATAACAATATTTAGAATTTCAAATGCATGATCCAAATTCTTAGCTAGGATCAAATAAATTTGGTTTTCAATAGAATAATTCAGACTTTTAATCTAAAATAAACACAAAAATATATTTTCATTTAACATATATTTTTTAAGAGATTTATTAACAGCAATATTCAAAATATAAAAATTACTCTCTACTTGCATAATTGTTCGATGCAACTTTTATGTCTACTTTGATTTAACGACCAAGTGATCTTTGGAATAAAGAGAAAGATAACAATACATCAAGAATTAGCAAGATCAAATGGTCTTTTATTCTTAAATTTGTTGGCATTTATTTGCAAATAAAATTATAATGTCCTATTAATTTATCCGATGTACTTAAAAATTAATGAAATAAAAATTCCCAATACACAAATGACAGCATCTACACTAAAGCAATTTGTGACAATAGTGAACTGACGTGTGGGCCACTAAAAAGTTTGAATTGCATAAGGAAACGAGCCTAAAACCACTTTTGCTAAGAATTCTTTTTACAAGTTTGCGAGAAAATGGCTCTTTTAGAATTTTTAACATCAATAGAACTAATACAAAATTAAATCAATTTATAGCTTCCAAAAACTAAACTTCAGATGCGACTAATTTGAGATTTAGATTTCATGGATCTCTGCATACAAGGGAAAAAAACAAATGATATTGGAAAAAAAGCCCCAAAAAAAATATATATTCAAATTTCAAATGCATGATCTAAATTCTTAAGCAGGATTAGATATATATTGTTTTCAACAGAAAATTTGAAACTTAAATATAAAATAAACACAAAACTATATTCTAATTATAACATATTTTTTTGATGAATTTTTTAACAGCAATATTTAGAATATAAAAAATATTCTCAACTGGCGTACTCATTCTTTATAACTTTTATGTCTACTTTCATTTAACGACAAACTGATCTCAGCGATAAAGATAGAAGAGAATACATTGAAATAAATAAGAATAAAATTTCAGTATAAATTCATGATTGCATGAATAATATACATCATGAAATAGCATCCTAATGAAAAGATCAAAAAACGCAAAAGAAACTAAGCACCTAAAAAGAACTGACAAAAATTGTAAGCATATAGATTCATTCGTGAGTAAAACTAAGCACCTAAAAATAACTGGCAAAAATTTATCAGCAAATAGATTTATTCTTATAAGTAAAATACAGTCTAAATCTAAACCTTGTTTATTTTGGATGTATTTTACTATTTGTTTACTTGTTTATAATAGTTTCCACGGCTTTCATAATTTATTTTGGACATAATTTATTACATCCAAACACACTGTTCAGGTAACCAGAGCAATAATAAATCACTAGATTACTAATTACCATTGCATTTGAAAGAGTAGGAATATCTCTATTAATTTTATAGACTAATTTTAAATTTATCAATCAGGTAACAATGTAACTGCAAGTTTCCATGTACACATAGCCCACTCGCGTCTAACCAAATCTATCTCTCCTTGGGTGTAACTCTTTGTTCCATAAAACTATAAAGTGAGGAATATATTAATTAGGCAGTTTCAAAATATAAAATAACTATTTCATAATAAATGACACTACATTTTCCAAAATAGAGACAACCAAAAAGCATTTAGCTACATCATTCATATGACATCCAATACCTATCCATCATACACTCGAAAATGAAAAAACTGAGGCCTGAAGTTTAGATTACTACCTCTTAATAAAAAAAAATAACAACGTGCTTGGATACTACCTTGCAAAAATTATACCTGCATATTACCAAAGAAAAAAAAAGATGAAGTATAGACATAAGAAAAAAGAACTAAAGAAGATTCAAAACAGCATCCGAACAGCACCTGGAACTTTTCAGGTGCACTTTTAGCAGCAAAATTTCAGCAAAACAGCATCTAAAATTTTCAAGTGTAGTTTCAATTACAAAAACAGTAGTAGAACAACCCTTGAAAAGTTCAAGGTGTTGTTTTTGCCATATAACAACAACTAAACAGCACTAGAAAACTTTCAGGTACTGTTTTTCTTTATAAACAGTAGTAAAATGTCACCTACAAACTTCCAGGTGCCATTTTTCTACATAAACAGCATCCAAACTGCACCTGAAAGTTTCCAGATGCTGTTTTCCTGCATAAACCACAGTAAAATAGCACCCAAAAACTTCTAGGTCAAGTTTTTACTGCATAACAGTAGTTAAACAGCACTTGGAAGTCAAACAACAATTAAGCAACACTAATACTTTCAGGAGCTTTGTTTCTACATAAACAGCAGCAAAAACAACACCTGGAAGTTCCAAATGCTGTTTTTACTATATAACAGCTGCTAAGCAGCGCCTGAAAACTTTGAGGTGCCGTGTTTCTGCAAAAATAGCAGTAAAAACAGCACCTGCGTAACAGAAATCAACCCATTGATAAAATTTTTTGCTCCACTTAATTCAGCATCAAAAACTTATATAATTGAATCAATCTTATGTGAACTTCATCAAACATTATATGTGCATGAACACATTATTCCAATTCCAAACATAATCCAACTCTAAATCCATGAGATCAAATCCAAAACACACAATCTCTAATCAATCACACAATTACAATCACAAAAACATATTTTTTCTTAAAATTAATCTTATAATAAAAATATTTTATTGATTTATTGAAAAAAAATAAACAGAACATGCTTACCGTAGAGAGCTGCAAGCCTGCTACGCTGACATAAAGCCAGAAGGAAACAAAGACGGTCATTGTGCTTTTCATTTGTCTGCTCTGCAAACTAGCCCCATTACAAAAGTGCCAAAAAGAGAAGAAAAGAAAGTTTAATTACAATAGAATTGCAATGAAATGTGTTTATAATAATAGAAGTGTCAAGTTTTACAGCATTTGTAGGCCATAACAGCTTTAATAGTTAAAAATAAAAAGCAAGTAGTTCTTAAAACATAACATGCAGAGATCTTGTCATAAAATCAAAATTCCCAAGAAAAAGAAAATGTACCAATCAGACGTCCCCAATATTTTTTACTGCTTGTCCATTCTTGTCACTTTTCATGTAATAATCACCATTCTCCTAGTAAATGTCCAAGATAAACTATAATTCTAAATTTGAAAATCGCTGAGAAGTAGGAAAAGGGAATTAATTCAAAAGTGCTACCTCAGGAATATGCACCAACAATCTCTAATAATCAGTTGAGCAAGATCAAGTAGCTTAAAATGATGTGGTGAATCTGGCTATGATAAAGGGGAGGGGGGGGGGGGGGGGGGGGGGAATGCTGAAATTCAAAGATTTCTCGAATTTGGAACTGGATAATACCCAAATTCTTGTTCCAAAAAAAAAAAGTGCAAGAAATGAAGAGCATCCAAAAGAACCAACCAAACCACTTGCTTCACCGGCACCTCTCCAAAATGCGTGGACATTTTGCAATAACCTAAAGGAAAGAGACCCCCAAAAACTTTCAATGCCAGTGAAGATTATAAGTCCTTTATATATTGCAAAATTGGAGACTTCTAAGTAAAAAAAATCACAAAGAATCACATGAAGCTTTTGTCTCAATACAATATGTAAAAGATCAAAGCAAAAAGACATGCAACTTCATTGAAAGGCTTATTTATTTTTTAATAACAAAACTAAAGAATCCATTAAAATTGATCTTAAAAATCAGCAGCTAATTGGTGCCAATAAAAACGAAGCATCAATAATCTAATATCTAGTCACGTAATTATATTTATTGACAGTAAGAAGAAAAAAATCATCACTCACTACTGAAACAGTACTTCAAAACCTAACTCAAAATCATAAAATTAACCAAAAAAAATTAAATTTCTAAACATGCAAGCAACCTAAAATATCCAAGCTATAAAATATCAAAAATGCCAAAAAATAAGGTAATATATTAAAAATCAAAATTAAAGCGAAACTTTAGCACAATACGGTAGTGTGCATAAATATACAGTGAAATTTGCAGAGTGCTAAAGTTGTTAGCTAACCAGATTAGAACGAAGTGGCAACAACAGCGACATCAAAGAAAGAAGGAAGCAGCAGCTCACATTTATGCCAAAAGATCCGAGTGCTAAAGTTGTTAGCCAACCAGATCAGAAGGAAGTGGCGGCGGCAGCGACAGCGGCTGCCAAGAAAGAAGGAAGCGGCAGCGGCGAAGGTTTTGTGCAGCGGCAGCGAAAAAATTGATTGTTAGGTGGAAACTAGAAATTAGGGTTCGAGGGTGGGGCTATTTATATTTTTTTATTTTTTAATGAAAAACTGATTTTATTTTATATTTTTTAATATAAACTTTAACTTATAAATATGATTTACTTAAATTGAAAAAATTTAATATGCATAAATAGATTTTGCCAAAAAATTTAATATGCAAAACAAATTTCTTAAAGCATATATATAGACTACAGATTATATACACATTTTAATAATAAATGTCTAATATTGATAACAAGTATCTCAGTTGAGTTCATTTTAATCAATTTAAATATTAGCTAACAAAGTAATAATGGTTACTAACAACATAAAAAGTAAGCTTTATTATAAATCATTAATTTTGATACTACTAAATTCAATAGATAAAAAATTAGCATTACATTTATGGTGCGTTTACTTCATGAAATGGAAATTTGGTGGAATGAAAATGAGTTAGGAATGAAAATGGGTCGAGAATGAGAATATACTGGAATAAAAATGAGAAAAGAGAATGAGATTATAATATTTATTTAGTAAAAATAAATGAGAATGTGAATGTGCTGAAATGTCACTGATCTATTTATTTGGCAAAATAAATAGGAATAAGAAATGGGAATGATAATCAATTTACCAAAATACCCATAATATTAAATAATGTAATTTTCATTAACTAAATACAGTATAACCTCTACAAATTAATTAATTTAGAGAGATATTAATTAATCTATAAATTAATAAATTATTAATTTATAGAGTGTGTTCACAGTACAAAGAACTAACATTTAATTAACTGAAAATTCATTGTATTTTACAAATATAATCAATAGAATTTAAATAAATTCATCAAATAAATAATGTATACTTGATTAAATAAATTCATGAATTTTACTAAATGTATTCAATGAACTAAACTAAATGTTAGTTATTAAATTGTATAAATTGAATTTGAACTAATTCATCTAATGTACCTATCTACTTGATTAACTAAATTCATGTATTTACATAAATTTATCTAAATGTATCTAAATGTATTCAATGAACTAAACTAAATGTTAGTTATTAAATTGTATTAATTGAATTTGAACTTATACCTATCTACTTGATTAACTAAATTCATGTATTTACATAAATTTATCTAAATGTATTCAATGAACTAAAATAAATGTAATTTCATTAAATTGTATCAATTGAATTTGTCTACTTATCTACTTAATTAAAGAGTATTCATGTATTTACATAATTTAGCTAAGTCATATATCCAATGAACTAAATTAGAAATTACATGTATTCAATGAATTAAGTTAAAATTATTGTCTATATAAACAAACACAAAGTATTCTTTTATTTCATAGTAACTTGTTAAAAATTAAAGATGAGATTTAACTAGATTTAAACTTCAAGAAAAAACAAGTTACAATAGACTCATATTTTAATAAATTGACATAGTCAGTTACATTTGTAATTTCACAGTATTTATAATTTCTACAATTATTAATTTATGATATAAATGTGACCATAGAGTTATATAGGAGTTCTTAGAAAAATTATCTTATTAATTTATCCAAATTATTAATTTAGCTTCAGGGCCTAAGTCGGGACTGCAAAAAATTATTATATTATAGAGATTATTAATTTATCGAGTATTAATTTATAGAGGTTATATTGTATTTGTATAAATATTATTATAAAAATGATATTAATTAAAAAATAAAATTAACAATAATAAATGCTAATAATGATAATATTAATAAAAATAATAATAACAATAATTAATAATAAAGTTAATAAAATTTAATAATAATAATAATAACATTTAAAATAATAAAATTAATTGTGCTTTGAACGAGGATAATTTGGAAAATATGAAAAAATTAGAGGGATACAAAATTGTGTGGGACCCATATACTTTATTTCAATTCTCAAATTATATTTTACTAAGTAAATATGAGTTTCATTCACATTTCCTAAATACTCAAGTAAACACACCATTAATGTATAGACATGTCTATTATAAGTATTTAAGAAAATATTATCATTTGAAAATAGTGAATCAATATAACCACCAAAATAATGCAGTATAAAAGAATAAATTAATTTCACATAGGTTTGTATAAATTAATTTGCATAAGAGATTGAGATACATTAAATCTGCCTATATATATCATATAATAATATTGGCCACTAGTAATAAATTAATAATAAAAAACAATAATATTTGATTGATAATTATAATGTTTGGTATAATTAACAAGATAATTAATTAAAAAAAATAAGATACTTGTTTGATAATTATCCAAAAGTTTGACAAAAATTATTCTCATATATTGGGTAGAGGTTTGAATCACTTTATATGTATTATCGGATTGATTTCTTTCAATTATTTGAAAATAAATCTAATTAATTAGTGATCTAAATATTTAGATTGCATTGACCTATAGAAAATTAATAAAATATTATGATAAATTTTTATGCAAAAAATTACTAAATTTATAAATGTAATAAAAATATTTAATAATTTACAATTATATTTATTTATTTATATTTCAATAATATTTGCAGTAGTAATGTCACATATTTTGAGGAAAAAAATATTAGTTTCATTTTTTAAATATATTTCATGTAACGTTGAGGGAGTATTTGGTAGTTTTATAATTTAAATTGATAACCTTGTTATATACTTAAAATATCGGTAGCTGTATGGTATTTACCTTTAATTTTTTCACACTAATCGATTAAAATAAGAGATAACCGGTCGCCGGTTATAAAATTAATTAAAAAAATAATAAAAATTGGCTGTACCAGATACAGCGATGTATTGCAGGCCGACCCTGATCCTTGACAGTTCGTACAAATCCAGATGACGGTTCTACCTTGAATAACTGCAAGCCATAAGATAAAAGAACAAAAAAAATTATAAATAATTGTATGCATAGAGAAAATGATATTCTGAAAATACAACTACAGCTCCCAAAGTATCTACCTTGAGTGTAAGTCTATGTAATGAAGGAGATGCTTTCGAGAAAGCAGCACAAGGAAGAAAGCAATCATCATCCTTGACTTTAATTGTCAACTCCAAATGCTTAAGTTTAAATAATATGGGAATATTTTAGGGGACCGCTTCAGGCACCTGAAAAAATTTGATTAAGATACCATTATTAGTACTAATTGCCCTGCATTTAAGCTCAGTCACCACAGTACCGGTAACTGCTTCATAGCGGGCCTTCTAATGCTTCTTACAAACTAAATCGGAAGCACCGCAAAACTCAGATTAGATGACAATCAATATTGATTGCAGTTCAACATTGTTACTATAACACCCCAGCCCAAACTCCGAGGGTAAATATGACCATAACTCACATATGAATTTAAATAACTCTTTACAATTGATAAAATTTGAGCCTTAAATATAAAAGACTAGTGGAATAACTTAAAAATTTGGTCAAACCATCTATCGTCCACAATTCAAATTCATCTTCTCGCTCATCACAATAAAATATCGTCAATCCTGACTTCTGGAAACTGAATCACAATAAAATATAATGAATACAAAACTCAGTAAGCAAACTAGTTTTTTTATACTAAAATACATACATACCTATGCATAATGCAAATGACTGGTACGTTATGATCTTTTGGAAATACTGTAAAATAAATTCTTTCAATAAAATACATATCCTGCAATGTGACAATTTGTACTGTGCGTGGCACTTTGCACCATATGTGGCACTTTGCAGCACTTTAGCCCTCAAGAGATGGCCCCCACATAGTCTCAAGAGGTGGCCCCCACACAACTTCAAGAGGTGGCCCCCAATGCAAAATCTAATAAAGTTGAAATTCAGTTTGGTAAAATCCACTTTCTCATTCATAGAAAACTTAATGCATTTTCATGCTAATGCTAACGAACCATAACACATACATATGCTCATGTACATAATCACACACAACATATAACAACATATCACATAAACACATGGGCAGTAATATATAAATCCATATTCATACATATCAAAATAAGTTTTTCACACAAGTCAAACATATATATTATTTATTGTGATTCGTTTTGAAATCTAGTTTACTTACCTCTTGGCATCCTCATGCAACAAATGCGTACTGATATCATCAACCTAAATTCATCAATAAATGTTTATAAGATATAATCAAGTCTCAATTATAAACTCTAATAGCCTCAACTATCTCAATTTAAACATCTCATAAGCTCAACCTCAAATGTCCTCAATAATCGGCCCTCAAAACATAACAGTCCATATTCTTCGATTTTTAATAAATTATTCCCTCATTGGAAAAAAATCTCAAATTTTATAGACCATATGCTGACATATTGAAAGTTCATTGATAAAAATTTCATAATTTGATTATTTAAAAAACTATTGAAAATAATTGACGTTTCAGACATCATCAATATTATCAAACAATTTTTTATTTTGAACATACTTGTTTTAAAAATACAAAACAATTTATTGCTTTATCATAAAATCTTGAAAAATTTACAGAATCATACTAGACATATATAAAAATCATTGATCCAAATTTTATAATTGTTGAAGAGTATAGCTATGGTAAAAATAATTTCGTAATTCACGTTATTCACTGAAATAAAAAATTTCCAGGTTTTTAGACTTGACTTTGAAAAATCGTAATTAATTGAAATCTTATCCGATTAACTTGAAACAAGTTTCAAAACATTCTAGATAATGTCTAGTTTAATATATCCAAATATCATAATCAAAATCGATTTGTACAAATTACTATGATTTTCGGTCAGTATATTTTTGCCAAATCTTAGGTTTCTATTTCTATTGCAGTCATGCTTCTCCACAACAAATTAATAAAAACCAAAAATTAAAACTTACCTCCAAATATAAATTCTCTCAACAATACCCAATTCAAATTATGCATTTTGATCTCATGTGCTGTCATGGCAGAACAAAGAAGAAGAAGAAGACTTTCTTCTTCTCTTTTTCTTTTCTTTTCTCTCTTTTCTCTCCATCTCTCTCTCTTTTTTTTGTTGTTTTTTTAGCTGATTTCTCCTTCTTCCTCTCTCATAATGGAAAAGATATCTTGTTCTAATTATACTACGGTAAAAAAGATCACTAAAAACTAAAAAGACTTAAATACCCCTAGGAGATTTAGGGTATTACAGTTACATGTCTTGTGAAATTGTAATCATCGAATATTGACGAGTTTTATAATGGATCTTATTATGTCCATATTGACCCCATTCATAAATGTAGACACTATTATTTTCCTTGATAAACCTACAAGAATAATATGACCTCTAACTAGAGTTCCATCTTCGTCCAGATGATGATTCTAGAGTTGGATTTTGTCACTAAACATTTCTTTTGTAGACTTATTGATGATTGTCTCTAGCTTAACTTGTCTAAGCATAACTCTTCGTCGGAAATCTTGATTTTCTAGATGCTTCATATTAAATAGCATGCACCTGTACTTGTACATCCAATTGGATCCGCCCCACTTTTCATATATTGCTGTTAAGGAAGCACATGTTTCATATAAGAGAGTTGCACACTCAGCACATGTAACAAAGTTCAGTCAGTAGGGTTAGTTAAGTGTATATACCATCTCAGCAAAGTTGTTAAGCATACTTTTTATCCAGTTTTAGTTTGTTAAGTATGTTTCAGTACTTTACTTACTGTAATGAGCTTTGTATAAATGCTACTTGTGTTGTCATTTTGATTAAGAAAAAAGAAAAAAAATCTAGATCTAGAAAGGATCTGAAACATTCTTCTTCATTTTCTCAGCTGCCAAACAAAATCATCAGTTCATTTTAGCTTTGAAACATGGTACCAGAGCCAAATAGAGCTAGTTCTAGTAATCTGCAAACAGCTTCTAGAAATTCAACCACAAACAACACAAAATACCACACTCAAACCATTTTTTCTTTTGATACTCCAATCAAGTTAGATCGTATGAATTACTTGCTATGGCATTCTCAAGCCTTAACCTCCATTGGAGGCAATTGATTGGAAGATTTCATTAATGGAACAAAATCAACACTTGATGAACATCTTCTTCTAGCTGAAGCTAATGGATCTACTTAAAAGTTGATAATCCTGAGTATCAGAATTGGAGATCACATGATCAGACTCTACTTAGATGGCTGCTGTCATCAATTAGTGAAGGTAATCTAAGTCTTGTTATAAAATATGAAAGTTCATTTTAGGTGTGGAGGACTTTAGCAAGGAAATTATGAGTGCAAGCGGAGGCTCAAGTGCTTCAACTTAGGTATGAATTGAACACTTAGAAAAGAATCATTAAGTGTTGAAGATTTCTGTATCACGATGAAATCAATAGCTGATAAACTTGCTAATGTCAGCAGTCCAATAACAGAGAAAAGTCTTATGTTAATGATATTTAATGAATTAGGACCGGGATATCATGATATTGCTACCTTTATAACTAGTTCTCGTATGGAATATGACTATGCATATGCTTTGTTAGTCATATACAGGATGACAAGAGTGTGTTTAATGCAAGTTATGCATATACTAATGGATATTATCCCAAGGCATTCTATGCTCAACCTAGAGGTAGTTTTAGGAGATGAGGATATATTAGTGGCATCTTTCGTAATTTTGGTGGCAGAAATAATTTCTTTGGCAGAGGAAGCATAAACCATTCTCAAAGATTGGAAATTGGTGAAATGGATATGACAGAGGTCAATCTTTTTGTCAAAACTCTAATGGTCTTGACTCCTTTCAAGTATCTAGAAATCCATCTCAATTTACTACAAATGGATATCCTAGATTGAATGGACCACAAGGAACTCTTGGCAACATTGAAGAACTAATGTGTTAGATCTGTGTTAAGACTAGTTATACTACTGACATTTGCTGGCATAGATTTGTTGAAGATTATGTTCCTACTTTAAGGAGTTTTGGCAAAGGCAAAGGATCAAGGGTAGCTTATCTTGTTAACTTTGATAGTTCGGTTTCTCATCAAAGTTATATGACTATGAACATTTCAACTATACTCTACCAACATATATTCATGTCTTTAGAACTAACTACTATTTGGGATTGACATTTATGTACCTTGAAGTAGCCTATATGGTTAACTTTGAAGGGACAACTGATGATGGTTGGTATTTAGACAATAGAGCAATTCATCATTTGACTAATAATATGGAGAACATGCATCTCAGAGAAGAATTTAAAGGTACTAATAAGCTCATTATTGGAAATGGTCAAAGTTTGTCTATCACTCATGTTGGACATACTTTCATGTCATTTAGAGCTGCTAACTATTCATCCACACACACTACCATAACACTTAAAGATATGCTGCTTATTCCCTTAATTACTAAGCATTTGTGAAGCATTTCTAAACTCACCTCTAATAATCCTCTTTGTTGAATTTTATGGAAATATTTGTTTTGTGAAAGACACGAAGGGCAAGTTCTTTTGCAAAGCCTTGCCGAGAAACGTCTTTACAAGATGCTATTGAGATCTAATCATCTTTCTTCATCACCTGCATCTCATCTATCTCAATCAATTGAATAAACCAATTTCTATGTTGTCTTTTATAAATTTGTCTCCGATTTTTCACAAATGTAATGACTTTGTTAAGGCTTATTATCATTCTATTCTAAAAAATTATAATCACAAACCTGATGAAATAACTTTGTTTCATAGATGGTTTGGTCTCCCAAATTCCATACTATTAATGCATTTACTTAAAGTATGCAAACAACTTAAAGTCTCTCAAAAGCATATCTTGTCTTCTATGTCTTCTCTGTTTGAACTACGTCAATTAGGCAATAGATAACATTTCTCTGCAATTGAAACAAAAACCACAGAAGTGTTAAAACTGATTCGCACTGATCTTTAGGGGTCCTCGCCTATTGTATCTAGGAACAAATACAAATTTTATATAAGCTTTGTTGATGATTACAATAGATACACCTAAATTTACCCACTTAAACTCAAATAAGAAGCCTTTGAAGTTTCCAAACTATTTAAGCTTCAAGTTAAAAATTAGTTCAGTAGAACAATCAAAATGTTGCAATATTATAGAGTGTTCATTGATTTTCTAAACCAAAATGGGATCATCTTCAAGCATTCATGTCCATGTATTGATCATCAAAATGGTTCAGTGGAAAGGAAATATAGACATATAGTTGAATAAAGATGGCAAAAATACTTGCGGGTGCGAGGCCCGTGGCAGCCCGTTATGTAAAGGTCGGGTATTAGGTTTATTTTTTCTTTTTTTTAAGCAAAAAAGATCGGGTATAATTATTTATACCTATCGATTAGACAGGTAGCGTATGGGTACTAAATACTAAAACTCGTACCTGCCCATAAACATGTTTGATTATTAATTTTTATTAGTTTTTAAAAGCTAAAACTATTAATTAATAGCTAAATCTAGATACTAAAATCCTGAAAAATTAAAACGTGAATAAATAAAGTTAGTGGCCTTAAGTTGGAATTTTTGAAACCTAAAGAATGTTAAAAGTCAATATTTTAAAGCCTAGAAATAATTAATTAAAGGGAAATGTCTGCGATTAGCATAGAAATACGAAAAAAAATTAAAAAAGAATATAGTGAAGAGGGGAAACGTGGAGAATAGTAGTAATTTGAGGCAGACATACATGCCATTTGAAATTCAAAGAATAAGGATGATGTCATGGGTGATCATTGGTCCGATGTTTCAGGCAAAACCAATTCCCAGGGTGTGACGGGCGGTGTGTGCAGGGCCCGCCCATTCAAGACGCTAATTCCGAATATTGCAGTGTTGATTGAAAAAATGACCGAATTTCTCTCCAAATTCCTCCATCTTGGATGTCCATATTCTTACAATTGTTAGGAAAATGATCAACTGAAATTCTTAATATCATTCATCAATCAATCGTCAGGCATCAATCATTAATATTTCATTAGGTATTTCTCTATATAAATATTAAAAATTTCCTTCTTGTTCTTTGTTTGTGGTTTTTTTAATTTTGCCAGTGGTATTTCTCCATATCAATTCATTGTTCTCAGGCTGACATATTGTTGTGATTTGTTTATTCATTCACACTATTTAGCAAATTTTATATTTTTCTCTTATTTAAATAGATTTACTATTTCTATTTAATAATATATTAATTAAAATCAAACTTAATAATCATTAAATTAAAACTTCAAAGATGATATAGGGGATAGAGGAAGGGGACGGTATCTATATTTATTAATGAGGAATCTCCAATCCGTACCTATTCAAACCCAAAATGGGTAAAGGTCAGTGACGGAGATATCCACTATTAAATGGGTATGGGTATTAGCACATCCTCATATCCTTGTTTTTAGGGATGGCAAAAATCCCTACGGGGACGAGTACCTTTGGGGATTTTCCTCATTCGGGGAGGGTATGAGGATAATTTCATACTCAATTTCTTATTTGGAGAAGGGATGAGAAATTCTTATTCGGGAAGGGGACAGGGATGAAGTGGAATCCCCATCCCCTACCCATTTCCCCATTTTAATTTTTAATTTAATTTTTATTTTTTAAAATTACTAGTAAATAAATTATAAAATTTGAATTATAAAATTATAAATATTGGTAAAAATAACAAATATTAAAATATTTATATTATTAAACTTTTAGGCCTAATTAACTAATTAAAGTCCTAAATTTTTATTTAGGACATTAAAAAGATCGGGTAGATTCTATTAGCCCAAAAATTTTGTTTTAATTTTAATATTCATTAAATATTTTAAATTTAAATCTATTTTTTATTTATTTTTAGATATTATAATTGCCCACAGCGAATCACAATTTTAATATATAATCTAATATTTGCTCTTGATTTACTCCGACTTAACTATTGTGCTGTAAATGGAATATTCCACATTTATAAAGTGTCCACGTCACCATTGAAAAAGTTAATTTTGAATCTAATTTTAATTTTATTTGTAACAATTTTGTATTAGACTATTAATTTGTTCATGATAATTTGTAAAAGAAGTTTGTATCCCTTGCATGCTGTGTTACTTACTAATTTAATGTATGTGACTTTTGTAATGGATATTAATGTAAGATATATTTCAACTTTTACTTTTATTTTAATATGATTAACTCAAAATCGAAAACAAAAAAATGTATTAGTTATTTGGGGATTGGGGACCCTCGAAGATCCCCTGTTATTATTCGGAAAGGGGATGTGGATTCTCTCAAGTAATTCTGACGGGAACAGAGAGAGGATGGGGACATACGCAAAATATCGAGGATGGGTACGGGAAAATTGGTCCCCTCCCCTCCCCATTGCCATCCCTACTTGTTTTGTTGCCATGCCTATAGTTGAGTTAGGATTAACACTTTTAGCATACGCAAAATATCGGGGATGGGTATGGGGAAATTGGTCCCCTCCCTCCCTCCCCATTGCCATCCCTACTTATTTTGTTGCCATGCCTGTAGTTGAGTTAGGATTAACACTTTTAGCATTTTAGTGGATGTTGTTCACACAGCAGTATAGGTCGCCAACATCTATGCTAAAATTCTCGTCTCCTTATAAAAAGTTGTTTAGGCATAAACTAGACTATACTTTTCTTAAATCTTTTGGCTTTTTTTTTTTTTTGTAATGAAACTATATTCCCATATTCACCAAATAGTGTCTTTTCTTCATTTGAAATTATCACAGTACTTGAAATGGCAGTTTCAAACTTTTGTCAATAGCAAGTTTATCATCTCTCCGCATTATCTCTCCCTGATAGCAGCTTTGAAGATAACTACTCAGCAGGATTAGCAAGACATGAACAAGTACCTTCTATTTCTACACAAATAGATACTTTGCATCAACAAGAGCAATCTCATCACATGTTGTCGAACCATCATCATCTCCTCATATACTTTCACAAAATCTAGAACCAACTCAACCACAAACTGAACCACAAACAACCGTCCAGCAAACAAGCATCTAACTATTCATAAATAAGAGTTTGAACAGAAACCTTCCTCATCACATGCTGTTAGAACCATCATCATCTCTTTATATACTTTCACAAAATCTAGAACCAACTCAACCACAAACAACCGTCCAGCAAACCAGCATCTAACTATTCACAAATAAGAGTTTGAACCGAAACCTTCCTCATCACATGCTGTTAGAACCGTCATCATCTCTTTATATACTTTCACAAAATCTAGAACCAACTCAACCACAAACAACCATCTAGCAAATAACCATATCACAACTCATAAATCAGAGTTTGAATGGAAACCTTCCTTTGTAACCTTTTCACAAAATGGTTACCAGATCAAAATCTGAAATTTTTATACTAAAAGTATACATAACCACCTTAACTTACAAAAGCCTGGTACAGTTTAAGAAGCTTTTAATGATCAGAATTGGCATGAAGCCATGAGAGACGAATATGGAGCCTTGAAAAAGAATGAGACTTGGTCTCTAATACTAGCTTTGTCTGATTAACAAATTGTTGGCAATAAATGGTGTTTCGGATTAAACAAAACACTAACAGAAGCATGGCTAAGTACAAGGCTAGGGTTGTTGCAAAGGGCTTTCAACAGACTGAAGGGTTGATTATTTTGAAAAATTTAGCCTCGTTATAAAGGCTTCTACAGTAAGAGTTCTATTAAGTTTGGTTGTAATGCATATAAGTGGATAATAAGACAATTTGATGTGAATAATGTGCTTTTCTAAACGGAGAACTAATTGGAAATGCGTATATGTGCCAGGCTAAGGGATTTGTTGATATGCAGAAGTTCAACTATGTGTATAAATTGAAGAAAGAATTGTGTGGCTTAAAACAAGCTCCTAGAGCTTGCCATGAAAATAGTTGAAGAAATGTTTGGTTACTAATTAGGAATTTCATAACTCTAAGGCTGACACATCTATTTTCTTGAAAGAGATTCAAGGCTCAATGATATTAATCTTGATTTACGTTGATGATCTACTGATCACAGGCATTGATGGTGAAGAATTAGAGAAGTTCATTTCAGAGTTCAATAAAGTATATGCCTTGAACGATTTGGGAGTACTGTCATACTTCCTCGAAATAGAAGTTTCTTATGCTGAGACTAACATTTATCTATCTCAAAAGAAATGCATCAGAGTTTGTTGAAAAAGGCTGATATAGTAAAGTGTAAAGGTTGCGACACTCTAATTGTTATAGGATCAAAGCTTCAGAAGGAGGTTAAGGGCCATTTGGGTCAGTATATTGCAGATACAAGAAGTTATAAGAGCCTAGTTGGAGGTTTCCAGTATCTGGTCTTAACCAAACCAGAAATAGCTTTTACTGTACATAAACTAAGTCAATTTATGGTTACTCCAACACTTCAACATGTAGTGGCTTGCAAAAGAGTTCTTAGATACTTAAAAGAAACCAAAGATTATGGATTAAGATTCTGACCTGGAGAAGAAATAAAACTCAGAGGTTATACTTGCAGATTGGACATGTAACATTGATGATAAGAAATCAATAGGTACACACTGCTAACTTTGACATCCTCTACCAACTTGGCTTTCTTTGTCACGGCAACATACTCGACATCTTCAACATCCCAGCACTTGTCTCTCCATGAAGAAATTAGATCATATGCTAACTTTTGGATTTTCTGACTAGGATGTTTTAGCATAGGTAGAAGATGTCTCATGACCTGCCTGATTATGAAATTTCATTAATTACCATAATCAAGTGCATTCAAATGCATATGGTTTGAAGAGATGGCTGAAGTGAGATTCTAATCTTAAAACATAATAAAAGAAAGAAACAAGTGACTAATTTGTTATCTTTAGTGACTAAATTTTTTGTTATAAAATATTTTTTTTCTTGGAGTGTTTTAAGTTTAACAAATGGTTGTTCAAAGTAAATTGGTATTCTGAGTAGTTTTTAGGTGCAAATAGCCCCACCCAATGATAAGTTATCATTTCGATCAAATAATCTCAACACTAAGGCAACGTTTCATATTTGTTTCCTATTAAAATGGCTTATATTTAAATGTGTTACTTTCACTTATATTAACATATTTATAATTTTTGTTTATTAGTTATATATAAATTAATTAATTAGCTATATTCCTATCTATAATATTTTTAATACAAATTAAGACAAATAATTTTATATAATTAATTACAATTCATAATAAAAAAGAACTATTGAAAAATACACTACAAGAGAAGTAGTTAATTTCGACTAAACTTTTTCAACAATAGTTAAATATGGTTGGTAATAGGGCAATTTTCAACGTAAAAATCAAGACATTGAAAAAACCTAAAATAGCTATATAGTTTTTCTAATAAAAGCAACAGTGTTGAAAATAACTTCAAAATTGGTCGATAATAAATTTATTTTAGCAGGAAATTTTAGCGCAATGGTATTTATAACCATTGTAACTAATCATTAGAAATGTATGATTATTTTTTACTGTTTCAAGAACATAGTCAAAAATAAAATAATATTTTCAATTATTGTAATTTTCTGTCAAAAATCGAAAAATATTTTTGTCTAGAACTAAGGATTGGTTGAAAAAAAAACTATTCGAAGGATTAAAATTTTAACAAATAACATGTGCACCAATAATATTTTTCACTAGTATAACTTGCAGGATTTGTCAAAGCAAAGGTATAAGGGTAAGAAAATATAATATAAATTTAGATATCATCTAAAAGAAAAGTAATTTTAAGTTTTTCTTTTCTTAGTTTACTTTTTTTTTTTTATCAAACATGAGCTAGAAAACTAAGAAAATTAATTAACGTACTTAATTTAAAACAAAATTAACTTCTACATTGCACATAGAATTTGAACGCTCAACTAGGAAAAAAAAAGTGCCTACCACTTGACCATGAAGTAATTTGTTATAAATTATATATTAAATAATTATTAAAGGATTGATTTTTTTTTCCTGAAGGCTTTATTAAGTGCAACAATAGAATTGAATTACCTTATTTAACTTACAAGATATCATTGATTAATTACAACATAGATATAATGTACGATGTCTTACAATTAAGCATCAATCAACTTCAAAATAGCATTTTAGTTCAAGTTATGATCTCATTAATTCTTATAAATAAACTTGAAACTTACATTAATGTTTAAGTCTCGATTGTATTAATCATTATCATTGAATCAATTTAGAGATTGATTATCGAACTAATTGGTATTTTATATTTAAGCATTTAAAGAAATAATGTCTATGATTGATCATAACTATTGTTGAATCAATTTGGAGACTAGCTAATTTTCAAACTATTGTAATTATCTAGTGACAATTTTATAAATAGGTTTAATAGTTTTCATAATTATATTATACTCTTAATTGTGGAACATGGAACATATACTTTATACTTAACATTCACTGCATATGTTAAAAAAAATTAGATAATTAGTAATTAACATTTAATTATAGTTGAAATATTATTTATTAAATTAGTCTAATTGACTAAGAACGGTCATACAATTAATTTCAACATATAATAAGAGCTATTGCAATAATTTATTTATATTTTGAAACATAGCTTAGCTATGAATTATTAAAAATAATAGTAGTTTCATAGTTTTTGTGTCAATATCTATTTTCGTCTCTTGTTTATCTTATAATATCAATTTGCCATTTGAATTTAAAATGTATATTAAAGATGTTCTATCAATCATAGACAATAGAGAGTAATTAAACAATCTAGTAATCACATAATAGGTATTATATATAATTGTTCAATTATAACAGATATTAAGTTTGCATTAATATGATAAGAAGTTTTTATTTGCAATTAATTGAATCACATGCTGATAATTTTCAATAGTTATTAGTATGAAATAACTAAATTATGATAAATAAATTAATTGATTGATTTTTTAAAATTTGAATATCTTGTGTTATCTCTAGTAAACGTTTGGTCCACTTAATTACTATAATGTCACCTAACTAAAGGTTTTTAGTGCAAATGATATGTTTACCCTCACCCGCATTCTCCATTCTCTCTAACAAATCTCTCAATTAACCACCGAATCCTATTCATTAATAGAATAAATAAATAAATAAAAGACACCAATATTAAGCGCAATGGATGAATTCATCTCCTCTTATTTTTTATTATCCATCCCTCTAAAGCTTTCAAATATATTTTAGGGCCATTTTCTTAATTATTTTGAATTAAGCTTAATAGAACTTGGGGAGATGTTTTCAAATATTATTATCTTTTTCCATTACCTTTAATTTCCTTAAGTTTGACATCAATTATTGTTGGCCCCAGTCTGACAAGGCTGGTTTGAAGCTTTTTCTGTTAGGTTGTTTTGTGAGAATTATTTGATTAATTGTGGCTTGCAGGTAATAATATTATTATTATTTTGTTCATGCTTTTATTTTATTGGATTTTAGTTCACAATTTATTTTATAACAAGTGAAAGAAACGTTAATTAGGATAGATTCATTTTCTTGTTTAGTATATAGGATTTTTCCACATTGATTCTATCTTTTATCAATACCAAAATATCATTGTAGTAATGTCGTATAGCTTTTGGTGTGTTATATTTTTATTTAAGTATTTGTCAAGGATTGACTAATTAATCCACATTGATTTTATCTTTTAGCAACACTAAGTCATTGTATTAGTGTCATATAGCTTTTGGTGTAATATTTGTATTTTGTTTAAGCTGCACATGTATTTGTTGAAATTATTTACAAAAGAATATTTATAAAGATGCACATGTATTTGTTGAAATTATTTATAAAAGAATACTTGTCATTGGTGTATTCTTTGGATTTTGTTTTAGCTGCACATGTATTTGTTGAAATTATTTATATAAGAATATTTGTCCATTGATTTATTGATTTTTTTCCTAGAGGCAATTAATAAAATCAGTTTCAACCATATATTTGTCTATTAATTCATTGATTTTTTTCGCTAAAGGTAACTAATAAAATTACCTTTTTAACTATGAAGTAGAATAAAATGAATTTCAATAATCATCTTCTTGAAAATACTAAAATTCAATTAGAAATATAATTTATTCTAACTAACATAACATATTTTCGATTGCGTAATCAATTAGAACTAATAATGTTTCGACTATAATTTTCTATTTCAAATGTGTTTGACCCTAAAAAATAATGTATTTTTAACGGTAATTTCTTAGTTGAAATTGATTTTGCAAATAGAATCGCTAAAGAAAATGGAAAACACTTTTTTTTTTATGGCTTAAAGTGGTCATAGATATCAATTTGCATGTCTATATTAACTTTCAATCTTATATATTTATGATGGTCAATTTTGCTCGAAATATGAATATTTATGGCAACTGATTGGAAAAAAGTGTACTTCTGAGTTGGGTATTAACGATTATCAGTTAACTTCCTGTGGCAATTGGAAAAACAAATTTTCAACACCATGACACTTGTTTTAACTATATTGAGCAGTCACAGACAATTGTTTTTCTTGTTGTGGCATGTACCCCACTTTTGATTTTATTATGACCCGACCGCCAGCTAATTGTCATACAGGTATCACATTTCAATTTTTTTTAACCTCAAATCGCTATATTTATTTATTTATGCGGTCCAAAAGGCCACACAACTTCCTATACCCGATCTTTTCCTTCATTTACTTGCCATGGCCTCGTGCCAAATGGGAACTCCAAGCACATTATTGCATTTGGATGCTCAAGTAATGGGAGGCCAGAGAGTCACGACGGTGGCAACAAAAGAAGAGCTGACCGAATTCATACAGTCAACAATCCTGAAGAGACAAGAGTTGGAAGAAGTACCATTTACATACTCGATTTACGTGTTGTGGTTTCTGTCTACAATCAGATGATCTCAAACCTTCCAATGATTCATCCTCACTACGCCGTCAAGTGCAATCCTGAGCCAGCCCTTCTCGAGGCACTTGCAGCTCAAGGGTCAAACTTTGACTGTGCGAGTCGATCCGAGATTGAAGCTGCTTTGTCACTAGGTGTTTCACCTAATCGTATCATTTATGCAAACCAGTGTAAGCCTATATCTCACATTAAGTATGCTGCGAGTGTTGGCGTCAACTTGACAACTTTTGACTCAGTAGAGGAGCTCGACAAGATTCGGAAGTGGCATCCGAAATCTGATTTATTGATCAGGATCAAGCCCCCGGTTGATAGCGAAGCGAAGTATCCGTTGGATTCCAAATGCGGTGCTGGTCATCATCCTCAGGAAATTATGCCTCTTCTCAAAGCTGCTGAAGCTTCAGGGCTCTCTGTAGTTGGTGTATCATTCCACGTTGGAAGCGAAGCTACAAACTTTGCTGCATTTCGCGGAGCTATAGCAGCGGCTAAAGCAGTCTTTGACACAGCTGCTCCCATGAGTAACAACAAAATGCGTGTACTAGATATCGGCGGCGGCTTCAGCTTCACTAATTCAAACCCGAAATTATTCCAAGAAGCGGCTTTAAACATAAAAGAAGCTCTTCAAGCTTATTTTTCGAATTATTACCAGGATCGAGTCTGAGAGTGATTTCAGAGCCGGGCCGGTTCTTCACCGGCTCGGCTTTCACTCTCATACACTCAAATTATAGGGAAGCGTGTTCATGGTGAGATGAGAAAGTATTGGATTAACGACGGGAAGTTCGGTTCATTTTCCCGGGTAACCTGCGCTGAAGCAATTGCCAAGTGCACCCCGCTAATCCCTGCTTCCATCCTTACTACGTGCAAGGGATTGTCGAGGACTTACAATTCAACGGTATTCGGACCAAGAGTGATGCAGCCGATGAGGCGTTTTCAGGTCACAAGTTGCCGGAACTTGAGGTGAACGATTGGCTTGTGTTTTCCGAAATGGGTGCCTATACGACGGCTTGTGGAACCAATTTCAAAGGATATAACACTGCTACCATTCCAACTTACGTTGTCCGCTCAAATCGAACCTAGCCAGCCATATGTCGAAACAATAGCATATTTTGAGGGCACATTTTGAGTGGGTCTCTTAGCGAAAGTGAGAAATCTTGTGAGGTTCGGATTCTATTCCGTTAATACTTCAAAAATATAATTTTATTTTCTCAAAATGGTGCTTGGGTGAATGAGAAATTATCTCTCAAAGTTCACTCTTGAAGTTAGAAATTTGAAAGGAAATGAAACTTATCCCACATGAGAAAAAAAAAGCATAGGGATTATTGTTTATATATAAACACTTAACCATGCATTAGTAAGAATTATAAGTATATAGGCTCTCTCCACACGCACGTGCGTAGGGGGGTGCAAATCCAAGACCAATTTATTTGAATTCGTGTGTGTACACGAATGTTAGCCCAAAATCATCCAAGCTTGCATGGCACGTTTTTAATTTTTTTTCAATTTTTTGTTGTAACAGTTTCACATTTTGAATTCAAAAGATTTGTAACAGATTCACAACAATTATTTTTTAGCTGTTGTACAATTCACGTTTTTTGAATTCAATTTTGAAATCAATTGATGAAATTGAATTGGCTGTTATAACTATTTAATGGCATCTATTGAATTCAAAAATTCAATACAATGCAGCTGTTACATCCTCACATGAGTATAAAAAGGCACCTCCTCTTCTGTTTTTTGGACACACTGAAACTAGCACACTGAGCACTTGCAATTTTCATTTCCTCATTCTTTCATCTGTTTTTATTGATCGAGTTTGCCACTGTTGTGGTTTGCCGGAATTACCTGTCTGTGCTTGACCGTAAATTCGTGCCCGTCATATCCTGGGAAACACTTATTACCATCAGACCTAAAGCATTTCAGTAGGTGGTAAATCTGTTTTAAGGAAATTGTCTTGTGCAGGCCTTAGGTTTCATTTTCTGTTTCCATTTTTCTTTTCCCTGCTATTTTTCAATTGTGGTTTCTAGAGTTGTTTTAGTTAATTTACCTACTGGTTTTATTTGTTTAACTCACTGTCTTTGTTATTTGCTACATGCCACACCAATTACAGAGAGCCCTGAAGCTTCAGCGGCTTCGAGAAGAGGCACAATTTCCTGAGGATGATGATCAGCACCGTATTTGGAATCCAACGGATGCTTTGCTCCGCTATCATCCAGGGGTTTGATCCGAATCAATAAGTCACATTTCAAATGCCACTTCCGAATCTTGTGCAGCTTCTCTACTGAGTCAAAAGTTGTCAAGTTGACGCCAACATTAGCGGCATACTTAATGTGAGAAACAGGCTTACACGGGTTTGCATAAATGATACGATCCGGTGAGATACCTAGTGCCAAAACAACTGCAATCTCATATTGGCTTGCACAGTCAAAGTTTGAGCCTAGAACTGCAAGTGCCTCGAGAAGGGCTGGCTCACGATTGCACTCGACGACATAGTGAGGATGAATCATGGGAAGTTTTGAGATCATCGGATTGTAGAGACAAACCACAACACCTAAATCGAGTATGTAAAAGGGTACTTCATCGAACTCTTGTCTCTTCAATATTGTAGACCGCACGAATTCAGTCAGCTCTTCTTTTGTTGCCACCGTCGTGACTCTCTAGCCTCCCATTACTTGTGCATCCAAATGCAATAATGTGCTTGTAGTTCCCTTTGGGCATGAGGTTATGGCAACTAGATGAAGGAAAAGATAGGGCATAGGAAGTTATGAAGCCTTTTGGACCGCATAAATAAATAAATATAGAATTTGAGATTAAAAAAATAAATTGAAAATCTTTGAGTTGTTGATGTTCGTTTATCGAAATCTGATATCTGGTTGGCGGGTCATAATCAAATCAAAAGTTTAAGTACCTAGCTCCGTGACTGACAGCTGCATAAAACACGTTTTAAATTTTTAAAAAAATTTATGAAATTTTAAATCGCACCTTTTTCTTTTGGAGATGTCATAAATTTGATGGGTGAACTAGAGCCACAACTAAAATGAAATTAGAAGAAAAATAAATAAAACGCACACAAAGAGGACACAAAAATTTACATGGTTCTGCTTTTTAGCTTACATCCATGAACGAAGACAGAAGGATGAAATTTTACTAGTGAAATGAGAATTATAAGTATTGTAATATTTTTGTTCACTACCCAAAACTCTAATACACCCAATCTCTGAAATCACTAAACTTCATGAGCTTTCTAATTTAAGTTCTCAAAATTCTCTAACCTCTAAATTGAATTACCATTTTCAAATAGGATGCACTAATTGGCTATTAAAATAATAATATTTTCCCTTGTCAAAGTTTACTGCAGCATCGCCAATATTTCTAATTCAACAATCAAAGTTTCTAGATTGGTTGGCTTTCAAAGATTGATGCTTCTAGAATTTGGCAACCATTTAGCCACCTTTCTTAACATTCTCCTATTTGGAGATTAGATTGAGAACTAATAATCTCCACACCATCCTTTCTGCTTTACCATTCTCATGTTGCTTACGTCTTTGCAATGCCACAAGAGGATCCACTCCATAGGAACTTGTCAAGATTGATTGGTTTGGTCAAAACATCTGCTAGGTTCTTCTTGGTATGGATTTTCTACAAACTCACACTCTTATCTTCCACTATACTTTTCCCATTCACCTTAGACCATCTTTTTGCAATCTTCATAAAGGGCTCTACATGTCTTTATAATGCTCTCAATAGAAAGATTTTTTCAAAAAATTCCTCTCTTTGAATTCAAAAATCACTAGACAGTGAACTAAAGCCTAACTCACCAGGTTTGTTCCTGTTGAGACCTGAAAGTTACTGCACTAGTCTTTGCTGCACAGGAACCTATCCAATCGTTCTTCTATATGGTGTGGACCATACCTCCTATTTGACCATGTAAAAGGATGCCCTTGATATCCCATATCAACCAAATTACAAGCTTGGACAACTTTTCTAAATTTAGCTATCACATTTCAGTTTCTCTTGTTCCCTCTCATTTTCTCATATGAGTACAGAATTTCATTAAAATCACCAAAGCAACACTTAGGATAAGATGAGAGACTTGCTAACATTTTCAAAAGTGTCAAGGTATGGTTCTTTTATTACTTTCTGGATGGCCATAAATACCAGTGCACCTCCACACTCCTCTATTTTCATTATAAACCACTGCATCTATGTGGTGACAACTATAAGAAGTTTTATTAACATTAATATCATAACTCCAAAACAACGCCAATCTTCACTCAAACCATTCCTATCCACAAAATGATTCTCAAAATTAAAATTTCTACATTCGTTATCAACTTACTGGGCCTTCGTTTTTATCTTACAGTAAAAGAAAATTTGAGGCTGGTGCAAGTGGAGAATTTTTTTTTATGGCTAGATGTATTCGAGGCTTCCCTATACCTTAAACGTTCCAGCTTAAGATTCTCATTGGTGCTTCCTCTAAATCCACCTCTGCTTCTTGTTCTGCATCTCTTAGCTTCAACTGAGATTTTGCATGAGAAGAGCTAAATTGGTTGCAGTTGTGTAGTTGCTTAATTGGGCTAACCAACTTTTTTCTTTTGCTTTCTACGATGGGCTAAGTATTCTCACTGATGAGCCTTTTTTTTTATTAACTGACTCATTAATACTTGTTTTTTCTGATTTTGGTTTCTTGCTTGCAATTTCCATCTTCTACTTTTGGGTCTCGTTTTATCATTGTTTGGCCCATTATCCACCTTGTGTTCAATTGATTTGTTCTGCTCGACTTCCATCTTCTTGGAAATTTCAGCCTCTTTTGAAATTTCCTTTTCCCTCCAATTTTTGCTTCCTGCTTGTAAACTTTTGGTTATAAGATAACTGTCCTTATCATCTGCCTTATCTTGTTATTTACTGATATTTCTACCCATGCCTTCCCCCTCCTTCACTTGATTTTCCGCCTCTGCAGTACTTAGCATTAATTGTTCCTTGTTTACCCCGTACTCCTAGCTTATAACCATTGGTTCTACCTTATCCCCTGGCTCTGTACTCGTTTTGTTTGGATATGGCCCTATTTAGATTATTTAGGTTGTGTTAAACTTGGTTTGTTCTAGGGATATCCCATTTAGATTATTTGGGTTGTGTTGAACTTGGTTTGTTATAGGGATATTGACTTCTGCAACCTCTGTTCTTGGTTTACTTTGATCCCAATTAAATCTCTTTTTGGTTCAATTTTGCTTTACCCTTCCAGCCTATATAGTTGCTCTCATTCATTCACATAGGGCAGCTCCTGTTTTGGTTGGCCTAATTATTTTAAACATTCCCAATATTGATGGCCAATATGTGCACAACAAAAACAAAAGTCTGACAGCCTTTCATAGAGGACCGGCATTGGAATCCTAATTCTATCTTATTACAAAAATACCATTTTTTTCAAAGGCTGTGTTATATCAATGGAAATTCTAACACTCATTAGTTTCGATTTCCTTTACAGTTAATGCTAAGTACTGTTATGGTTCTAATTTCATAAATGAGTATTGTTCAGCTAGAAAAGATACCAATCTTCTTGTAAGTCCAAGTTCATTCTTAGAAATCGTAAACCCTAGAAAATCGTGCTTCCTTTCATATTCTATTCGTCTCAACAATGTAGTTTACCAAAGAAAAATTAAAAGAGCTTTTCAGTATTACATTATAATTTGAGGAATATTCTTGTTGATATGTTAAAGATGATTACGAGCTAAATATGTAAAGGATAAAAAAGTGCCTTTAGTATATTCTGTCTTAGACTCTTAATCCTGTCAAAAATTGGTGCCGGTTCGTTTGTTCTAGCTACTTAAAATTATCTAAAATTGGAGATTGAAGTTTATATGTTACATAAGATGTTTAGGCATTCCAACCAATGGAATGACGAGAATAAGTAAAAAATAATTTAAATTAGAGAAAAAAAGATTTGTTAAATTTTGGTTTTTTATTGTTTGGAAGGGATATTTCCCTTGCTTCTTTTTTTTTTTATATATCATTGGGGTTATGATTTACACACTCTACAGCTAAGGCTTATAAGAGGCATTAGGACTAATGCTGAGCTGGTAGT
The DNA here is from genome assembly GCA_018350135.1 of Citrus trifoliata. Classification (NCBI taxonomy): domain Eukaryota; kingdom Viridiplantae; phylum Streptophyta; class Magnoliopsida; order Sapindales; family Rutaceae; genus Citrus; species Citrus trifoliata. The sequence goes on from CM031386.1 coordinate 29,365,549, forward strand.
GTTATCCATGACGTATAGGACAAATGTTTTCCTACAAATCAAATTATGAGGAAAATAACTTTAGACATTGTCTAACATAACACTTGGATCCTTGCTTTCGACACTGAATAGTGCTATTATATTTGCACAATTTCTAGTTGAATGGGCGTCATGCCTCCAAAGGTCTACACTCATCCATCCAAATAGGGCTTTGTTTGGGGTTGGGGGTTGATGAGAGTACCGGTATGCAATTTCATTTTTCTAATGATTATCTAGATAGATCACTTATCTTTCTAGTTCTATAAGCTTTCCCATCTTAAAAGAAAATTTTATTTCTAAATTTTGAATGTTGGTTGATTGATATTGAGATTTTTTGCCTATTGCTATATGGAAATCTGTGTTTTTATTTGTTAGTACATCACTAGAAGACGAATTCTTCGTTGAATGCTAATGGTTGAATTGCAGGTTTAAGATCATTTTATCTTCTTTCCCCACTTCTCTCCCTTTATTATTTTCTTAGATTCTTCATTTCATGCGATAATGATAATGCTCTAATGGTTGAATTTCAGCTTAAAGAACCAAGATCAATAATAGCAGCACTGGATATTAACTTAAATAAGGGCAAACTGCGGCTGTATTTTCAATGTAGTCTTGAGGTTGATGGGATCATTCTTTTTATCTTTTAGTTGAAATTTTGCTAGCTTTCTAATGATAAATCAACTTTGAGAAAAGAGAAAAGTTTTGTAGATGGAGAAGCCAGGAAAAGAAAAAAAATGTATTTTGGAAAAACTAGAAGAAGAATAAGAAAATATGAATCAATGAGTATTATTTTCGGAAGTAAGAAATAAAGATTGTGTTAATTAGTCTATTATTTTCGGAAGTAAGAAATAAAGATTGTGTTAATTAGTCTAGAAACAGAAGAAAGTAGATAAACACAAAAATAGAAAAAACGCTAATGGTATATTATAAGTACCAAGTTGCAGAGAGTCGAAAACAAGTTATCGAACTGGAATCCAAGTTGAACAAGGCTAAAAAGACTTTGCATCGCTTAAAAAGATTAATAAATGCGGAAGATCGAATATGACATAAAAATGAGCAAGAATCGAAACTTGAGTGGATTAAAAAGCAAATGAGGTAAAATGGTGAGGAGTTTTTGATCTTGTTAACAGATGGTTCAAGAAGAGTTGTGGTAGAGAGCTTTGTTGAAGCAAAGAAAATGGTGACACGAAACCTGAGAGATTGGAAATCGTTCAAGGAGATGTGGAGGTATAGCTTACAATGATATCATTGATCACTATAGAAGTGGTCCTCCATCATAAGCTGGGTGGTCATTCAGTTAAAGACATCAAACCTGGAGCTTAGTCTGACTCTCTAAAGAATAACTTGCACAATAAAAAGACTAAGGCTAGTGATGACTATTTATGTTTTAAGTTATAACAGCGTCCAGATGGAAGATTGTCGGGTTTCTGTTTCTTTGTTAGGTTTCAATTTCATAGGCTTATTTGATTTTTATTGACAACCCAAAATGCTAAATGTCGTACTTTGAATAAATTTAGTTGATTTTGCATGCACGTGGCTTCCATGAAAGGCCATGATGGTTCTTATATTTTTCTTTCTTGTTGCAGATCTGTATTGATGCAATTTGGTGTTATGCTAGTTTTGAGGGATTTTGATACTATAGTTTTATTTTCACATAGATGTATTGATTAATGAAATTGTCTTGTGGATGAATTTATGTTTCGGTAGACTTTTTAATGTGTTGCTTTATTTGCATTAGTTATTGCCTTGATTTTGAAATTTCTATATTTTTAAACAAACTCGACAATGTATTCATTGAAGTATTTTCCTGTCTTCTATGATATGAGAACTTTTGACCTGTTATAAATTCACAAGCCTCTTGATTGCGTAAGAGCTGCTAATTATAAGAGTACAATGTGTGAGAATAAGTGTTTGAGCTCCCATAAAAGAATATAGATATTTCTTGAATATTAGTATTGAGATTAATGTAGATTAGTTCTAGTTTTCATAAAATTAATGTAAACTAAATGTTCCTTGAATAAATTAAAGTAGACATCCCTTGAATATTAATAAAAATAAACTAAACTAGACATTCCTCAAATAATAGTGAGGAAAAAAAGTAAACATATGTAAATTAAATGTCCCTCAAATAGGTTAAAGTAAACGTTCATCAAATATTAATGAAAAAAATTAAAGTAGACGTCCCTTAAATATTAATGAGCAAAAAAAGTAGTTGTCCTTTAAATATTAGTGAGAGTTAAAATTTAAGCAGTGCTTCATCAAATTAATGTAAATCTCAAGATATTTTCAGTATTAAAAAATATATTTTCAGTATTAAAAAATTTAAATCTCAAGATTATCCGTAATTACCTTTTTCCCTATCTAGCTCTCTATTGCATATTCTTTCTCAACTATTAGCTTTTGCAAACTAAATTAATTTTACACTGATTTTCCATATGATATATATTGCTAAACATTAAATAATTCGTATTTATCATGTACATATCTAAATCTATATGTATATTTATATATTTAATTCTTTATTTTCTTAATAATTAAAAACATGGTTATCATTTTATTAAGAAATAAAATTATATGCCTGAATCTACATATTACAACTCATAATTTGAATATAACCTATTAATTATTAATCAAATAGTTATATACCTATTAAATTAAACTAATGGTGAAAATTAAAATATTTAAAATCAAGGGTGCACAACAACCTTATTATTTAATGTTGTAGAAATTCAAACCGCATCATAGAAAAATTCATATTTTGTTAGGTGAATCATATATATATATATATGAAGAAGATCTATAAAAAGATCCCCATAGTTCCTTAAAGTATTTTATAGAACTGAAGGACTTGGTTAAACTGGCTAATTATATATATGTTGTAGCTTTTAAAATACTTGTTGTTAGCTATGCTGTAGAAATAATTAGTTGTGAAGAGAATCAATTAAATGTTTAGTAAATTTTGTTTTTAAAAATACTTTGAGTTTTAAAAGCAGTTATTGGTGTTTGGTAAATTTTACTATTAAACTACTGTGAGAAATCAAATGACTAAAATGTACATAATGTAGGATGAAATTTACTTATACATATAACAACATGTACGTACAATATTTTTAATTATGTATTGTAATAGCTTTAACTAAAAATAAAATTTATAATATATTGATTTTATTTCTTTTTTTTAATCTTAAAAGAATTGATGATTAAAAAATCAACTATAATTTTTATTACAATAACTTTAATCAAAGTATAACGTGGTATTCCAAAAACAAAACATAAAAACATGTAATGAGCTAAAAAAAACTCAAAAAGAAAACAAATAATAGATTATCATGCAATATCATGTTGTCATTGAACTTGCAACAATATTATTTCTTGGAACTTCTATTTCTCGTGGCTTTGGCTCCTTTATTAATATATTCTTCTTCTTCACCTTACTATCCATTGTTGACCTCTATGTCACTTCATTGGCATAATCATTGTGCTCATTTTCGTCATTCTCAAAATGTTTGTCACATTGTGCATGTCTTTTTACGTAGTTATGTAATGCCATAGTTGCAATTGTTGAATGGATAGCTAGGCATGTCCCTCCAAATTTTCCATATTTTTTCCCATACACCAAAATAATGCGTGAATTATAATAAAAAATTATTAAAATACTGATTTTGTTTCCAATTTGAATATGATAATCTTGGGTTTAGTTAATAATTATAAGGATATTTATGGAATTGTCTTAAAGGATAAAATTGATTCTCAAAATCAGAATTTAAAAGCTATTGCTTCCTTTTTTTAAAATCAATTGTAGTAGGGGCTGATTTTGACAAAATTAATTTTGATTTTTTTTTACCAAACACTAAAATTACCTTTAAAATTTTTAAAATTACTTTTAAGCCTACCAAAAGCAGTACCAAATGGCCGTAAGTCTAACTGTTAATACGAAATTGAGAAATCTAAATAAGCTAGCAGAAAGCATATGCAGCCATTTCTCATAATTTTTCAATGGCTGCTTATTGCGCTTCAATTCTTTCTCAACTTGTTCATATTGATGAAACAATGTGCTCAGACCAATAAGCTCCTTCTCATCAATTACTGTTAGATCAGCTTCTAGCTCATTTTCACTGATTTTTTAAACTTTGGATTTTGACACTTCAACATAAAAACAAAACAAAACAGAACAAATTATTTAAACCAAAAGTTAGACTTAGCCAGTGTTACCAAGTCCTGCAGTTCTATAAAATACATTTAGGAAATATAAGGAGCTTTTTGTTTTGTAAATCTTCTTCATGCAAACAATTGTCTTAATGAAAGCATTTGCATAATACAGATAATGATTGACCTAACAAAATATGAATTTTTCTAAAATGCGGTTTGAATTTTTACAGCATTAAATAATATCGTTATTGTAGATCCTTAAATTTAAATGTTTTAATTTTTATCATTGGTTTAATTTAATAGGTATATAATATTTAATTACTAATTAATAGGTAATATTCAAACTACTAGTTGCAATATGTAGATTCATACATATAATTTTATTTTTAATAAAATGACAAATATTTTTTAAATTACTAACAAAATAAAAAATTAAATATATAAATATACATATAGATTTAGATGTGTACATGATAAATACGAACTATTTAATTTTTAACAATATATATCGAATGGAAAAAAGAGTGTAAAACTAATTTAGTTTGCAAAAGGTGATAATTGAGAAAGAATGTGCAATAGAGAGTTGGATAGGAAAAAGATAATTAAGAGCAATTTTGAAAATTAAAATTTTAACACTAAAAATATATTTTACAATAAATGTCAAAAGAAATTTGTCCAATTAAAAAAACCATACCCAACACAAAATTGAAATCAAGAGAGAATCCACTACGTCTTTGATTTTTTTAACCACTGACATTACAATCAAATTATTACTAATGTTACATCAAACTATTATTAGAACTAGCTTATATTAATTTGATGAAGCACTGATGAGATTTTACTCTTTTAATTTACACTAGTCTTATGAAGGAAGGTCTAAATTTTAACCCTTAATAATATTCAAGAGACGTCTACTTTTGTTTACATAACTAATATTTAAGGGAAGTTTACTTTTTTTTAGGGATGTATATTTCAATTTACATTAATCTTATGAAATATTGTCTAGATTTTAATCTTCACTAATATTCAAAGGACGTCTACTTTTTTTTCTTACTAATATTTAAGGAACATTTACTTTAGTTTATTCGAGGGACATTTAGTTTTTATAAATCCTATGAAACGTATACGTTAGTTTTAATCAATTTTCACCCTCAATAATTGGACGTCCACTTCAGTTTATTTAAGAGACATTTGGATGTCTATTTTAGTTTAACCCTCACTAAATGGACTTCTACTTTAGGAGAGAATTTGGACATCTATTTTAGTATTAACCCTCACTAATATGGACGTTTACTATAAGAGAGATATTTGGACGTGTATTTTAATTTTAACCCTTACTACTATGGACATCTACTTTAGCTTATTCATTAATCTTATGAAATATTACCCAAATTTTAACTCTCACTAATTGGATGTCTATTTTACATTGTTCAAGAGATATTAGTGAAGGTTAATGAAAGGATCCTAGATTTCAAGATTCTGTTATAAGCTTTAGAACAAACTATTTCATGCTAATTAACTCTTAATATACATCACGGTAATAGCTAATGAAACTGCTCCTAAATAATTAAAACCAGTGTGATCCGTATCAACATATCTATGCAACCACTTTTGCCACCAAAGTGCAAAGCTTATAAATCACACTTCAACAGCAACAAAAATGAAGATAAAAGTAAAGCTGAAACTGATAAACAAACATCAAAGATTACAAATTGCAATAACATCATTAAAAAAGTCACAATCCACATTAAACTAAAGAATTGTTAATACAAATTGGATTGACTCAATCTAATCAATCCTAAGAATAAACAATCTTTGTATCAGGAAAACATAAAACCAATAATTTAGAGCACACAAGACCAAATCCAAAACAAAACAAGAAATGAAGAGAGAGTTGTCACTAGCTTTATTCTTGATAATGCACAAGTTGTTCTTCAGACAATCAGGCTCAGGTTCAATTTTGACGTCTTTAACTGAATGACAATCTAGCTTATGATGGAGGATCACCACAATAATAATTTAGGGATATCGCTTCAGGCTATACTCTCACATCTCTTTGAAGGATTTCCAATCTCTTAGGATCACTTTCTTTGCTTTAGCAAACCTTTCTAACATAGCTCTTTTCTGAACCATCCACTGAAAATATCAAAAATTCCTCACCACTTTGTTTATTTGCTTTTTAACCCACTCAAGTTTGGATTCTTGCTCATCTATGTTGTATTCTATCTTCCACAACAGTAAACGTTTTGGGTAATGCAAAGCCTTTTTAGCATTCTTCATTTTGGATTCCAATTCCGCAACCCATTTCTAACTTTCTGTAGCTAGATGCTCAAAATATGTCATTAAGGTTTTTGTCTATCTGCACACTTATTAAGGTCATATTCAATATCATTTGTTGGAGCTCATTTTTATTTTTGTTTTCAAAATATAGATAATGTATATGTTCGGTAGCTGTCTTGGATAACATATTGGTAAAATATAAAATACATGACATAAATTAGTCATGAGTGTAAAACAACTTTTAATCGTTTTGTACATTTCATAAAACAAATTCTCATTTACTCTTGGAATGATAAAAATACGAAACCCTATTGTTTTCTCTTTCTAAACTAATTAACATAATTTTTGCTTTTCACTTCCCAAATTAATGCTCTTTGATTTATATTTTCTTCTTCCCCTTCTAGTTTTTCTAAAATTCATCATTTTTTTTTCTTTTCCTAGCTTCTCCTTCTACAAAATTTGTCTCTTCTCTCAAAGATGATTTATCATTTGAAACCCGGCAAAAATTTCAATTAGAAAATAAAAGATAGATCTCATCAACATCAAGACTGCACAAAGAAAATACAGCGGTAATTTTCCCTTATTTAAGTTAATATAATACTGTTATTCTTGGTTCTTCAAGTTGAAATTCAACCATTAGAGCATTATCATTATCACAGGGAATGAAGAATCTAAAAAAATATTAAACGGAGAGAAGTGGGGAAAGGAGATAAAAGAATCTCCAACTTGCGATCCAACCATTGGCATTCAATTGAGAAAATAGTAAATAGAAAGAAATGGATAAAAGAGATAAAAGCAGAAAAAAAATTGTTTTATCAATGTTGAGGTTTGCACATCAACATTAATAAGACAATTAATAAAAAGAAAAAAAATGGAATTATGAACTTTATACTTTACTGCTCTCTCTCTATATATAATGAGGGCATTCTCACTTTAATAAAATAAGGACACCGTTAATAAGGAAAAACACATATTTCAATATACTAATAGACAAAAAACATAATTTTTAATATATTGAAATTTTTTTTATTTAAGAGGACTACGTGTCATTTATTTCAATGTTGCCAGTATCACTACTGAAGTTGCCCTATAACAAAATTAATTAATTACAATCCTCTAATAAGTTTAATTCATTTCCAAAGTTAGTTGACATTCGTTTCATTTATTATAAAATTGCCACAGAATTCATTAAATTCAAAAGTTTGTTTGTCCTTTTAAATTTGGAACCCATTTTCTTTTCTTTTTTATTTTTATCATAAAAGGGCTCTTAAGATAGTTAAGGCAACTTTAAGCGGGAGTGTGCAACCCCATAAACATCATTATTTAATATGCTAATCATATTTGAAGGAATAGCCTGAAAGTAATGTAAACCTAAAGGAAAAGAAAAGTTGTAAGAACCAAGGAAATTTGCTACTGCATTGGCGTTCTAGTGAATATAATCCACTTTAATCAACCAATCACGATGGAGGAGATCTTGGATGGCCTGAATGAGAGTAAAATGTTCATAAACGGGAGGGTTTGGGCTAGAGACTAACTGCATAACACACTTACTGTCAATTTCCACTTGAACCCTACGAAAACCACAATGCCAAGTAATAGATACCCCATGAAATAAACCCCAAAGTTCAGCTGAAGTCACTGAGCAAACACCTAAATTAGCACAGTAACTTACCTGCCAAACACCTCTATAATTACGAATTAGCCCACCAGCTCCTACAATGCCTGAAGATTTCTTGGCACCATCTGTATTTAATTTAACACCAAGGGCAAACAAGAGTAGTCCAATGAATCCATCTTTTTATACGGGGCATGCCAGCAGCAAGAGGTAACAAATTACTTCGTTGAATTTCAATGGTCCTAACTCTTATATCCATTGCAATATTATTGCTCTCTTGTAACCCTTGGTGAAAATTAATTGATTTTGCCAAAACCAAAGCCACCAAATAGCAACGCCAAAGGTGACACGCCAAAGCTTGCTACCTAGAAAATTGTTAGAAGCCTGCAGATTCCTTGACATCCAGTCTGCAAGATTAGCATCGAACAAATGATGATTATTATGGTCCTGAAGTAGTCAAAACCAAACCGCTTTAAAATAAGGACACTCACGGAGCACATGAATTATACTCTCCAAACCATATCCACGCCTCTCACAAGATGGATCAATGTTCAAATGGCATGACGCTAATTCTTCCTAAGTCTTCAAATGATTATGAAGCACCAACCAAATGAAGATCTTACACACTCTGCGGGCCCTTCCATGACCAAGATAACCGCCAGAAATTATCCCTTTCATGCAAATGCGACTTAGCCAAAAGGTCATACATTGATCTAACTGTGAATTTTCCTTGTGAAGAAGCTGCCCAGTAGATTCATCTACACCATTGCAAGCCAAAGGGGGATAAATTAAAGTAATTCGCATCACTGCATTATGAGACAAAAGATGATTGAATTTTGGCCAATTCCAAGAACCATCTGTGGACATAAAATTAGCAACATACAAATCACAAAGATCAAGAAGTATTGGCTGTAAGACAAAAGCCACGAGGGGGTAAGATGTCGTTGCTCAACAGTCCCACCAAAATTTAACTTTCAGACCATTACCAACATTCTAGCGTAATCCTCGCTTAGCATGATCCCAAACTCGACCCACAGATTTCCACAAATGAGAGCCGTAACAAGTGGGAATAGATTGGGGAATATCCGAGAGAGAAACTCTGTATTTTGTAGCTAACACTTGGATACAAAGCTTACCAAGCTCAGTGATTAAGTTCCAAGCAACCTTCAACAACAAAGCTTCATTCATAATATAATGTCTTTACATTGAATTTGACTCAAGTATTAATTTATTAATACATGACATAATTTACCTCTATATGACTTGCATTAGGGATAATTAAGCAAAGACAATAATTTTTTAACTATACCTTTATTGAGTTATAACATCTTTATAAGAATAAATTTCTCCAGTCCCAATAATATGACCATATAAGGGTTTTAATGTATTAAGAAAGATACAATAAGCTTTTAATAACTAAAAATTTTATAATTTTTTAAGTTTAATATTACTATTTTTTTAATTTGGTTGATTTTATTTGTTTTGCTTTAATGACTTGAACGTAATAACTGTTTGCTAAAGTTGGGTTTTCAATTATCTACTTAATTGTTAATAATAGTTGTACAAAATTTTCTTGTTAATATTGTGGATAATACTCTCACATTTATTAAAAGATAGAGCAATACATTGATATTAATGGTGATGATTTGCCTATGACTGAATATTTTGTGTTAGCAATTGCCCTAAGTTTTGTTTCTCATCCCGCAAACATTAAATGTGTGGGGGCCATACTTTTGTGACTTTTGTCATTTTTATCATTAAGAAAATAGTGGGTCCGAAAAAGATATCAAATACAGTACAAACATAGACTTATAATTATACACGGGGACAAAACTACGTTACAGATTCTGTAAGGTACAGACTGCAGCATCAGCCGTTGGATGTGGTTGGATGTGGAGTGAGAAACTAAACAAAAGAAAATCGGATGGTGGGATGACGGGAGATGTTTGTTACAGAATCTGTAACATAGACAGGTCCTATACACGGTAGATTTTGTCGTACTTATGCCATAACTTTTGTTAAAAAATGTTGAAATAACACAATTATTATTTTTTATTTGAAAATAATCGTACATATTCGGTAAATTATATAATATAACTTTTTATTTAATAAGACTTTGTAAAATACAAAATATTAAGATAAAATAAATAACTACTAATAATTTTATATTAAAATTTATCACCATTTATTTTACTTGTTTACTTAATTTTTGAAAAAAATTCTAAAAAGACAGAAAGATTATTTTTAAATGGTATATATATAATGTAACTATTGCAAAATAATTTTGTATTAAATTTTACCAAATATATTTTTACTCTTTGCATTTTTTAAAGACAAACCAGCAACCATATTTTACTTTTTTTTATTTTCAAATGTTAGTTTCAATATAAATTATCAAGTACGTTTTGATTTTCACTAAAAACTAATCAATGTTATTTTCTAACTGAAATTTGAAAACACCTTTTAAAAACTAATACCAAGCATACCCTTAAATTCACTTAATTAGTACACTGCACTGCTAATAGGAATAGGTTAATGTTCGATGTACTATTAAATTAAGGAAGTATCAGACAATTTCATATATGATTGTGCTCTAATATTACATCAAGAGTGACATTTGGTCCATCAAATCTTTAAGAGCTCTAAAGCTCATTTTTGACCCAAAGAGAATGAAGAATACGACAAAGCTTACCATATAGCCTCTACAGGCTGCTTGGCTTTTGGTTGCTGAAGCTATGATGCTGCAGAACTGAAGACTCTGATGAATTTTTTTTTTTCCTTGACAATCATATAATCAAAGAGTTCCTCTTTTCAATCAATTTTAGTACTAACTCAAATCCAAAAGTTTCGGTGAATTGTTTTGGGCTGAGGTTAGCCCAACTGAGATCTACATAACCAAGCCAATAAAAATAAAAGAAAAAATTAAGTATTATGATATCTTCAAAAGAAACACCAACCCCGTTATACCCAATACATCATTTCCTATGCTTGTTTATTGTCTTACATCAGTATCTTTTATAAGCCGAAAAAAAACCCAAATATATATAATCATACACTCAATCAAATAACACCAAGAAATCAAAGAAAAAAGTTAAAAAATTATGGAAAAAAAAAATCACACGAATCGGTTAAACGGCTTCCGACCGACAGTAGCCGGCATGGAAACAGTTGAATCCACACTCAAATTTCCTATAGATTGTAGAGATTGATTCTTGTCTAAAACCCTTTGAGAGCTGGAATCCTTGCTAGTAGAGAGCAATGAACCTTTTTTCCACTTGAAAGAGCCAATGCCTTGTGTTAAAGGGAAAGAAAGCCTTCTTTGTGATTCACTGCTTGGAGTTCCTGGGAACCTCTCCTTAGGATTACTATTAGGTCTCACTTTTGCTTTTGCCGAAACGGTCGGTGTCATATAGTTTGGAACAGAAAATGGCGGGCAGCTCGTGAGGCTGTCATCGTCCCTCAATGGTACGTCAAAAGGAGAAGCAGCTCCACTAACTCTTGCTCTCGAGTATTTTGACAGGCTTGGACTGCCTTGTGGGATCTTACTTGAGGATGGACTTCGAACAGGTCGTGTTGCTGTGAGTATAGTTGATTTTGTAGATTTTGGTGTGGGAGTATCCATGTTACTGAACTCGAAATTATGTTGCTTGTGAGTGCTAGCTTGTACGCGTGGGCTAGGCTTGATCTCAGAATTTGGCCTTGGTGGGGTAAGTTCGAAATTCTTCATGGCTGAAGTTTCAGGAGTATTAGCCCCAGGCAGTTGACGTTCTAACCAGTTCCACCACCACGGGAATCCTCCTGATCTGATATCCGCAAGAGATGTCTGAGCTGATTTTGGAGTGGATTTCCACAACTGTTGGCCCAAAAACAAAAAAGAGCAGAAAAGAAACAATGATAAAAACAGATGTTAAACACAGCATAGGGATAACCTGCCAAGATGTAAGACCTAGGTTAAAAAATAATTCCTTTTTGTGTTTATGGCTTGTGCCTGGAGAATATGTGCCGATGCACATGCATCAAGTGACATCAATTATGAGAATAAGCGTATGGATTTAAACAGCTAGTTATGAGACTCAAACTGATTAATTTTGGACATTAAGAAATAAAATTATGCAATGTTACAGATTCCATGGACAATGAATTGATTGATGTAATCATAATGTGCAACAGTGTTGGATTGTCATTTGGGATAAGAACGTTTATGAGACTCTAAACCTTAGACATAATTATTATGAAACAGTGAACAATCATTGTGAGAATGCAGTAATATATAGTATTGGAGACTGGAAAAAGGTAAGACAAAGATGAAGGTCAGGCCCATATAATCGGGAACATTTTCCATCCCAGATTAACCAAATGTAAAGGAAACTAGCTCTCTAAGGAGAATCTTGATGCAACTGAAGCTGGCTCATCAAAAGTTAAAATAAAGCACCTGGTGGGAGTATGCATAGGCCATGGCTCTTTCTCTCTTGACGATTGCCTCTACCTTTCTCTGCATTCTTGTCCTCCATCTCTTCTTTTGTAAGCAAGCTGGCATCCCAGTCTTCATGATTTCCTGCCTCAGACTATACCAGTATTTAAAACAATTAAGTTTGATTTATCTTACATAAAAGATTGAAAACAATATAAAATAACCAAAAAAAAAACAATGGAATAGAGTTTATAAAATACTTATACTCTCTGAATACTTACAGAAGAGGATAATTTTTTAGCTAAGGGTTGAAAGTTCCAACTCACTTAGTAGATACAATCCGCATAGGAAGAGGTTAATGTTTGATATGAACCATGAAGTAAGCATCAAATGATTTGAATTTCATCAAACTATCAAATTAACATCAAGGTATACATTGGTCCCTCAAATCTGCAACTCCAATTAAAGGCATTCAATAGTTGTGCTTTTGATTGAGCAAGCAAATCTTAAGTGGTCCATGTGAGACATGTTTTTGGAACACGAGTCTGTGTTTAAAAGTGTTTTGAGCTCTCAACCCAAAAAATATTAATAAAAAAAGTTGGGAACAGAGAGAATCAGAACTTACTCCAAATGTCCATTTGCCTAAGGTACTTTCTGCTTCCTTATCATTCTTGTGTTGTGCCTGACGCCGTGCTTGGTTCTCTAACATTTGGATCCTCCTAGACTGAATCTGAGATTGGACACGTACCAAGAGCTGCATGTATTTCATGGCATTTGTTGTTTGGCGCTTTACATTCTGTCCCCTCACCACTCCTTGAAGCCTCACCAGTCCCTTCAGAGCTCTGAAGCTCCTCCTTGCCTATAAAACAAAGTTCACCATTACCAAATTTGAGTTAAATTCCAGAATTGAAACAGAGCATGCTGCTGTCATGCAATGGATGTAGCAGCAAAAAGATCTAAATGTATTAAGAACCTGATCTCAATGTATCTACAGAAGAATTTTATATGGCTCAACTACAATCCAAATTTAATGTGCATATTCAGGATAAAACCTTACAAGTAAGTTAAATAATGGCTATGCAAATGCAGCAAATAATTTATGGATGAGCTTTTCTCTAAAATCTATCCAATATGCACAACAATTTTGGAGAAAAAAATAATTTATGGCTAACAGTTCTTACATTAGTTCTAACATGCTGCTTTCAAGTTCTCTAATAGCATATATCATGAATACAGGCAGCCCTAAAATGATTACCTTTAAAATCATCACGAGATAATTCAAAATGCAAGCTTACCATATAGCCTCGGTAGGCTGCTTGGATCTTGGTAGCTGAAGCATGACGATATCTTAGAGTTGGTTCTGGTCTTTCCCTACGATGTTGAACAATTCGAGGAGAAGCAGCTCTTGGAGAAGCAGCCCTTGGAGAAGCTGCCCTTGGAGACACTGCCCTTGGAGAGGCAACCCTTGGAGAAGCAACCCTTGGAGAGGTGATCCTTTGAGAAGGAACCCTTGGAGAAGCAACTCTCTGAGCAACAAAAGGTGGTGTTCTGGGTTGCTCGGGAGGGGTTGGAGGCCTGAATACTAATTTCTGCTCTCTTTCAGCTTCCCCCAAAATTTTCTCAATACTGCTCGGCTCTCTAAAGAGGGGAATGAATGAATTAGTCTCTCCATGCCTTAGTTTTCCTAGCCCTTTCTTTTTCTTTTCTTTTGTGCTTTTCTTATCTGATTCCTGCAATATGATCAAGAATTAGCTAAGAGAAATCATTGCTGCTCAAATATAAGCACAGTATACAATGCTTTTCCATCAAGGCAAAGTAATCGTGAAGTGAAAATATGTAAAATTCATGAACTATTTTTTCCTAGACAATTTCGTTGTCTTTGTCTAGAGAACAGAGACATACAAATTTCAACAGTTGACAGGAGCAAGGACACAACTTCAAAACCGAAATCGAGACTCTGTAGCCTTTATTCTGCAAAAGAATTCAAAATTGTGCATCCCAAGCGATTTACATGCCCATCATATATATTCAGAACTTATTCTATCTGACAATTTTACAGCTTTTCCGAATAGCATATTAAGTAAGTTTGATCATTTATGTGTTTTGAAACCAGAAGCACTACCAATCCATCAGGAATCATCAGGCTTTCAGTACTCAATTTCAGTTACACATAAGGCCAACTACAACTGTTTCTTTCTTCTTCCTTTGTTTTAAAGAAACTAGCAGATCTGAAAAAGCAAATATATTATTCAACAGCAAAGAAGTTTCATTTTTCCTTTCAATAGCTTCCGACAAACACCATAGCCACAAGATCACTTACATTGGCTAGTTTCTCTTTGGAATGGGGTGTAAAAACCCTCTTAATTGCCGAAAACCAACTCCCTTTCTTTCCCATATTTTGAGCATTACTGTCTCAGCCTGCATGAGAAATTAAACACAACATTTGAGCAGATGCAGCTCCAAGAAACACATATGAGTGGAAGTACCGGGCGGTGCCATGAAATTGTCAACAGCAATTCAAGCAAGTTATCCCCCAAAGGATCTCGAGCCTTAACATGTTGCAAGTGGAGAGATGAAAAAGTACCTCACAAGCACATGCTTCTTATTGTTTTTTAAGCTCTTATGATCCAGCTTCTTATTGTTTTTTAAGCCCTTATGATCCACATCGTCTTACTCAATAAAAAATCACAGAGATATGAAACACCCAACAATTGATTCCCACGAGCAACTCTTTGAAATATTTTTAAGAAACAAATCAGCAAGGACGATGAATTGCAACTGAATGGAAAGTAAAACTCCACCAAAGAGAATAAAATAAAGAAAGACAAGACGAACACAGAGGAATCTTCTAATTGGATCCAGAGTTTGTATTAAGAACCAACAGAATCAGCCGTGGTTCGACAAGATGAAATTTACTCTGTGGGGCTAAATTTTCAACTTGCTTATATAATCTACGCAAACAAATACAGCCAAAACAAAATGATTCTAGTTAAACACCATTGATAGAGAAATTCCAAATTTTTTAATAATTAAAATATAAATTAAGCAAATCCTGCACAAGCTTTATACACCTCCTCGGTACAAGGAAAAAGAAAAAAAAATATCAAACAAAATAATTTATCAGTTATCATCAAGATTAGAGACAAAGCATGTACTATTTCGGTATTCTCCATGTTTTGGTCCAAAAAGAGTTAATTATTCTCAGAATCAAGAGTTTAAAAGACAAATTCTACAAGGAAATATCATCTGACAAGACAAAAAGCAACCATTGCCACAGAAACAATTTAATACTAATTCTCCTGACACCACCCCGAAAAATAATAATAATAATAACGATAATAATATGAATCATCATCATAAACCAACCAAAACAAAGCCAGAAATGAATTACCTCATGGGAAGCTCCCAGTTCTTCAGGAAAAAAAAAAAAATCAAAGCTTTCAAAAAGCTGTTAATAAGCAAAAAGCAGAAAGAGCAAGCCAGCAAACCAGCCTGCCAAAGAAGACTGTTTCTTTATTTTGCTTTCTCTGTTTCTTTAGGCATCCTCTACTTTGTAATACAACATAGCTCCCAATTCTTCTTCTTCTTCTTCTTTTTTTATTTTTTTTTCTTCTTTTCACTCTTTGATTTGATGATCACCTTTTACCACATAAATAGTTTTTGTTTTTGCTTATTTTATTACATCTACTTTTTTTCTTTTTTTTTTTATCTCTCTCTCATTCTCACTCTTTGAATATGGGTTTCTGCTGTTGCTTGTATGAATTGAGTTGTGAAATACTTTCTTTTCATTCCGCTTGCCACCTTTTGGATTTATAATTTTGTTTATGTGATATTTTAATTAAAAAATTAAAGAAAAAAATTAATCATAATCATTAAGAGAGAGAGAGAGAGAGGGATGGCCACTTTGTCACTCAATGTAGCCAACTTCAACTAACTTTACTTCAATGGAAAGACAATTTGGACAGCAACTATGTCTGTCTACTGGTTAAAACGGTTAGGTTTGGTACTCTTGTTTCAATTTTTATTTTTTTAATTAATTTTATTATTTTTAAATTATTATTTTCATTATTATTATTATTATTGTGATGCAGACCATCACCATTATTGCGTTAGTCTGATGGTAATCTTGACTCTTGAGGTTTTTTTTGAATGGTTTATAATTTAAGGTAGATGCTAGTTCTATGTTCACCTTTTCTCATTGGCGAGTGTATTGCACGCTCCAATGGAAACTTCCAATGTGTTTCATGAGTAGGCACTTTTAATTTGTTTGTGTTATTATTTTCCTTCTTTTGTATTTGGGAGACCATCACCTTATATTCATCTAGAAAAACATTTGGCTTAATCTGGTGATTTCACTTGATTTCTAAAAATATATTTTATTCCAAAAAAAAAGAGTTTTTAATCAATTTATAATGCTGCTTTAGGAGAGCTCTCCGGCAATTTTAAATCAGATTTATGAACTTTTTCTTAAAATAGACAAAATTAACAAAAATTTGGAAATAAAATTCAAAACTACAGGGATCTATGATCAATCTATGTTAAGAAAGATTATTAAAAATTTGGGTCTCAGGATTACTCGTACTGCACATCATAGAAAGGTTCCTTCAATATTTTAAAAGAATAAAATATAAATTAAATTTAAAATAACGTTTTATAGCGATAACCTAAATTATTTAGTTTTCTAATTTAAAATCAAATTCATTTGCTAATAATCTTGAGTGCTAGTGGGCCTAATTAATAAACTGTTTCAGGTGTACAAAATGTATAGGACTTTGAATCTTTTTCACATCAAAGATTTAGTCTGCAATGTGTATTCCAAAGGAGAAAACAACATGATAAAAGTGTAGAAAGTAGAAACTAATAGGAACAGTCCATGTGTTTGATAAGTAAGTATCTATTGCATCTGGTTTATTTGTTCGTACCTGATTGGTCTGGCCAACACCGAAAAATTTTGGTTGGAAAAAAAGAATGTTATTTTTGTTTCAAAAATCAATCAATTGTCCTTTGTGGTCTAAAAATGGCCATAGCTAGCCAACAAAAAAATTGAATTTTGTTTCTCTCTTTTTGACCCTATATGAGAGGACTTGAGTTCAAACTTTCATTGCTATTTGACCAAGTATTATAAAATACTAAAATACAACCCACCAAATTTGAAGTTTAGACAAAGTATTATTTTTCTTGAACCTCAACACAAGTTCTTGAACTATTATCTGAAAATTTCTTAACCAGATTTCAAGCTTAGGTCTAAGTCCAAGTCCCAATCTTGAAAATAAAAAATATATAAATATGTAAATTAAAAACAAAAGGGCACAATCATATCAATTTGCAGGTCAAGCTAGTGTTGTACTATATGGAAAGTCATAGATTTCATTGGTTTAGATAAATTTGATCATTTTATTTGTTTTATTAAAAAAAAAATTAATGCTCTATATCAAGCATAATTGATGATTGAGTTACTTGCAAGGGCATATATATAATAATCAATTATCAACTCACATATGACTATCAATCTCACTTTCAACTTAAGAAGGATTGTGTGTTCCCAAGTTTAATACCACCCTAGTTATTTTGACGTCATCAAATTATTTGTCTTATGAGATTGATTTTTTTTTTCAAAAGGATTTAAAAGAATAAAAATAAAATTTGGAATATAGAAAATGGTGGTAGAGGGGTGGAATAAACTCATATTAATTTTTTAACCCCTACCTTTCTCATGATTAAAATTCGAGTGGTTAGTCCTATAAAATTACTAAAAAAAACTATTCAATCAAGTTCTTAAGAAAAAAAATATAACAATGTTGATATAAAAGAATCTTTGTTCATACGAGTTTTTTCTTATGTTGAAGTTTCTTTCTTGTTTTTTTTTAGACATACGGGTTTTTAGAAAATAAAAATTAAAACAAACAAACTACATGTACTAGAGGACAGTTAAAAAAAATTATATTTGAAAAATAATTAGGATTAACTGAAAAAAAAAAAAAAACTGTTAACAACGGTCGGGGCTGTTTTTGCCTCCGGTTGATTTCAAGTTTGGAGCGTGTAGTACACTTGCTTGCAATTGCAAGTGGCGGATAATGACTTTATAAAGACATTCGAGAAATATTGGCTGGCTGCCAACCAAATAATCCATTTGAGTTAAAAAACAATTGATAATCTGAGGTGGTCCTCATCAGAAGGAAATGTCGGCCAGGGGCAATCAAGTGGATGCATGTGATCTGAGCCATTGGATCTGCACAAAGGCCCCGAAAAGTGTGCAGGATTGAGGAAGCCGAAGCATGATTCATGATTGTGTTTCCGCTGTTCTCCAAATAAATTCGTAGTTGTTGATGTAGCATTATCACTCCTCTGTCTACGCACGTGAGACTTTTGACACCAAATGTTTCAAAGTAAACATGACGTCATCGACGGCCCTTGTTTGTCCACGTGTAGCGCTCGTTTTGGATAAATGGAATGAAGAAAACGCGTACAGATATTTTTTTGGTCCAAGTCCAGACTCGAAAATATCCACGTGTGGCCGAACCTTAACATCACTAAAAACGTATACAGTTATGATACTGAATTAAAATAATGACATTTATTTATCAAACAGTAGAATGGATTAATATATATATATAATTTGCATAAAAAATTAATCCCCCAACCAACGTGCTGGTGAATTTAATTATTCCATAAAAAATAATTTGCATGTTAATTCTTTATTCACTTCACCACTAATTAGTGGGTATATGCTAAAAACGTAAAAATTCCATTAGTACTTGAAGCTTGCCGAGATAGTAAAGTATATATATAATCATGCATCCTAGTTATCATAACTAAGTTGATTTATAAAATAAGACTCAAATCATTCCCTAAAAACTTTTGTAAGATTTTTGAATCTAACAAAAGAAATTATATTTATAATTATTATGTATCAACTTGAGTTAGTTTTATTTTATGTCTTTACATTTTTCGATCTTATAATGGAGCATATATATTATAATTAAGCAATTAATAAAATAAAGCATTATGGCAAAGTGCGTTAATTTCATCATGATTTTGACGAAACTGGAATCTCCACTAGCTTGTATTGACGAAGATAGATTCCTTTTACATCACCAGAAAATTGTTGTTCAACAAATTGTGGGCACCAATTCATCAATTAAGAAAAAAAAGAATATGATAAAGTTCCTTTCTAAAAGATGAAAGGCTCTAATTAATCCTCTAGTTTAGGGCATGCGCCCTACATGTGACGTGTCCAACTAAATGACAACTAGATATTAAATTAAAGTTACTAAATGAGCTTATTAATTTATCATAACATGACCTAATCACGTAAACTATGTTTGAGAATATATATTTAGAGTTATCAAAAATAGTTTATGTTATTAATTAAAAATAGAATGTCATTACGTATGCAGACTATTAAACATATAGAGATATGTAAAATATTACAAAATTTAACGTCTCTAGTTACAAGTTTAATTTAATAATGAAAGTTGTAAGGGAATTACAATACATTTCCGAGTAATTTACTTGAATATGCTTTAAATCAATTTAGCCAAACTTTACATTAATATTGTCGCAATGGAACAAATAATTCTACCTTTAGAAAGTTTTGGGTTGGTCAATTATCTTTTTTTTTTTTTTTGTGTCAATTCTTATCTCAGGTTTTTGGTCAACAAAAAATTTGTTCAGCAAGATTTGGTAGATGCAATCAAGAAAATAGACATTGAGATAAAGTTTGGTACGCTATGATAAAGTTTCTTTAAAAGTTCTAAAATCGATCGCTGAAACTGAGGTTGATAGAACTAGTTTTTAAATTTTTTTTAAACTTTTTTAAAAGAACAAAAATTATGTATAATCTGTAGATTGTACATTCGTGAATAAAATTATTGTATCGAGTGTGTATCAATAGCTATTGTACAATGTGAATCTGTAAAAAATTATTTAATATTTTCTCATAACGTAGAATAATTTGGAGTTAATAATTTTAAATCCGATATTTGATGTTGCAAAATTTTATGTTTTATCTTATACGCCTAACGTTTTAATTACATTTCCTGCAAATTATAAGTCATGCCTATATTATTATCAATTTGAAAGTAATTAAATTTGAATTATCTGAAGAAAATTCTCCCAGCTTCCAGTCATTCCCTTCTGAAATAATTTAATTTTAATTGTTAAAATTTTATATGTATTAATCTAATTTACAAAAATATTGTCGTGTTTTAAGTAAAAATAATAATAATAATAATAATAATAAATGGATTTGGATCGTGGGTCATAATCTCTATTCTTATTTAGTTGCTTTCGGAATGAGAATAGAATGAGAAACATCCTTTTTGAGTGGTTTAAACGTTTTGCCACATATAAAAATGTACAAGTGAAAAAGATAAACTTGATCAGGCACGCGTTGAATAATCCATGGCTTACCAAAGTGGTTCTTGAAGCATCTATAATGTTTAAAATTAATTAGAAGAAAAAAAAATAATATAAAGGATATTTCGTGGTTTGGTGAAATAACCATAGAGGTCCACTTAATTTCAGAAATGATAATACTTTTTTTTTAAAATACAAAAACTTTATTTTTACGTTCAGTCATATAAACCTTAATATCTGTATAATAAAATGAGTTTATGTCCTAAAAGAAATGTATATGATCATTTCTGAAAATAAAGAAGTCTCCGTAACTATTTTGTCAAATATGAATTGTGTTGCGCTGTCTTTTAACCAATTTATTAATTAATTAACACACGAAATCTGTGAATTAGATAGAACTTTAGTTAGTAGTAGTCAATTTTTTATCATTAATGGTGATGTCATTAGTGGAACAAACGTGGATGTTGCAAAAACTTGTTTTGGTAGAATCCAATTTTGCCATATACGAAACTGATAGCAGTATTTTTTGACAAAGACTTACTAACATTTATTTTAAAAACCTTCACTATTATTTATGATCATTATAAAGAGAAAAAAAAAATCCTTATTATCCCTAAAATTTCATGCAATAGCCCATTTCACCATTTCTTTTTAAACAATAGCTTAAAACATCCTTTCGTTAAATTATCATTAGTTGAATATCTTTTATAATAATTCATTAAGGGTAAAAAAAGATTTTCCATCAAAGAGAAAATTAAAAAAAAAATAAAAGTTGATATATAACTAAAAATAATTTTATTTAATCCCACTAAATAGAAAATACCGAAAAAAATGAAAATTTTTTATTTCAAGCAATTCTTTTTTTACTTCTTTCTATTTTGGCGGCATGAAAGCCCTATAAACCCTAGATCTAAGTACCAAAAATATTGCAAATTTTTTTATTTATATAAGTATACTCTCTAATTGCACTATAAAATGACTTGAATTGAGTTGAAAATAAAGAAGATATTCATCACATGCAAGCACATAAAAATTGGTGGTATTTTTAAGTTTTTCTTCTAATGATTTAAAGATATTGTATTAGTTACAATTTGTTCCTCATGACAATTATTCAATGGCTATATTAAACTATGTCATCATTGATTTCATTTAAGAAAAAATTAATGAATTTTGCATATTTTGTAGTGTTATTTAATTGTGTAAAAAATTATTTTAATATATTTTGTATCACTTTAATAAAAAAATCATATTTTGCCCTTAATGAATTACTAGTCAACGGTTTTACACTAATGGTGAGTTAACGGAATGATATTTTAGGCTATTGTTTGAAAAATATGGGTGAAATTGACTATTACATTAAACCTTAGAGATGAAAAGAGTTTTTTTCCTTATAAAAAATTATATTCAATTGCAAATCCATTATCACTTACAGGTTTTAATGGGAAAATTATCTTATCGATTTTACCCTTCGTGTAAAAATACTAATATTGGATGTGATAAAATACATAAAAGTTATCCTTTTTTAATTTAAAAAAAAATCTATAAAGGCTTATATGCCATAATAAGCTTCAAAAGTGACATTTTTTAAAAAGAAATGAAAGCCACTACAATGACAAGTCGAGAATTGCTATCAATAGATTGCGAGCAATTCAAATTCAAAGAATGAATTATTATTTATCAACACAGAAAAATTCATGTAGTATAATTACTATGAAACAAAGAAATTCAAACTGAAAAAAGTAAATAAATAAATAAAAAGAATAAACGATTTTGAAAAATGCAACATATCGAGCTTGTGTGATTTTGTTCTTCGAGTTCCACTCCAAAGGGTTTGTAATTGTTTATGTTTTGGCTCGTTGATCTTTTGTAACCATGTGATGTAGGATTAATTTCGGTCTTTTCATTGATCATCATCTCATTTATTCTGGCCCCGCTCTCCCATTTGGAGTCCCATTTTTGGGTCTTGGTCAATAATGTTTTATCTCTGCCCTGTCAGAAAAAAATAAATAAATAAATAAATATTGCAGAATTAACAAAAATAAGAAAAAAAATTGTAATTCCATTAGCATTGAAATTAAAATACTTTCTACAAACAGAAGAAACTTAATTGAAAATTCATATGCCTAACATTGGATAAATGACTTAATTAAGCCAACAAAAAGAATAAAGCTGTTTTGTTGTGAAAGCAAAGGAATGTAAAAAATCAAATTTTGGAGTGAGCTGAAATAAATAGCCAGAAAAATAATGACCTAACTAGGGAACTCATGATATGGATTAAGTAACTACTAACAAGCTTGATCCTCAAGTCAAAATTTTTTTGAATTAGAGTGGAGTATAAGCAAACCCAGTGACTCAAGCTACATTTAGGGTTAAGTGAGCAAAGGTTGTTAACCAAAACTCCATTATGCTTTTGGAACGTATATAGAAATTTGAAAGTAAATAAAAAGCCAAAAAAGAGAGAGTGGTGTTGTTGGTGGTTTTAAAAATTTTGTGGAATGGTGTAAAGAATAAGTTTGGTCATGTTGGTGATTTCTCAACCAGATATCAAGTAGCAATTTTGTCCTAATATACTCTTAGTGACTGAAAGTGTTTTTGGTACCATGAAAAATAAAAATTTTTAACAAAAATATTATTAGTGCTTTTAGAATTTTCAGTTTTTCTTTTACCACTTATTTTGTACGGGTTTTATAATATACTAAGACCTCTAATGTCAAAACTTTCATAGAATAAATTCATCCTGGTCACGAAGTAAAACATTTTTCATGTTAAAAGTTTGACATCAAGGAATAACTGAGTATTATAGAAATTGTAGCTGGAGATATAAGTGGTAAAGCACTAAACTTCAGAGAAAAGAGACATTCTCCCTCAATCAAAAACCAGATGATAGAAACCATGCATGTTCATCGAATGATCAGCTGATTCAATCTATCTGCAAGTTAGATTTTGGGTTTGTTTTCATATAAAATGAGAGAAAATTGGGAAAAAAGTACAAACCATTAATTAATCAACCCCAATATTAAATGATCACAAAATGAAATTGATAGTAGAAAAAGGGAAACTAAAACAGTTCTTAATCAAAAACCTTTTTGTCCCAATCAAGAAAAGTGTAGCATCTCTTGTTCCTCAGCCACAGCCATTCTGCTCAAAGGACTAGGCCCAAGCTTCTTCCTTCTCATCACACTTCTCCTTCTTATAACTTCCATTTGATTCCTCCTCCTCATTTGCACCATTGCTTCTTCTTCCACAACAAATCTTCTCATCAACACATCATCAGTCAACGACTTTCCTCTAAACACCCTTCTCCCTCTCCCTTCAGTGCTAACCCTAGAAGGAATATTATTGATTGTATTAGGGTTTATCATCCTTTGATGATGAGTAGTTGTCGGAAACGGCTTCGATCTTGGGTAACTATTGCTTCTTCTTGGTGGAACATATTGGTGATGATCACCTCTAAATACTTCATTGTATGAAGAAATTGGTGCACATAAACATACCCTAGTGAATGAGCTTGCCATGCTCAATGAGCTACATTTCCTTAGCTTCCCATTATTTGCTGAAGGCTTGGGAATGTTATTTTTCCATAGCTTGGAGCTTTTTGTTGTTGCTGCTGCTGCTGTTGTTGCATGACTATTTGAAAGTGTTTTCCATTGGGTTGTTGCCTTCTCCATTGCTCTTTGATACCAACGTTTCCTGTAATCTCCCAAAAATTGCATCTCATGTATCATTTCTTGATTTGAAACATTTGGAAATTGCTTCCTTACATTGATAAAAGAAATTAGGGCAAAAATCATCCCGGAGAAAGAATGTCGCTGGTAATTGTTTAGAGTCATTTTATTTTATTTTGCAAATTAAACAAAAGATGCACTTTTGAGTTTCTTATATTAATTCAAATACTAAATTTGTCCATAATTGTTGACAGTGCTACAGCTAGCTTCCAAGTTTAGACAGGTTAAAAATTGATCACACCGTATATTTTTGACAACTTCAAGAACAATTTGAGCTTTATTTACAAAAATATATGTAATTAATTATATTTATGAACCCAAGTGGTACGGAATATGACTCAATTTTTGTTAATTTTACAACATTTTTTGGACTAGGTCAAAAACTAATGGTCTGTATTCTGATGTCAAATATTGACTACTCAGTCAATTTCTAAATATATCAGAATTTTGAATTATTAATATTCTTATGCTATTTCTCTACATCATTCAATACTAATAATCCGAAATTGTTGTGTAGTATTCAATAAATGACCTATTATTAGCAAAAAATTCAGTTCTAGTCTGTTTTTCTAAAAAATTCACGGGCCATATAATTAGAATTATTCTAGACATATTGACTGACTAATTTTGAATATTTGACTGAATATCAACAGATTGACTATTGACCTAAGCAATTCAATTATATATATATATATATATGTAGAGTGTATCATATAGTGTATCACGAACATTCAGAAGCTTTAAATATACTTTTATGAAACTCATTAAATAAATAATTCAGTTTAATCTAATACGTATGGATTCTTAGCTACATTTTCTTTGAAAATGTACAAATTCTTTTAAACTAGAAACCGAGTGAGAGCTAAAAATTTAATTTATATGTTAAAATAACCTAAATAGACATTTGCCTGCCACCAAAGAAGCATCATCATTTGATAAGCTAATGGGCCTCTTTGATGATGTCCATTGGCCCATTTTTGTAATCCTCTATGCCCACTACCTAGTGGCCCATTTTGTAGGAGGCCCCACACAAAAACTTAGCAATAATGCTAATACTCAGAGATATAATAAAAAAATTTTAAAATTTTGGGTTGTACTAATCATCTTAATCATTCAGAATTAATAAAATATATCAATGTCATCCTTTACAATTTTTTTTTTTTCCAACAAAATGCATGATTTGGACAAATAAAATAGACTTACAAACAAATTTTCATCCTAGCAAGTATGATTCTCCAACACGATCAATTGGAAATTTTTTTTTCCCAAATTTTCGTAACGACGTTTTCCATTTGACAATACAAATACAATCAATGACCAAAAATTAAGAGTTAATTCCATTGAATATTGTTTATCTGTGTATTGAAATACTTAAAAAATTCTTTAAGAAAACCAGGAAATGGCGCATAATAATCCAATTTAGTACTTGAGTCATCTAACATAATTAAATTTCTAACTACACCCTTTAATGATAATTATGAAAGATGTGTAAGAATTGGACTGAAAAAGAAAATCTAGCTAACATTCATGAACAGTACGCATATAGTAGCAAAGCAAATTAAAGAAATAATGACAGCACATGTAAATTAAAACAAGAAAAAGAAACCCAAAAAACTGAACTAAATCAACTAAATGCTATGGAGAAAAAAATGACATTGTTGTTTCAATTGTATAAACTAGACGGAAGCATGAAGCAATGAAAAATCGGCATACCTTGAGTGTGAGTTCTTTGGATCTTGCATGAATAAATTAATAAACTAACTGAATTATGATAAGAGCAATGAATTTTCATCTGGGTTATAGACAGAGGAGGAGAAGGAGGAGGAGACGAAGGAAGAGAGCTAGCTAGGATTTAGGCTTCAAATTTGTGAATGATCAAGCTCCTTTTCTTTTACCTCACATTCTTTATTACAAGCCCTCTTCTCTTTTGCTTTGGCAGGCATGATTCCCATTGGTTTTTATTGAGAGAGAAAACTGAAAAGAATTTCAAATTTCAAAGCCAAAGCAAACATTGTTACTTTTCATGACAAAAGTACCCATCCACCTCCTCTCAACTTTTGTAATTTTTTTAATAAATGTGGAAAGTATTTGGACTCTTGCAATCATGTTTAATTAGCTACCGTAAAACACCATCATGAGCAACCATGCATGCAATTTAGGTCTACTTACTATGCATGTTATGGACTTGTTATACGAATAACATGGTGCCTAATTTCTTCTGCTTAAGGTATTGACATTTAGAAGACCGATAGTTTGATCTCTTTTAAAAATTATTTTTATCACTTACATTTTTAATAACTTTTAATATTTCATTTCGACCCTAATGTTAAAACTATCTGATATTTTACCATACAAGTTGATTATCTTAGACTTTTACAAATAATCACTAGTTAATTCATTTGCTAAATGTCACATGTACCATTTAACAGGACGTTGTTCGATTATTATTTTAATACATTAAGAACTAAAAACTTTCAGCACTCCAATGATAAAAACAATTTCGAAGAGAGATGTAAACACTAAAATGTCTTTCTTTCTTGATATTTTTGAGACGTGCTTGGCCTGCCTTTGTGTTAGAAGAAATCATCATGAGACGATCAAAGTAATTAAGCACGACACTAACTGCAAAAACTTTTGACTTGTGCCATGCTTTTTGGTCTTAATTATGTACATTATTTCCAAGCAAAATCATTACATGCATAGGATGTAGTCCAAATTTGTAGATATTAGAATTGTCAACATAAAACAGCTATCCTTCAGTGCAGTTCTGCTGCCAATTCTGGAATGTAAGATTAAACTTGCATGATTTTGTTGCCATTTAATGTAAAGAAATTTGAATGATTTTGTTGTTTGGGATGACAGTTTCCTTGTATCAATCCATTCATTCAATAAATTACTGTCGTTTGATGTATGTATTTATATTTTCTTGATTGTTTATTTCAAATAAGCATGTCCTACGTAGATAACATTTTACTAGAAAGATACTACATCACACTCATAAATATTAAAAAATTTCTCATGCATGAAAGTACTTTATCTATACATAATGATATTAAATATATTTAGAATCTTATACCTAGCTAATTAGTAGATAGGGCTAGGATTAACTTTTTTTTTTAATTATTAAAGGATACTTTAAGGCCAATAAAATAATTACCCAAGTGCTGAATTTGGTTCTGATCATTAACCTAATAAAAGCATTGATCGTTTAAACAAATATACATAGATTTATATGCATGTAATTGTGAAAGATTGGACCTAGAAGGAAAGAAACCATATTCTTTAATTTGCCTTAAAAGGAGAGTAAAATTATTGTTTCTGGGTGTGGGCATGTATTGAGATCCAGTCTGGTTATAAATAATTTGCCAATGGATGGCATCATGATTCTTCATCTGTGCGCGATGTGTATGTTATGTCCATAAACCCTAAAAGCTGCTGCAAAAGAGAAAAAAAGATGTGATGATTGGTGATGCTTGGATTGAAGATTACCCCCAGTACACAACTTGTATTCTTTATAATTTACTTTTGCCAGGTAAAGGAGAAAAAAAAAGAAAAAGAAAAAAAGGATTAAAGCTGTCAGCTGTGGTACAAAATTTGTCATGAGGTATGAAGATTATTGTGAATTCAGATTAGAGGCTTAAACGTCATCCACAAAACACATTGCTTCCTATTATTATTCGAATTAGGATGATCGTGGGTGTAAAGTATATTTACAGTCAACCAACCAAGTTATTTCAAAAGATTTTTAGATTTAATTATTAAAATTTAAATCATGTTACACTTTTTTTTTTTATCAATACATTCACATCTACCTAGTCTCGTTTGGTATTGAGTTGTTACCTAACTTTTGGATCAATTAATGTCATTAACAACTAATGTCAAATATTAATCAAACTCAACTTCCAATACTAAAATTGAGTTCTTACATAAACAACTTTTGCATCAGATAGCTTCATTGGCAACTTATGTTGCTGCAAGGCCCCGAGTTTAGATGCAAATTTTGCGAATTAATCACTTTTGAGTACCAATTGACTGTAAAAGAGTGTGTAAATTCACATTAAGACTTAAAAAACAGCAATTGCTTATCAGTATTGGCATGCATAGACAGACAAGTGGGTTTTTGAGTCAAAAGTGCTTTCAAGGTTATGGAGTCATCTGAAGCTTTTTGTACATCGTAGACCACAGAAATGATTTTGTCCAACTTTGGACTGAAATTAAAAGCTCCCACAAACAGAAGCAAAAGACAGTTATAGAAAAATAAAGTTGTAGTAAGTTGCCAGACTTTGAAACTTTAGTCCTGAATTTAAGGTCAAGTGAAAAAGGATTCATATTGAATCAAAGCAAAAATAATGACTTCACTTGAAATTCAATAAATTGGTAATTTTTGGGCTTTTGTGATCAATTTTCTTTCGCTTTGGCTTCGAGTTTTAACGTCAAAATTGCCTAAAAGTTTTGCTTAAAGGCCAAACTCTTCTGATTTATTTGCTTCCCAAAAAAAAAAAAATAAAAAGAGAAGAAAAGAAGGAAATAAAACATTTTCATGGCTTGCTTGCACATCATGTGAAAATAGGAATGCAATGGCAGGGGTATTGTGCTATCAACACGTGCAACTTCTGAAAATCATCAATTAGTACAGCCCATTTGGTCCCATTTCAATCAATGCCAACGCTTGCATTGACCAATTTATTACTTCATACAAATCAAATTCCCAGCTTTGTTTTCATTTTCAGCTTTTTTCTACTTGTTTTTTGCTATACACATTACTTTCTTTCAGATTATGAAACTTTTTTCTTTGCAAAATGACAGTAGATAATTGTTTAAATGGTCCCCTTTTATTGTTTTTCAGGTGATAACTGACAGAAGATAATCATTTAACAGGCTCTTTAGATGTATAAAGTAGGTTAAGCCAATAAGAGGTCTGGAGTTCAGATCCTACTAAATCCAGAATCGATAAGATCTGTGGATAGAAATGATCCAACATATGATCTTAATCTCATATATACTGACCTCTATTTCAATCCCCAATTAGTTCAAAGCTGTGGCCAGTTTTTGAATCTTAATAGTACTGTTCAAGCTATTATCTAATAGTTTAAGCATTTGGGTTGAGCGGAAAATGCACATGGTATAGAGACGGTTATATGGTGTTCAAACACTACATGGAAAATTTGGAATGAGAATAGAGTACCTTAGACTGCAAGCTCTAACATCAATTCTCTGCAATTAAAGCAACATGATTTTACTTGTTCTTACAGCAATCCTCAATGTCCAATGACATTAAAATGCTAACTCTCAATCTTCCCTCAATGTACTCACTCTACTTGTCAGACTGTCAGATAAACTTACTAAAAGCTTTCATCATCATCATCATTTTCATCAAGTGAATGGTAAAGATAGAGCAATTTCATAACTCACTGGCTATCAGGCTCACCGGAGCCTTTCTTGCTCCAACTGCTGCCAGGACCAGCTTTGCGCTCCCCTCGCTTTCTTTTATTCCTAGGAAAATTGATATCCGATGCTAAACACGATTTCAGTGTCGATTGATCCTGAGCTACCTCTGATTTTGCCACAGGATCAGGTTCCGAAGCGGGGATTGGAGAAGGGTTGGTGCTTTCTCCTTCTTCCCCCTTCTCTGGATCATTATGCTTCTCTATGGATTGATTACTTGTTCCTAAGAGAGTGTGCTGCTCTCCTTCGGCTCCATCATTTTGAATGAGGATGTTATCCAAAATCTACAGATATCAAATAAGTATAGCATCAAATAATTATTGAATTATATATCCTTGACATATTTTAAGAAATTCTGTGACTAAAATTAATAACATATGCTTAAAAGGCTTTACATCTACTCAACATAACCAAATTACTTAGATAAATCAAATTTAATTATGTTTAAAAGGCTCACATCTTCACACGAGTCTCCTATTTGTGGCTGATGGAAAGTAACATCAGCAGCAGATAGCAATCCCACTGTGCTTTCTATTATATCGGGAACATGAATGGTCTCTGCATAACTTGAAATAGCACTTTCGGGCAGAACAAGATCTCCGATATCATATTCTGAAATGTGCTGAGTCGGATTATATATGGCTCCGATAGAAGTTGTGTCCGCATTGCCTGCGGAGAATGTAGGGCTAGGAGCAGAACTGGTTTGTCCATCACAGGGTGCAAGAAGGCTCAAGTTCTCTGAGGAAGAGAACCGTGATGCATTTTTAGCCATGACAATGTCAAGTTGACTTTTCAGCTGGTGAACCCGAGAGTGAACAGTTTCAATTTTCAAAAGGACCTGCTCCAAGGAACTATCATCATCTTTGAGCTCAAAAAATAATGCATCTTCATTACTTCCAAATTTGTCATTGCACTCAGCTGGTTGGTCCATGATTACTGTCCCCAACACAAGAACAGAGGACAGATTTAGCAATATAAAACATTGTGAACTTTAAATATGTATAATGCGCAAAATTACAGAATAAGCATTGCAACGTGGTCAGAGCAACAGAGACAGAAGTAATGAAAAAATTCAAATGAATCTAGCGGGGGAAGACAGGTAGGATAGACATGATTCAGATTCTTTGTACTCTAGATGCGCCACTTCTGTAAGCACTAGGTGTCAAAGTTAGAGCATTTTCCAAGGATGCATACAAATTGAGAATGATATATACAGCTTAGCTTGTCCGAACTAACTGAGTCAGTGAATTATTATAACTACTAACAGCCCATCATCTTCCAGGGAAATTCAGATACATTCATCAGAAACACATATCAGAATCCCAGCTAGGCCAACATACGGATGTTATGAAGTTGACAACAAAACGAAGATTGAAACCAAAATTTAATTGGCTGACTATACCCATTGCCAGTAGCTCATTTTAAAATATGACTTTATATGGATGACCAAATAGTTTTAACATGGAAAGGAAAAATTAAAGATAGAAGGGAGTAAAATAAAAGCAAAAGGAGAGAAAAATTAGAGCCGGTATGAGATGTGTATGCCCTCCAAAGGCTGCTCTGTTTCATTGATAGTTAAAAGAATTATCCAGCTTCACATCTTGTTGATTTTATTTACATATAAAATACCAAGGGCCTACAGGCACTGACCCCATTGGATAAGACCTGTTATCTCCCTTAGTGAAAAAATAAATTAAAAGAGTCACAAAACTTAATGATATGTCAAATAATAGTAATTTCCGATTACCAGATCAAAGTTTTAAATATAGAAGAAACCTTTCAGATCCAGGCCAGTTTTTTGAATTTTTCTGTAATGTTAACATTTTAGGGCTGCAGAAAACATGCAGAATAAATAGTTACCTGTATTACCAAAATCATCAGCTGTTGAATTTCCATCTGGATTAGACCGCTTGTTTTCTGCAAAACCACACGTCAACATCGACATCAGAAGGAAGGAGTCGGAGATAATGAATAAGAATGGAAAAGGGGGAGGAATAAAAGCAAAGCACTCACACCATGATGTACAACTACAAAGAACAAGCTTTATACCGAGATAGGAAAAAAGACTATGATGTGACATGTATGATGCTAAATCAGTCGTATCTTCAGCTCTTTTCCGTTTCCTCCTCTTCATGGCCTTCTTTCTATACCACTGACTAGAAAATGCCAAAGACTTCGATCCAAACTCTTCTACTGTAGATTGATTGACTCTTGATAGTTTATTCTGGTCATATGCTGCCAGTTCTCTGGCATATTTTAGTGCTTGAGATTGTATCTCATTAATTCTCAGCTCTGCCCATTTGCAACGCCACATAAGAGGACGTATAAAGCTCCTCCAGTGATTGGTCAACTTCTTCTTCCTATAATGGAAGCCAAGCAGTTTCAATAAATAAATCACCTAAATGCGGGTTGGAATTAATGGATAAAATTGACTGTGCGTGTATAGATCCCATCTGGCAATATTTAGATTATGACTGAGAAGATTTATCAGCAGCAGGGACTAACAAAGTTTGTAAGCATAAAGAAACATTCAACATAACATAAACCAATGAAACTAAACATAAGGTTAACCGATTAAAAATTGGATTTTCTTTAGATGGTGCTGCTGACAATGCATGAGCTTCAGATAAACTGATTTTTAATCAATGACGAAGCTCCTAAGCCAAATCTATGTTTAAATTTGAGGTTTCTAAGTGAAAACTTTGTAATGGAAATTTGACAGACTCCCCTTATTCAAATAAACAATTTTCATGACCTCCAAAAGTAATTTCTTAGTATCTTCCTATTTCCTAAATAATAGTCAGTTACCCGGTCAACATTACAAGCTGGGCATAGGCAAACAAGAGCATTCATTTCTAGAAAACAAAAAAATATAGGCTATAGTTGCACATTATTCACATAAATGCTAAGAATATTTTTTAATTAAGACAAAGAAAAAGAAAATTCTCCTACAATTGCAATGCTGAATATGTTATTCTCCAGTCTACAGTTTATCTTGTTGCTTTCCTACTTAATGCATGGTAACCTCACATATAATCCAAAGAGAGTCGATAGTACTGCTAGAATTTTTTCCCCCTCTTTTTTGTGACATCAACCACAAGATTTTCCAATAAATATTATATTTTTGGTAATATCTACAAAACATATTTATTTATGAAAACAATGTAAATAGAAATGCTAACAATTACACAGTTCTGTTCGAGTTACGATTTTTGACAATGAACCATGCTACACAATAGGTTAGAATAAGGAACCACAACAAACCTCATTTGAAACAAGCGACCAAATGAATCACAGTTGGTTCTCAAACTATTGACATCAAAATACTGGGATTCCACTTCAACTTCACTCAATCCAGAGCACCTCTCAGTATCGGGTTCAGTGTTACCAAATGAGCTTGAATATTCAGTTGCATCAGGATCTTCAGCTTCTGTCAATCTGATTTCACCATCAGTTGTAAATTTGACTATATCAACTTCCACGTCCTCAGGGCCTTTAGGAGACATGGTCTGTCCGTTTGACAAAACATCCTTACTTTCTTTATGGTCATTCAAGCATTTCACACTTGTTTCCTCTGATTTTGCCAAGACACATTTGACTTCTTCATCAGGTTCAACTTTTATGGTTTTACGTGGTTCACCGCCTGGAATGACATCCATCTTATGAATGAGCAGGCACCATGCACCGCAATCTTATGCAAGCAAAATTCGCTTTTATTAATCAGTAACACTCAAAAAGAAACTCCTTTGTAGTTGGCCTGAAAAGAAAATGAACCTACTTAAATTGGTGAAGAAAGTAACTAGTAATCTTGGTCAGATAATTTATCCAATAAATGCTCTCCAAGTTCAGTCCCAAAATAAATACGACCAGGAACATATCAGTATTACCATCAATAAACAAAATCAGAAGTGACCAAAACAATTCAGTAAAAATGAAGTCCTTCTGTTGCCAGTTGACAAGGAAAAACTAATCCTAACATACATTCTGCATTTACCACCAAAGGGTCGATCTTCAATTAGTCATTATGATAATTTTCAATTGCCAATGTTAGATAAGTAACAAAAAGAAAACCAATGAAGACATACAGTTCAAAACTACATGCTGGTTACTTTCATCAGCTTGAATAGAAATGAGCAGGAACCTTTCTTGTGATCCCTTTACATAAATCTTTTACTTCAAAGATAAAAATCAACTTTAAGCTAATTAACAACCAAGTTTCACCCCAGCCTTAGATGTACAGCACTTACATAATTGCAACAAGATGTACTTAATTCAATATTTCCCCAATAAATTAGTTTCACATCCCTTTTGTATTATAGACAACAGAGTTTGACTAGCAAATTATGAAATGCAAAATGCATTGCCCAACAATTTACAAGAAACAAAACCCGCCAACAACTATCCTCATATAATGCGAGCACACCAGCTGAACTGGAGCAGAATTGTTATTCAATCAAACCCAATTCTTCACTCTACTAAATTAAACTATGAGACATTTCAAAAAGGTTTCTCGTAGCAAAAACCAGAGATGACACAATAACAACATTGCATGAACAATCCGAATTCACTCCATAACACACCAAAATAGCAGAAAACAAAAAAAACCCAAAACTTCATACACCTCCATGCATGCACTGGAATATGCATACATACATACAGTCACAGACATGAATATAAAAAACAAGTAACACAGATAATAACATTAACATAAAGACAGTACTAATGAAGTAATGATGCTAAAGCTAGATACTTGGAAAGCATTAAAAGACATTACTAGCATGAAAATGAGAGAATGACTTTAAACAAATAACAAAAGTAACAAACAGAACAAACAAAGGCAGCTGCAAAATAAAATTAAAAAACAATAAAAATCAAACTTGAGATAGAGATAGCTGGAGAAATGTGAAGAGATGAAAAGGAAATGTGGGAAAGGTGAAGTGAAGTACCACAGTGGCAGAGTGTGAAGAGAGAGTGAAGAAGAGGCAGGCGGCTGAGGAGGAAGACACAAGTTAAAAATGTAACTGAGTTATGTTTAACGTTGCTAACATATATATATAATAATAAATATAAACCTAAAGCTGGGTTTTGCAAATATGCTTTTGTTACAAAGAGAGAAATAGAAGAAATCCCAACCTAGGACAAATAAACTGACATTTGATTGATTTTATTATTTTTTTTTCTTGAGAAGTGAATGGATTTATTGGTTGTGGGTAGATTTTTATTCTTTTTTTTAGGGTTTTACTATTTAACTTTGATTATTTATATGGATAATTTTAAACCCCAATTTCATTCGATTAGAGGAGGATTTTACACATCATTTTTTTTCCTTTTTCTTTTACTTTTTAAAGTATTTTTTTTCCTTTTTAAGGTTTAGATTAGGATAAGAAATATCCCCGACTAAACATTAATTCTTATTATCTTTTATTGTTATTCTAACATACCGTTAGTTATAAAATGTATTCACAACCAATTGCTATAAGGGTCTATTGATATAGCTTTTTCTAAGTATGGATTATTTAAACTGTTCTTGAGTTCGGAGAAAAATCATACTGAATTTTACTACATGGCCACATTTTGCATCCCAATTTGAAATAAATTACATAAGATAATATAAGATAGGATTCCATTGAATTATGTTCAATATTGTTTTAATTTTGTGGAGTACATGAATGGACTCTTTATTAAAGTAGTGATATACAAAAAAAAATAAAAATTGCACAACATCACTCCAAACATTTTTATCTCTTATAATTTTCTGCTAATTTTTATACTTTTCGATACAAACATCATCATTCCTTTGATAATTGAATTAACTCAGGAGAAAATTAAAAATATAATTATATTAATTATTAGACATATAAATGTATTTTATTTGTAATATTAAATTAATATCCAAAAATTTTATTTAAATTTTACGTATGGTAGGTCATTTATAAATTCATCCCATAAATAATATTTCGTAATTTTTTTCCCGTACAACCAGACATTTATATATTGAAGATAAATTTTACTCCGAAGTAAAATTTGTATGTTGTTTATATAGATGACATGCCGTAATAGGCTTATAATGTATATGACATTATATTTACGTTTTCAAAACGTAAATGACATATCATAAGATTCTTATATTGAAGTAAAAAACTTATAACTTGCTTCATCGCATAATTAATAAAAATTAACAAATTAATAAATTACAATTGTATGTATTACCAATTGAATATAATCTTTATTATTTACTACTTAAAATTATTTGTTAAATAACAAAAATAACTAAATATCTAAATTTTCATTTAAATATTATAATGCATTTGGGATATCTTAAGTTATCTAAAGGGTACTCAATCGATAAAACTTTTGTCTCTTAAGTCTAGGCCCAAGATAAACTATCATAATACATTTTATTTGCACCAAGTATGAAAATTTATAAAAGTATCTTAAATTTTTTATCCCTCAACCAAATCCACCTTATATACATTTTAAACGTTACACATATGAATCATGTTTGGGATTCTAATACTTGAGTTTCAACTTAAGTGTTAATGTTATGTATCATTTATTTATTGG
Organism: Citrus trifoliata; assembly: GCA_018350135.1. Taxonomy (NCBI): domain Eukaryota; kingdom Viridiplantae; phylum Streptophyta; class Magnoliopsida; order Sapindales; family Rutaceae; genus Citrus; species Citrus trifoliata. Next base: position 29,402,114 of record CM031386.1, read on the forward strand.
ATAATGAATATAAAATTATTAATTATTTTATTATAACATCCAACAAATAAATGCCACATTAGTTATAACTCAAATATTAATATCCTTAATATTTATCATCATTAACTCATGCACCCATTAAGGACTTGAATCTTAAAAAGACTACTCGTTCAACATTAATATTTGGCTCAAAACTCTTCTACTAAAACTACCAAAATTAACATTTTTCTTATTAAAAATCAAATTAAAATCAAGAGATGGCCCATCGTTGGCTCACTCTTTTTGGGCGATGGGCTCATCGCATGGATTGTGAGATGGGCCATTGTCCAAACAAAAAATCAAGAAAAGTTTCGGTATATTCAGTTTAATGAAATTTGGGGTCAAATATTATTTTTCTCGCTCTTTATTACTCGAGCTAAATCTTAACCTTATCACAGATAGCGTACTAGTGTTTTAATGTTTTCATTAACTTTATCAAAGATAGCTTACCAGTGTTAATGTTTTTATTTTTTTCCTTTGTAAGTTATAACATGTCATTTGTAACGAAAAACGATTGAACATTAATATCAATGCATTATATAATACTTATATTTAATGTTACTACTATAAAATTAAACGTTGCTAATACAATTTGTATGTTGTTAATGAGTATTTCGGGTAGCGTTTATAAAACTATGTCATTAACAAAATACTCTTTTTTTTTGGTCCTATTATAAGATATCATTTTACTGTTGTGGCCGTGGCTAAGTTACTCTTGTGGAAAAGAAAAGTGGTTGCATCCGTTGTATGTCAAATTTGTTGGAGTATGGAAAGCATCTCCCATGTCTAGTTAGGGTGGACAAAAAAGCTTAGGCCGGCCCAAGCCCAATCAGGCCCGGGGGCTTCAGTCCAGCCCTCACACATGAGGGCCTGGACAAGGGTCTAAAAAAAAGCTTGGACCATACTCAAGCCCACTATTTTAAAAAAATAAATTTATAAAGTTAGAATAATATAATTAAAATTGAAAAGTAACTTAAAAATACAAAAAAAAAATTTAAATTCTTCACTTATAAATCAATGATGATTCAAAAAAGCTAAAATTATAATACTAAATTCTCTCTTTTGTGTTAATTAATTAAAAGAGCGTTTAAATTAGAGAATCTAGTATTAAAGAAAATTAAAGTTATGAGTTTTTATTTTCTTTATTTATTATTTTACTTTGAAATATTCATTTTCTTTTATGTATTTATAATTATAATAACTTGTTGATCATTAATTTATTTCAAATTTATAATAATTTAAAAAATTTAAAAATAAATAAATAAAACCCAAGTCCGCCCGAGCCCAGCGCAAGCCCGCAATGGGCCTGGCCCGGCCTAGGCCCTCACACAAAACTTAATGTGGGCTTGGACTTAGGCTTGAAAAAGCCTGGCTCAAGCCCACTGTTTGACATCCCTATGTCTGGTGGAGTGCAAAAAGGAGCTTGCAAGATCTGGAAACAATCAATATTGGCTAACAAAGACATTGAGATGCTTGAAGGCAATGATATGCTTGAAGTGTGGTATGAGATGTCCAAGAAACTTTGCAAAACAGACCTGGAGTTGTTGGGAGCCATCTGGTGGGTTACTTGGAATGCTAGGAACCAACTCATATTTGAAGGGAAGAAATTTAACCCAAGTATCTCGGCTGCAAAAGCCCAAGCAGTAGTGGAAGCCTTTCACGGGGTAAAACAAATGGAGAAAACTCAAGATGAAAAGCCCAAAGATAAGAGGAAATATTACTCGACCCCTACCCCCCAATGGAAGCTTTAAAATTAATGTGGATGTTGAAGCTAAGGCCAGGGCCGGCTTTGGTGTATGAGGAGCCTTAGACGAATGTTTTTTTTTATTTTATTTTAATGATGTCTCTTTTTATTTTGCAACTTCAATACTCAATAAAACAAAAAAGAGCTGAAAATTCATTTAAGTTTTAATTCTTGAATTTCAACAAATAATCAAGAAGATTCTAAAAAATTTCAAAAAGAAAATCTAAAATTTACCATTAGAAATTATACAAAAATAAACAAACGAATAAATGAGAATAATACTATTTTCAAAAAGAATATTTAGAATAATAGCACATAGAAAGTTGAGATCATGAATTTATGGTTAGATAATGGATATGGACTTTGTATTTCAAGTAACTATTTTTTTTCTTTTTTGAATGAACTAATGCATGTAATAATCTTCATTGTAGAGAATAGCACAAGAAATTTTTCATCTATGATTTTCTAGATTAGAAGATTTTTAATAGAAATTAAAAGAATCTCAAGTCTCAAAGTCAAGAACTTAATGTTGAATAATGAGTTTTTTAAGAAGTTGACGTAAAAAATTACTTATTTTTATTGACAAACAATAATGAATAACTTAATGGTTAATAATATATTAATATACTTACAATAATATAACCAATATAGTTTTTAATAAAAAATAATTATATTATAGATAATTAAAGAGGTTATAGGCTTTTCTAACACGATAATTTTTTTAAAAAAAAAATCTAAACTAAGTGTATTACTCTACTAAAAAAAGAAGACTTTAAATTTGTGGACCGCTTGTTCATCTTAAGCCAAGAAGTAGATTTTAGAGTTGTTATCAGAGATGATGAAGGAAGAATTGTGACAGCTGCAACTAAGCCCTCAATGTTTAGATGTGGTGTGTCGTTTGCAGAAGCAAAGGCTGCAGAATGGGGTAGAGATGGCCAATGGGCCGGGCCGGCACCAAAGAAAGGCCCATGCGTGCTCATGCCCGTGTCGTGCCATGCCCACTATGTGTTTTGTGCCGTGCCGTGTTGTGTCGTGCCTAAATTTTTTTGCTTAGGCTCGGCCCAACACACGTGTCGTGCCTATTTGTGTTGTGTTGTGCCGTGCCTAAGAAAGAAAAAACTTAATAAGCTTTTTTTTAAAAATTTTTTTTAAGAGTGCATATTAAGCTATTGACATACGTTTTTCAAGGTTATGTACTTTTCTTAAATTTATAACTTTATTCAAATTTAATAGAATTGAAAATTCAAAACTCAAGTCTATATTTAATAATAATAAACTAATAATAGTAAGAAAATATAATATTAATTACTAAGTTTGACCTTATAATATTAGAATTTTTTTAATACTTAACAACAATAATAATAATAAATTTTTCTTAAGGGTTAACTTAGTTGTTAACTTGAATTTACATAGAGTTATAAATCATAGTTCACAATAATATTAATGCATATTTATAAAATCACGATATTTATAATTATATTCATTAAAATCACGATATCAATTATTTATTTAATAAATTATAAATATAAATCAATTATAGTATTTTTTTAAACTAAGAATTAATGAATTTAAAAAATTCGATTTCAAGTTATTTGTAAAATTATAAAATTTTAAGTTTACTTTCATTAAAAAATAAAATGTGCTTATTGCAAGCTTTTTTATCGTGTTGTGTTTAGCCCATCTCTAATCGTGCCGTGCTTAGTCCATCTCTAATCATACCGTGCTTTTAAGGCTAGCGTGTCTAAAATTTTAAGCCCGGTCTGACCCATATGCGTGCCGTGCCGTACCGCGTTCCCTACCGAAACGTGCTCGTGTTGTGCCACGTGTCGTCTGGTCCATTGGCCGTCTTTAGAATGGGGGCTTCAGGTGGTCAAATAGGCAAATTTGGCATCGGTTAACAATAAAATATGAGTGTTGATTTCCCAGAATTCTATTTTCCAGCATGTCCGTAGACCTAATAATGAGGCAACTCATAAGCTTGCTAAATATGCCACTAGGAGTGGAGTATCTAATATCTGGGTGGAGTTCTTCCCAACTGACATTGCTCGTATTCTCAATTTTGTTAATTAATGAATCTTTTCTTCTTAAAAAAATGACATAAAAATGAGCGTTGGATTTTGATTCAAAAATCGAACAGATGTGGATAAATGTGCATTAAATAAAAACCACATGGCGGCCAACCTATTGTAAGAATTACTCTTTAACTTGTTGAAATGATTTAAAAATGAAATGATGTCTAAGGCTTTAAAAGAAAAATGCAGATAAATATGGGAGTAAGGATAAAACAACATTTTAGGACTTTGTAAGCATATTTGTGAAAAATGAATTATTTTAGAAGACCTAAAAGTGATTTAAAAAAATTAAAAATTAATTTTAGTATTTAGTGTATTTTTTTAAATTTGCTTTTGACTTTTCTAAATCATCTTAAAAATAGTTATTTTAATTATCAATTGTTATATATACATAATTAAAAATAGTATCTATACAAGTTTATAAACATATAAATAAATTTTATTCACTATCATATCAATTTCAGTCATGTATACTCTTATAGTAGTTTAGCGGTAAGATTTACCAAATATATGCGATTGTTTTTAAAACTCATAGTACTTTCAAAAATAAATATTACTAAATATTTAACTGATTCTCTTCATAAGTTGATTATTTATACAAAATGACTAACAATAATTATTTTAAAAATTATAACATTACTAAACTGACCTTCAATATACAATTAAATCCAAATGATGTCTAGGAGGCCTTTGTAAAAGGTGTACAATTAATTAAAAAACTCATAATTTTTTTAAAAATAAAAAATAAGATTCTTCTTTGCGAAAGATGGTTTATAAAATATTCTATAATTTTTTAGTAGTGTTATCTAAAAAATCTTGGATAAACATACTTTTTTTCTTTTTCAACACTCACAAGTTTAAGTCGTAACCATCTATTAAATACATACATAGATCTATTTGTATTTAATTTAATTATTAACAATCAAATGTACCTTAATTGGACTATGAGAATGACATGGTGCCTGCATAGCATTTACGTAACCAATTTATTTTTTATCATTTTCGTTATTCAAACTCATCAAATAAATCAAATTCATAGTGTGTAATATCTTCCTTAAATTTTATTTGTATCAAATAATTTCTAAGTAAATATTATGTCTTTAGGCAGTAGCTGTTTTACCACTGTGAATAAAACAAAATTATCAATGAGGTTGTAAGTTATTGGATAAGGCTGTAGCCCTAGTCCATCACTAGAATTAGAAATTTGGTTGCAGTGGATTATCAATTAGTAGATTTTTGGTATTGAATTTAAAATTTGGAAAATTGTGCCAAAATTTTAAAATCTTAGGATTTAATAGCATTATAAAATTAAATTCTAAAAATATATAGTTTTAATTTTTTTAGATTTTTCTGTACTTTAAAATTCTAAATTAAAAATTTTTTTTATTTCCGTAATATAGCAAGACCCCTGCTCTTATTTATATGTTTTTACTACCTATTTTGTATGACTTTTCAAATGCTGAACAAAGCTTCTTCTAATACGAAAACTCTTTGAAGTTTATCTTTAATGGTTTTGTAGATTGTGTGGGCATACATTTTCAATAATTAAAGAAATTATGTTTGTCTGAAGAAATAATTGTCCATTTTTATTTAATAAAGTGTTACTTAGATAATTTAAAATGTTAAATTGCTGAAAATGGAGGTTACTACGTTACAGATTCTGTAACGTACAGCACCAATACATGCACCACAGGTGTCCTGCTTATGGGAAAAAAAAAAGGGAGCAAATGCTTTGTCTGGTAGCTGGTTAAGCACAATCTGTAAGTTACAGAATCTGTAACTTAGCCTGCTCCGCTGAAAATCATAGTATTCTCAAATATGTCATAATCAAGGTAAGACAACATATTATTATTTTATTTTACACGTATGACAATCAATAAGGATTTTTTTAATTGACTTGTCTATTTTTCCTTTCACGTCTTCGTTGTATCATATACTAAATTTAAAAGGCAGAGAGGAGGTCGAGTTGGAGTTAAAAGGTAGACGAAGAGAAAGAGAAAGAGAAAGAGAAAGAGAAAGAGAAGGTCCAAAACGACAGACATGATGATTGAAACGCCAATGGAGATTCTGGTACCGTCGTGGTGGGAGATTGAGGTGACAGTGGCTGCGTTGCTGTGCGTGATCGCCTCATATTGGTTTTTCTTTTCTAAAACCGGAGATTTCGGCGTTGACCGATCGCAGCTTGTTGAGAGTTCTTCAATTAGTGCTATTGATGATAAAGACAAGGTCAAAGTAATTTTATTTTTTCACCTTTTTTTTCTGTTTACTTTTAATCTTTTTGACGCTGCTGAGTTTTGATATAAGTGATGAGAATATTTGAAGTTTTAATTTTGTTCGAGGGATTAGCTTTGTCTGAGTGTTGAAAGATTGATGAAAATGGGCCAAAAAAATTTGAGGTGAATTCGATGCTTGTATATGATTAGGCAATTGGGTAGAATAATGAAAAGGAGTCTTTGATTATTTGTTAATAGAGACTTATGAATGTTCCATTAATTAATAACCTCCTCTGCAAGGAAGATTCTTGACAATTCTAGGAGCATGTTTGGGGTTTGAGGTACTGTGGCTTTTTATCCGAAAGTTGCTTTTGGTTGGAATCAGTAACTGTCAAGTACAATTTAATTTTGGTTTGGATATATTTTTTGGGTTCAAGGTGCAAAGACATTTAATTTTTTCTACTTTATTTTATAGAATAGGAAAATTGTAATAAATTCAGTTTATTTAAAAATTATTTATTTTTTCTTATATGTAAGTTAATTATGAAATGCTATTCTATTTCTTTTCTAGAATACCCGATATTTTCTTGACATCTTCGATGCCAAAGTGTTAAATTTTCATAGAGCTTAGATCTTTGTATCAGTAACGTGATGGTTATCAATTCATTTTGGATAGCAGCTGTCCTCTGTTTGTTTGATATTTTATACGATTGATAGTGCTTTTTTGAAGGAAAATAAATTGAGAAAGTTTCTTCCTCCTTTTTTTTTTTTTTTTTTTTTTGAGGGTCACTGATCTAGTATGTTATTATAGCTCCCAACTATGAATGAAAGTTGGGGGAAGTTTGATCTTAGCAGAATAAATCAAGAAAGGGAACATTATTTGATTTATTTTTATCTGTGCATATACATTACAATGGTCTGGAGATTGATACAAATCATCTCATTATTCTTTGTGGACAATTCTTTAGTGGATTTTGCTTCTGTTATCATTTATCTTTGGTTTAAATTAAGTTTATGAAATTAAAAAAAGGTTTACAAAAAAAGAATACACCGGTTGATAAATATTATCTGTCAAGTAAATCTGGATTTTACCAAACTCATATGCCACTGTCCTTTCAAAGTTAACCAGAAACATAACAGCTGCAAACATACGCTAAGGCTTGTTTCAATTTAGAAATTGGAGGGAGGCTCTTGATAAATTTCCTTTCTTTCAAGGGATATATCTAATGAATTTTAAAACATCAGGGTTGAATTTTATAAAGTTGTAATGTATAGGTAGTCGGTGATATTTACCCAAATACGAATTGTATTTTTAATTTTATGTAATACCTGTGTGATCTTGTATGTGATTGTGCAGCTTGGTGTCTAATTCACTACAATTAGGGAATCGTTTTCTGTTTGAGCTTTGATTATTCATTATTTGTTTGATTCCTATCTTTATAATTTCCATGCTGTGTAATGTGATTGATGCATGAAAAGTTACAATTTTCTTTCATGTTTAATAATATATTTTGGTTTTTGGTTGCCAAAAAACACAGGGAAGGGAAAGTTATTGATTTCTGTGTATTACCAATTTTGTAATTTGGGACCAAAATCGTAACTAAATCGGCCAAGTATATTTGTTTGTCTTTGTTTAGATGACACTTATTACAAGACTCTATGAAAGAGTGTGCTTCACTTTTTATAGAAAGAGAATGAAGGACAATTCTCAAGATATTCGTTAGCAAGCAGATAACAGTATTTCTGTTCTTGCACGCGAAGAATTTTAAGTTTGAGGCTTTACAATCATCTTCTTCAATGCAGTGTGTTATTTTTCTTGGTTTTGTAAGTCAAGACCACATTGCTGAAGCTGTTGAGTTTTACATTGTCCTTTAACATGAAGATTGGAATTCTAGTTTGCTGTAATAGGCTATTCTGCGGGGCACTTGTTTCATGCAGTAATTTTCCACTTCTTTGACATGCAGTTCTTCACTTATTGTGTAGATGGTCCAGTTTAAAGCAGACCCTCAAACCAATTCTGCATATTTAATTAAGGTATCTTTTCTTTTTGATCTTGTTTATGCTTTAATCTGGTATCTGTTGAGCTGTAAACGAATTCAATCATCTGCAAGTTTTCATAGGATTAAATGTTATGGAATCTCCTTTGTTTTGACAGCAAGATTATGTTTGCCCTGTTTTTCAGTTGGAATTGCTGGCAGCTAAGAATCTTATTGGTGCAAACTTAAATGGCACATCAGATCCATATGCCATCATTACATGTGGTTCAGAAAAAAAATTCAGGTTATTTGATCTATCTTCTGCTTGTTCACATTTTTCTTAATAGGTGATTATTTCCCACTGATTCGTTGAATTGCTCTCACGATTGGATCTTTCAGTTCCTCAGGTTATTATTGTTAGATTTTGGTGCTTTCACCAATTTGCATTTATATTTAATTATTATTTTAGAACATGAGGGAGTATAACTGTACACTGAGGGCTTTGAGAAATTGTGGTACCATTTAGACTGAAAGTTGGGTAGCTTGATCCTGAAGATTTATTGAAGGTATATGGCTAGGCTTCTGTGTTTTATTTTATTATGCATGCTTAATATAAGCTCCTCAAGTTACTTGGGAATCAAACTTCCTGCTTGATGTTATACTTGATCTGTTTGCATCTTTAGAAATGAATTTGGGCAAAAGTTTCATTTATGAATATGAATTGTGTGCTAGTATGTGATTTTAAAAAAGAGACGGGACAGTTGAATATTAAAAAGAATTTGTTTAAGATCGGGAATTGCAACTAATTTATTTAAGTTTTAAATGGTAAAATACTTTCATGCTTTAGTAAATGTCCTCTTATTTTCTTGTGATAAATGTTTGGTTGGTTTTATACTGTGTAGTTCTAACTTTATTGTGCCTGCAGTTATAAAATTTCTTCTTGTGTTGTTGGTGCAGTTCAATGGTCCCTGGTTCCAGAAATCCAATGTGGGGAGAGGAGTTTAATTTTTCTGTTGATGAGCTTCCTGTTCAGGTTCCTGTTATGATTCACCATTTTTACTACTCTTTCTTGTTTAGGTTAATTATTGATTGGCTTGGTGTTTTCAGTTGCTGAATGATGGAGATCAATGTCGTGAGTCTAGTTCTGGTAAAGATGTTTAATGTATAGTAGTACAATTTATCAAATGCCACTAAGAGACAGCGTGATTCTGAGCTGACTGCATAGCCCTCGGTTTATGCCTTGCATGTAAAAGCTTGGCCAATAAGTAAAAGTTTTGTTCTTTGAGAATTTATGCATGCGCTTGTGGTCTAATCTCATAAATATTATTGGCAGTTCCTTGTTTCTCTTAAGACACGTACAAAATATTTAAATTGTTTTGATTATTGTCATTTACTGCCCAAAATGAGTTTGTTCTGTTACCTGATGCATTGATCAGATCCTTGGACCTAACCCATTTTGTTTAAACGATATTTAAAGTTACTGGTGAAAGTAATCTCATCCTTTTATAATATTTATATTTCCTTGATGGTCCATAATTGTTATATCAGCGTGTCTCTTTTTGTGCAGTTGATTTGTGATTAAAATCAACTTTTTCAAATTGATTTGGCGCTGACTATTGTAGTTATGAATGACATACTGATATGGTGTGATGTTGTAGGGGTGGTTGGATAGGTTTTGTATGGATTATTTCCCTGCCCTTATATTTTTGTCCTTTTGATTTTCTTTGTGGACAACAGGTTCACTTTTGTATTTGGTTACTTTCTTCAATCAATGTATAATTCTCAATTTTTTCCTAAAATAGAAAATCTGATGTGTAGCGAGAGATCCTGTGAATTTTTTTTTTTTGGTTGTTTCATTCAATATACTAATAGCTTTATCTACTGCCCTGACAGATTATTGTTACAATTTATGACTGGGATATAATTTGGAAAAGTACTGTTCTTGGTTCAGTGACTGTGACAGTTGAAAGTGAAGGCCAAACTGGTACAGTGTGGTATACTTTAGATAGCCCGTCTGGGCAGGTAGTTCTCTTTTGTAAATTGTGTAATGTTATTTTAGTATTTTCATTATTTGTTGTCCTTTTCAGTTTTCCTCATTTTATGTAATAACCAACGAAAATACCATTTTATCAGGTCTGTCTACGTATTAAAACAATTAAACTGCCTGTAAATGCTTCCAGGTATCTTTTGGTTCATTTTTTTGTCCTTTTTGCTTTTGTTTGTACTGTTTTTCATTTGTATACAATATTTAGACCCCTACACTAAAACATTGGCCTGTCATTGTGTAGACAGTTTTTTCTTCTTTAATTAATCTCTGCTAGAACTTCTACCATGAGGAATTCTGGAATTATAATTTTCTTTAATCTTTTACATGTTGGGGTTGGTCAATAATGTTATAACTCATTTTAAGAAATCTTTTCAAGACTGTTTTCATGGGTGATCTCTTGCTTCGCCCTGTACGGTAAACAGTGTTTTGAATATTTTCTTGATGGTTGCTATTTTGGTGGTTTAGCGTTGGAAAGAGTATAGGAGTGTCTGGGATGATTAGTTAGAATTAGAAAGTGTATAAAGAAATGTTTAAAAAGGATAAAGAGTGAAGGAGGGTTGAAAAAGGATAAAGAGGGTTCTTTGTATGGTTTCTTGAACTTTTCCTATGTCTTAGATCCTGTGCATCTGTGTCTTTTCCTATAATTATCTGAGCAGGCAATAGCATTGATATATTTCTGATATTGTGTCTGACCTTGGGGTCAAGTTCTGGACATTTCTGTTTTCTCTTGCATCCTATCTACAAGGGGGAATCTGGAGTTTTTGGGAGAGGGGGAGAGATTTCTTCATTTATAGTTAAAAATGTGGTTTTTTGTCAATATTATTTTTTCTTAGATCCTCTGTATTTATGCTTTTGTTTTTCCCTAAAAGTATCTGAGCAGGGCAGTGACAATGTTCTATTTCAGATATTGTGTCTGGACTTGGTTTCAAGTTAAGGACATTTCTGTTATCTTGGACCCCATCTACAAGGGGCAATCTGGAGTTTTTCGGGAGAGGGAGAGATATTTCTGTATTTATAGTTGAAAATGTGGTTTGTTTGTACTTTGTTCAATATTATTCTGCACTGATAGCAAACTTTTAATTGACCTATCTGAAAATTTATTTATTTATTTATCAACTTCTTGTGCACGATAAATAAGATTGTCACATTGTTTTCCCTTTTAAATCTGTATGATACAGAATGACTTGATTCCGTATTCACTGCAAAATTTGGTGGACTTCTGTTGTTATCATTGTAATTGCTCTCAAAAGTATGACAGAGTATTATCCACTGGCAGGGTAATGAATGAATATGCAGGAGCCAATGCTCGAAGAAGGGCTTCTTTGGATAAACAAGGGCCCACGATGGTGCATCAAAAACCAGGGCCTATGCAAACAATATTTAATCTCCTTCCAGATGAGGTCAGTTGCACAGCAGTCATGACTTGGTAGAATTATTTACCTACTCAGCTTTAGCATTTAAAACCCTTGGATTATGGATATGAATGAATCCTTAATTTAGAGATTCTGCTTACAGCTTGTGGTATTAAGTTACACTTGTGCACTTGAGAGGTCATTCTTGTATCACGGCCGTATGTATGTCTCTGCATGGCACATATCCTTCCATTCTAATGCCTTTTCAAGGCAGATGACGGTTAGTTGGTATTTCTTTTATGCCATTTGCTAAGTTATTTTTAACTGTTTTTTTTTTCTCTTAAGAATATTCTGATAGTATTTACGGCATGCCCATGAAGAATCTTACTAATTGATTGGTAGTTGCATGTTTTAATGGCGTTTTGTTTGCTTTTGGCAGGTGATTATACCAATTGGAGATATTGATGAGGTAATTTCTTTCAATACTTTTTCTTTTGAAGATATCTATTAGAAAATATTTTTTTATCCAGTGCCTACTGCCTACGGTGTGATAAATGATATGAAGTGCTTATATACAAAGTTTCTTTATGTAGATACGGAGGAGCCAGCATGCATTCATTAATCCTGCTATAACAATTATTCTCCAGATGGGTGCTGGTGGGCATGGCGTACCTCCTTTGGGAAGTCCAGATGGTGAGTGGCAATTTCTTTTTTTGGCAATGCTTAAAAGGTTTGTCTATACATTTTTTTTAATTTGTTTTCCTTCAAATTTCTTCCATATCTGGAAGAGAATCATGCTTTGGGCTTGCACTTTTGATTCTCAGCATTTTTTCAATTGAGTCAGCATGCTAGTGATAAAATATTTGCAAGCTTTTGAGTGCTGATTTGGTTGATGTATTGTGTGTTATAATCTGAAATATACATCTACTTTTATGATGTCACTTCTGTGTACTGGAATCACCTTTTTTTTGGGGGGGGGGGGGTGTGTGGATGATGCCTTAGTTTTGTTGGTTAGTCATAGCAAATAAGCATCTTCATTCTGTGATTGATGTGTATCAGCTCTATGTTTGACAAATTTCTGTTTCGCTAAAGGATGGAATAACACCATTGCAGTTAAAAGTTTGGGGAGATTATAGTTCCTTTCTGTGAGGAGTTTGGAGATGCTAGTGTCGCATCTATGTTTGACATATTTGGTATAGCACAGAATTTTTTTTCACTTTTCTGCTTTCTCAGCGGACAGCTGGTCCACTCCTTGTAATGATTCTTCATCATTAATATAACATACAGTTTCTTATTCAAAAAAAAAGGAAAGAAAGAAATAGAGTTTGGAGATGCTAGCTTCAGTAAGAATGTTTACTGAATATTAAAGATAGAGGAGAAAATTAGACATAGAGGATAAATTAGACACTTTTCAACTTTGTCAAATTCAAGGAGTAATTTAAATGATGGGTAGATAATCTTCATTTTATCTATTCATTTCTTTGTTTCTTTTTTCTTTTTAAAACATTTTTCAGCTGGTCCATAGCTGTTCTCTTTGGAAGTTTCGTGAGTGTATACTCAATTATCTACTTAATGTTTGATGGAGGAATAGGAATGGAAGAGCAGAGGGTGGGAGGATTCAAAGGATTTAGCTTCAAAGTAAAGAGTTTTTTTCTTCATTAAATTCTTATAATGAAATTATTCGAAGAATTGTATGATTCTTGTAGTGTGTTACCTACCATACAGGCACGTTAGAGGTTTACTGAGTTCATTTTCAAAGTATATAAAGGATATACTGTTGATTTTGATCCACTGGACAGGTTGGTCTCAAGTTTGAAATGATATATTCAGGTTTTGTATTTTGCAAGGGAGAGAGATATTTTGTTAGAAAAACTGTTGATTGTTGGTAAAATATAGTGTTACATAGCAGAGTAAGGGTATTTGTTATTTCAGATTCATGGTTAAATCTTGTTTTATGACATGTCGATATTTAGCTTGTTCTTCGTCAATTTAAAGTGTCTTATGCTCTATCTGGATTTATATTTATTGAAACTTCTCCATTTTAATGGTTTTTTCCCTTTTGACTTTGAAGTGCTTGTTCAAACTGGAGTGGATTATAGATGCTTCATCAGATGTGTTGGGAAAGCTTTACTTTTGTGGCACTAATTTCAATTGCAAACTTTGCCCTGAATTTTAACATGTTTTATTTCAGCTTGCAAATAGTAATGAATCATATCATAGGATTCACTTAGTAGACTTGAGTGCATGAAGATTCTGAAAAAGTGCCCCACTCAGTTAGAATCTTGATTGCATGTAAGGTTCACCCTAATTATGAATTTAGCTAACTTTCCTGTTACTTCCTTTTTTAATTAGTTTTGTTTGTATAAGAATGTGTTTGATTTCAATAATTGTGGTGTGGTATTTGTGTGTCCTGATGCAAGTTTGTAAACTGTTTCACTCTTCTTAAGTTCGAAGTATCCTTGCTTGATATGCTAGCATTACATAATGCTGCCTCTGAATAATTATTTTTCATTGCTTTCCCTTAGGGCTTCAGTGGTTGCTCTGTAAAAATTCTGAATCTGATGTGCAGATTGATATTTTGATTTAAAGGAAAAGTTACATTTAAATACACCAGCTCTCACTTTAGAATTTATCGAGTATTCTCTGAAATATACCCTTTTTAAGGTTACTGTTATGCTTGTGTTTCAAATGTCATGTCAGTGTAAAACACTAGGTCAATTTCTTGTTTGTTGAAAATCATGCACTTCTATGATGACTGGAGTGTATTGTAATATATTTGAATATGGACTTCCATTTAAAACATCTAATTATCGTATGAACTAATATCCAGTGTATTGGCTTTCCTTGATGGGTGTTGTTATTACTTTTGTGTTCTGTTTACGTTATTGAATAGTGGAACATCATGTGTGATTTGGATGCATTTTCAGTTTGATCTGAGTTGTTGAGGTTTCTTTTTGGCCTTTATTTTCTCTTTCATTTTCAGGTAGGGTCAGATATAAATTTGCATCATTTTGGAACAGGAATCATGCCTTGAGACAATTGCAACGTACTGCAAAGAACTCTCATACAATGTTAGAGGCTGAGAAGAAGGTTCGTTTGTATTGCTTCATGAATCATTGTGTCTGTAACTTTTATCATTATTTTACCTTTACAACTCTAATCTTGGTTATCAACCGTATGGATAAAATGGTCATTGTTTAAAATTGTGAAGAGGTCTGACACAAATCTCCAAGTGGTACTGAACCCCATAATGACTATGGAAATAAGTAGATTCACATAGTTCTTTCCAACTTGTTGAAGTTAAAATATGAATGCATGGGGTTTCATTGTCTGGTATTTACTAAGAGTCGTATCATCAATGAGCTGTCTTTCTGAGTTATTGATTTAGCAAAATAGGACTCTTATACTGGTTTATTAGTTATACAATACTTCTGGTTTATTAGTGATATAATACAGAAACAATGTAGATATTATATTTCCTTTATGTTGTCTATTGGTGTGTTTATTTCATGAAATGGGAAATGAGAATGAAGAAATGAGAATGAAACCCACATTTACTTGGCAAAATATAATTTGGGAATGAGAATAAAATGTGTGGGTCTCACACAATTTGGAAATAAGGAATGGGAATCCCATTCCCATGGGAGAGTTGGGAATGAAAATGAGGGAATAAGAATGGAATATATGTTTACTTTTGTAGCCCTCTAATTTTTTCATATTTCCTAAATTACCCTCATTCAAATCACAATTAATTTTATTATTTTAAATGTCATTACTAATAATAATAATTATTATTTTAAATGTCATTAATAATTATTTTAAATGTTATTATTAATTATTTTTTTATTATTTTTATTAATATTATCATTATTGACAATAAAAATAATGATAAAAATAATAATTAATAAAATAATTAATTTATCATTTTTAACAATATTATCATTATTGTTGTTGTGTGTTGTTATTATTATTATTATATTATAATAAAATAAAAATAATTAATAATAACTAAAATAATAAAGTTAATAAAATTTAATAATAATAATAATATAATTTTTATTTTCTAGATACATTTATAAATATTATTATAAAAATGATATTAATTAAAATAATAATAATAATAATAAATGTTAATAATGATAATATTAAAATAATATTAACAATAATTAATAATAACTAAAATAATAAAGTTAATAAAATTTAATAATAATAGTAACAACAACAACAATAATGATAACATTGTTAATAATGATAAATTAATTATTTTTATTAATTATTAATACTATGGGTATTTTGATAAATTCATTCTCATTCTCATTCTCATTCCCATTTATTTTGCCAACTAAACACATCAATGACATTCCAGCACATTCTCATTCCCATTTATTTTTGCCAAGTAAACATTGAAATCTCATTATCATTCCTCATTCCTATTCTCAGCCCATTCTCATTCCCATTCCACCTCATTCCCATTACATGAAGTAAACGCACCATATATGTCTCTTTTTCTCTATTGCTGCTACTACAATATCTCACACACTTCTCATTTGGCAGGATGTACCCCTTTACTAGAGTTCATTCACTAACAAATCTTTTGTTGAGAATAAAACATACATATTAAAAAAAAATACGTACATATTATGAGCACAACTATTAATTAAT
This sequence comes from Citrus trifoliata, assembly GCA_018350135.1. Taxonomy (NCBI): domain Eukaryota; kingdom Viridiplantae; phylum Streptophyta; class Magnoliopsida; order Sapindales; family Rutaceae; genus Citrus; species Citrus trifoliata. The sequence continues at coordinate 29,418,198 of CM031386.1, forward strand.
CTAAACTGCTAAGTAGTCATGGCTTTGTCAACACATTTTTAAGATGCCCACATTTAATTACCGCCATAGAAAGTAAGGGTGTTCAGAATCCAATCCGATTTGCTCAATCCGCCTGATCCGTAGAAATCCGATCCGTAAAAATTCAATCCGTGGATTGGCGGATTGGATTGGATTGAAAATTTGAAAATCTACAGTCGGTGGATTGGATATGGATTTACTTTTGTGAATCCACAAAAATCCGCGAATTCGTAAAAAAATAAAAAATATTTATTTAATAAAAAATTAAACTTATAAATATGACATTATACTTACTAATAAATAAATAAATCAAAATATAGTTACATTAACACCATATTATGTCTCATCCGATAATAATATAAAATAAAAATAATTAAATAAATAAATATAGCTTCCTAAGTAGTTAATTTTCATGTACTGATTTAAACAAATGAGATTTTTTTTCATTTTGGTATGTTATATTTTGAAACTTTAAATGTATTTTCTAACTTTATTTAAACAATTAATTTATTTAAATCTTATTTAATTTTGAATTTTGATCGGTAGTAAAATCATTTTTGTATTAATTTTTTCTTTAATTAGTTCGCGGATAGGACATGATTAAAAAATTTTAACCCGCAAACCAATCCACAAAATGGTGGATTAGATATGGATTGGGCCAAATCCGCATTTGATCCGCAGAATCAATCCATATCCGATCCATGATTTTGCGGATTATAATTTTTCAATCCAATCCAATTCACGGATTGATAAAATTCAATCCAAATCCAATCCATACACCTGCGGATCGGATGCGGATTTGACTCAATCCATATCCAATTCATATGTCTGCGGATCGAATGCGGATTTGACTCAATCCATATCTAATCCACCATTTTACGCATTAGTTTTCGAATTAAAAATTTTTAGTTCTCTCTATCTAATGAAATAAAAAATATATAACATAAAAATAATTTTGCTACCAATTAAATTTAAAATTGAATAAAATTTAAATAAATTAATTATTTAAATAAAGTTAAAATAACACATTTAAAGTTTCAAAATATAACACATCGAGACTAATTATTCAAATAAAGCTCAAATAAAGCTACAATAATACATTCAAAGTTTCAAAATATAACACACCAAGCTTATTTGTTCAAATAAAGTTACAATAATATGTTAATATAACACCGAAATTAATTGTTCAAATAAAGCCACAATTAATTGAAATGGCGAAGTTTCGGAAACCAAACAGAGTCTGGTCCTTCACCAGCGCTGTTGCGCCTGTCGAAAAGTGGTGATTACTGAGTCGTCCACGATGGGAACCAGGAGAAGCCGTACGGGTGGCGATCTTGAAGGTTGTGATAGAGAAATTATTCAGCTGGAACCAGTGAATGTGAAGTGGCTCGATGGACTTAGGAAAGCAGATGGGTTGCTCTCACCGGGATCGCACGGCCGATATCCTTCAAATCCGTGTCGAGATGTATCCAACTAATATTGAGTGTTGCTAGTGCGTGTGACGGCGGGGAAGCTTAGGGTTTTTTTTTTGCAAATTGTTGGTGACTTGACGTCATGTTACTTTGCTTTTGAGTGACTTTGCAAATTGTTGGTGACTTGGCGTTATGTTACTTTGCTTTTGCTAGTGCGTGTGACTTTACTTTTATTTTGTTTTACAATTTTTACAAGTTATATTTGTATATTTGATTATTTAATTATTTTTCATTTTATTATTATTAGGTAATGGCTAAGATATGTTATAGTGCTTATGTAACTATGTAATGTCACATTTATAATTTTTTAAATTAAATTTATAATAATTTTTAATTATATATATATAATATATATATATATATATATATATATATATATTTTTTGCGGATTCACGGATTTCTGCGGATTTACAGAAGTAAATCCGTATCCAATCCAGCGATTGCGGATTTTTAAATTTTCAATCCATATCCAATCCACCAATCCACGGATTGGATTTATATGGATCGGATTGAGCGGATCAGACGGATTGAGCGGATCGGATTGGATTCTGAACACCCCTACGCAAGCGTATGGATTGAATTTCACCAATTTGTGAATTGGATTGGATTACACATTTATAATCTGCAAAATTGTGGATCGGATATGGATTAATGTCCAATCCGCAAAATTCAATCCGTGAACAACCCTAATAGAAAGGCAAAAGTTCAACCATTGTGTTCTATTTTAGAAGTTAAAGTCAGTTTCTTTAAGTGCTGTTACTAACAGTGAAGGAATTTTCTATCCTGTTGTGTCAGGCATTGATGGTTGTCTTCCTCGTAGGAATTGATAGTTTTTTCAGTTTTCCTGAAATTTTTAATATCCGAGCTGCTGCACTTATTTTGGGCATATGTCCTGACAAGATACATCTAATCTGTTTGAAACGGGATTTGGATCAGATCTTGGATATGTATTTTGTTGAACTTTTTCTCTGAATTGTATGATTTATTGAAGGAAAAAGTTAATTCGATCTGCTTGCTGCTGTATAGGAGAAGGCAGAATCGGCGTTGCGTGCACTTAGTAGCTCCGTTAGAGGTAGTAGAAGGCAGGCTAAGATTGCGGAAGAAACAGTGACCAAACCTGAAAAGCTTCAACCATTTATCAAAGAAGAGGTTCTTGTTGGTATATACAATGTACGCATCATCTTTTCGGTTCTTTCATGGTCTATGAATTTTATAGTTGTGTTATTACCATTATAGAATGCATTAATGTATTTTGCAGGATGTTTTCCCATGCACAGCGGAACAGTTCTTTACTTTATTGTTTAGTGATGATTCTAAGTTCACAAATGAGTATCGCGCAGCTAGAAAGGATACTAATCTTGTTGTAAGTCCAAGTCCATTTTTTGAAATCATAGACCCTAGAAAATTATTTCTTCCTTTTGTATTCTCTATATTTGATCAATGTAGTTTTCTTTACCATAAAGAAAAAGAACAAAAGAGCTTCTCATGGTAATGCATTTATGATTTAAGGAATATCCATGTTGATATGTTAAAAAGGATTATGAACTAAATCTTTGAAGGATGAAAAAGTACCTTAAACATGGTGCTGATTATAAGTACCTAAATTGGATATGGCAGTTTATATGTTGCATACCTGGTTTAGGCGTTGCAGCCATTGGAATGAGAAGGATAATTAAAACATATGTTAAATTATAGAAAAGAAGATTATTAAATTCTGGTTTTTGATTGTTTGGAAAGGATATTTCCCATTTTTCTTGTGTATCGTTTGCAGTTAGGATTTGCACATTCTAGACTTAAGGCTTATAAGAGGCACCAGGACTAATGCTGAGCTGGCAGTGCTCTCCATGATGTCCAGGACAATGGTTCCTCAAAAACCAAATTATGGAGGAAACAACATTATGTATTTTCTGAGTATTGCTTCTGTTTGCTCTAATTATCCTGTGTACACTGTATGCACTACTTGTGAAGTTGAGACGATTATATTTTGCCCAATTTCATGTTGAATGGGCAAATATTGCCTCAAAAGGACTGCTCTTGTCCATCCAAATAGAGCTTCTGTTTGGGTTTGGGGGTTGATAAGGGTCCTGGTAAGCAGTTTTGTTTCTGATGATTATCCATATGGATCACTTATCTTTCCAGTTCCGTGTGCTTTTCTATCTAAGAAGACGATTTTATTTCTGTTTTCTGAATGTTGGTTGGCTGATATAGAAATATTTGCTTACTATCTCATGCTCTATCCAGATGGGACAGTGGCATGCTGCAGATGAATACGATGGTCAAGTAAGAGAGATCGCATTTAGATCTCTCTGTAAGAATCCCATCTATCCTCGTGACACAGCCATGACGGAGTCTCAGCATGCAGTTTTATCACCAGATAAGAAAATATTTGTAAGGCTATCTGTCTCATTGCCTTCAATTTTTGGCAGCATTGATAATGTGCTTGCTATTTATTTTTCTTGTTTATTATCTAATAGTTTTAAAAAATTCTCATTGTTATTATTTCTGTCTTATTATCTTCAAATGGTACCTTGCTTGTTAAAAACCGACTTCAATGATTTTTTCTTGTAAATTTTCGATTAAACATGTTTTTTCTTTTAGGTTTTTGAGACAGTCCAACGGGCACATGACGTTCCTTTCGGGTCTTACTTTGAGGTATGAAATATGTTTCTATTTGGACATCATACTTTTGGTTCACATTTCTTATTAGGTGTCAATGTTAATTGAATTAAACAAGACAAGTTATTTTGTTTTATTTTATTATGTTCAAAAAATAAATAAGTAGAACGTCTGGTATATTTAAAATTTGTATGGTCATCATTACTTTGTTTCTGTGCTAAGATAGGTGAACCAGCATTTTCCAAAATATTTTAGAGTAACGTACTTTCTGGTTGTATTTCCTTGCATAGAGGGTTGTAACCTGTAAGAGAAATATTCCACTTTGTTAATGCAATGTAATTGTTCTGCTGTATCAGATTCATTGTCAATGGCATTTGGAGACCATTGCTGAAAATTCCTCTACTATTGATATTAAAGTGGGTAAGTTTTGGTTTGATGTTCATCTCTTTGGCTATCTTTTCCTATTGCTGAGATGATTTTTCATGCCCTAATAATGGTTGAAACAAGCTTGCATCAAGAATTGTCATGGTGTCCTGTGAGGACACACAAGCATGTATATTAATGCCGAAGGTGTTAAATCTTGCTGTTGCATTGCATTGAACCTGTGGGTCAAAATATTGAGCAACTCCAACCTTGCTTTAATTTTTTAATTCTTGTGCTTGGAATTTACTGTTTCTGGAGTATCTGCAGGTGCCTATTTTAAGAAATGGTGTGTCATGCAATTCAAAATCAAGACAGGTGCTGTTAACAAGGTTAGTACTCTGATTGTACAATTTTCCTTTTAATCTTTGTTTTATTACAATGAAAAATGAACTCCATAATTTTTGAAATATGAATCAATTTAGTAAGCAATGAATTCTTTTGTTCTATGCCAGTACAAGAAAGAAGTTGAGCTGATGTTTGAAACAGCACGTTCATATATCTAGATACGTACTTCCGGTGACTGAGACTAACAACCAATCCTCCACTCCATCTGTAACTCCAGATTGTAACTAGTAGTGCAACCGTATCAGATCCAGTAATTTATGTTGTAGCAGTCCCCATTTTTGAATGTATAATACAAGCACACACACACACATATATATACACAGCCCGAGGTCCCTCGTGATGGTGATAGTGTCGTCATCTTACCTTGTGCGCTGATGGAGTTATTCGCTGTGTAATGGCGATTTTCAATTTTTTTCACCCTCATAGTTTAACTGGATTTCTCCTGTAGTGTAGCAGCAATCCCAGCTGAGAAGATTAAGTTTGTTTTGATCCGATGTAAATAGAAGGTAAGTTTTCAAATACTAGGTGTTCTATCACAAATTTGAGACAGATGCTATTGCAAAAGTGGATTACTAATTTTTTGTAACTACTATTGCCTTGTATGTATGTATATTGTCCATCTATCACATCCTCATTTTTCAGAAACCGAGTTGCACCTTGCGGTTAACATATCTCTTGAAAGAACTATATTTTGGAGCTGTGAAAATTGTAAAGGTTTACCTGGTGAGTAAACAATTTGGTAGTGTGATCATCTTTTTGTCTTTCCCAAAGGAGGAACGCCGTCTAAGTTGTGAGAAACTAGAGGCTTTGCCCAACGGCTTGCACAATCTGACCTCTATTCAACATTTAGTACTGGAAAATCTAATATTGGCATGTTTCCCCAGAGGATGGCTTTCTTCGCCAACTTTGATTCACTCGAGCTTCAGGATCTGGAGATTCGCAAAGCACTGTTCGAGTGGGATTGCACAGATTCGGCCATCTCAGACGGCTTGTAATCCGCAGGGTATGTGAGGATGTGGGGTTCATATCCAGTAGAGGAGAAAGGAATGAGGATTCCTTCCTCTCTGGCTGAACTGGTGATTTCCAACTTTCAAATCTGAAACGCCTGATTGTTCGAAGCCTAAGTATATTTTAGGAGGGCCTCCTCACCTCACTTCTGCAAACACTTATCTGGAAAAGATAATATATATATATATATATATATTATGTAGAAAGGATGGAGAACAATATTGGCACTTCATGGCGGGAAAATTACGTGGGATATACCTATTCCCCTCAAAATATTTAAAATATGCATTAAATTAGGGTGGGGTTATTGGAACCCACCAAACTACTCATTAAATCTACTTCTAAAAATAATTTTTTTTATTAAAATACACTTAAATTAAATTACAATTATGAACATTAAAATATAGTAAAAAAGAAAAAAAAATTTTATTCTTTAGACTCGTCTTTACATTCAATTTAATTTTATTAAATTCTAATTATATTTTCCTCAAATTATAATAAAGTAGAGATGTGATTTTTCTTGGAAACCACATGTTTTTGTTAACTATGCTCATGTGATTAGATTTAGGATAATAACATTGGTGGTTGCATCTTTGTTTGCGTTTAACAGTGGCCAACAATCAGTGACAAGTAGTGTTGTTGAAAAACTTCTCTAAACCACTTCTATGCACTTCATCACCTATCGCCATCAAAAGTTGCACCAAAATATTTAGAAAGTTCCCAGGTAAAATCGGTTGGGAATTGCCACTCATATAATTTCTTGACAACCAAACGAGGTATTTGATCGATGAAGAACCATGAAAACATGCTTATCGATTTCCCTTTGAAGCTTCTCATCCCGTCTTCATTTGAAAATACCAAAGAAATTGCTTTCAAAACCATGCCCCTTGCTTCAAAGATTTAGATCAAGCAAGTTCTAAAGTCATTGTATGGTCTCGAAATTGAGAAGGTAAGGACACTGAATATGCAGGGGAAGAAGGAAAAAAGAGAGGGCCTCTTGGTTGCTTGGCCAAATTACAGGAAAGCCTACATGACTCTGAAGAAACCAATATCTTTGCCTTTGACATCCCTTTTTTAGAGCCTAAGGGATCTTGAATAAATGGAAATTTAAAGTATGTGGCATTCCGTTGAAGAGATTGTCTTTACACATTTTAAGCAATAATCAGCAACATTGATCTTTTTCGAATTTTCTAAAAACTAGAGTATGACAACAGGAGTAATTAAAAAAAGAAGAAGATTAATAGGGATGTAGACGGCCATAAAGCGATTCTTATTTTTGCCATAAAGCAATTCTTTTTATGTTGGTGATTACTGCAGAAGCAATGATAGATATTCTTTGTTTGTTGCCTCCATGAAGAATTTGTATAATTTACATCATGAATCAAAGGTTGGGACATTGTTTTTTTTTTTTTATAATAAAAGGGTCAGACATTGTTGAATGGTGTAAAATAGGATAAAAAAGGTTTAGTAGTTACTAATTGTGCTATAATAAATTTCTTTTTGAAAAAAAAAAGAAGAAAGATGAATATGTGCTGTAACTATTTTTTTAGAATCATATTCATAAAGAAAATCTTCAGTATAATGGAAAAAAAACATTTGTTAAGGGTTTATAAATCAATTTAATGGGTTTAATAAGTAAAAACGGTATTATTATAAAACAAAATGGGTTTAATGAGGGTATATTGGGTATTTAAGTGGGTTCATTGAGTAAAATTTAAAATTTTAAAATTTAAATGAGGGTTTATTTAGTAAATGGATTCAGTAAGTAGTTTAGTAGGTTCAAATAGTCTCACCCCTTAAATTATTACTCTTTAATTTTACACATATACAATTAAAAAAATCAGGAAAAGAGTACGAAAATATCCTCAATTAAGTCAGGTAACAAATCGAGTAATTGAACCACAACCAATTAAGTTCCCTAAATAATTCTTGACTTCTTTCATGTAAGTTGGGTAACAACTTGAGGATACTCAACCTCAATTGAACCACGATGACTAAAGTCCTAGAATTTTTTTTTTACTTCTTTAATAAAGTCGGATAACGGGTGGAGTAAATTCGATCTTAATTGAACCATGATCAATTAAGTGTCCTGAAAAATTCTCAACTTCTTTAACGAGGCAGAGTTGAGTATACTCGACTTCAGTTGAACCACGACCAATTAAGTCCCTGAAAAATTCTCGATTTCTTTCATGGAAGTCTAGTGATGAGTTGGGTATACTCGACCTCAACTGAATCATAACCAATTAAGTCCCCTAAAAATTTTTTGACTTCTTTTATAGAAGTTGGATAATGAGTTGAGTATATTTGACTTCAATTGTACGATGACCAATTAAGTCCTCTAAAAAATTCGAGACGTTTTCATGGAAGTCCGGTAATCCTAGACTTCATTTATATCAATAAGTAATCATCTTCCAAGATATACAATAATTATAAAAAAAATAGTAGTATCTGCAACAACTATAAATTATCCAACAAACATTAAATACAATGTCATCTCATAACAATTATCAAAGTCATCATTATACAATTTCAGTAGGGAAAATCCTTATAAAATAACTCAAGATAGTCTTTCACTTGCTCCAAGCACTGAAGTCATGTCCCAAAAACTCTAAGACATCTTAAAGACAACATACCATCTACGATTCTCCATCAAACCCTGTATAGACAAATAATTTTGAATTTAGTACACGTTTAAACAACATTAAGAAGATAAATAAGCATAAATTAATGGCAATATAGAAATGAATACAGAGAATTGAGACACTTACATATAAATAAGCATAAATTAACATTTGACTTATTTAATAGGCTTACTCGACTCATACTTGACTTATTCATAAATTTACTTGATTTCTACTCGACTTGTTCAGAGACTTATTCCATTAATTACAGAATTATTCTATACTACTCGACTATTTACCTAACTTATACTTTACTACTAGGCTTCCTATTAGTCGACATATTTCTAGATTTCTTAGCCGATTTACATCATGACCTCCTCAAATAATTTCAGTTTTTTCTAGACTAGATACTCAACTTATTTGATTTCCTGCTCAACTATATAGTCGACTTAATCAACTCTTTTCCTTCACTACTTGCTCAACTAAATACTTGATCTACCCAACTTCGTACTCGACTTCTTCCCGGAATCATTTTTCAATCATCCAAAACTTAAGTTGAATATTTTGGTCTTAAATCCTTCTATTTTATGCAATAGTGTGTGCTTGTTTGTGCAAGCACTAAAATGAATAATCTACTATTACAAACTCATAAATTTTAAGCAAATATACTTGTAATGAAATCACATAAAATTCTAAAGTACATAAAATGTTTAAATTTCAAACATACCTTATTCACCACTTGATAATCCACTTGATAATGTGTTGAAGGGAAGAGATGAAATGATGAGAGGAGAGAAAACCGTGAGAGAGGAAGAATTGTGAGGTGTGAGAAAGTGTTTGAAATGGTGAGGTGAGGAAATGTAGATAGATAGTATTTTGTACTTTTTCCTCTTTCTTCGGGGCATATGTATGCATTGGGGTAGAAATTTGGTACTTAGGGGCAAATGGGGCGTGTTCAAATTAAAAACCCCTTCATAGCCAAGGTGGTACGGAGAAGTCAAACTTATATAGGGGATGAAATTGGAAAGCTAACATAATTCCTCATCAAATAATTATATGATAAAATAACCTTAACTTTCAAGTTATAATTGTAAGTGTTTAACAAATACTGTAGAGCTAGATCTCCTACATAGATGTGGTTCACTTGTTTCCTTTCCTCAATTATTTTTTGTTTTGTTAAATTTTTTATATAAATTTTAAGATAAAAATAGTTGTAAATTGTGCGATGTCAAGAGCAGTAAAATGAAAGTCATTATCTTTTCTGATTAAAAAGGAAACTGATGGTCTTGAATTTTGGATAATTTAGTTCTACTCAACTGTAGTGTAATTTACCTCAGTTAGTGCAGACAGAGATTATAATACGATTTGCAGAGAAGGGCAGATAAGTGCAAAAAGGATAAAAGGACGCACAATTGGGCAGTTGACATCACCGTAAATGGTAAATGAGTTTTTGATCACTCATAATCAATTATCCATTGAAGGGAATATTGCTGAGCAACAAACAGGAAACAGGGGATTTAGAAGCTGATGACCAAATGTACTTGAGGTGAAGATTTTCTTTAATCCTAGCAGCAATTAGAGGGATTTAAACATCTAGAGATTTGTTCTATGAAGTGAGCTGAGTGAAGGAGAACATTAGATCTTACGTACATTTGGTATTTTGTCTAGTAGCTATAGCTGTATCGTTTGTTTAAGTATTTAGTAAACTACTGGTAATTGTTGACGAGAAATTAAGGTGATATTATATATGATATCATTGTTCGATGAAAAACTTATATTACTTTTATTGTTTTATCAAAATTTATATCGCATAAATATAGTCGATGTTTATGTCATATTAAAGCTCCTTTTTCATGGAAGCCACAGCACCAAACAAACTAATATACACACACTAAGGGAGCCTAAGTAACGTGCCCTACAATATTAATTAGTCACCCCAAACAAAATTAACCCATTTATAAATTCCAAGTCTAAAGTTGTTTGGTTTCCGTATTATATAATAGTTGGTATTAACAAAAAAGTATAGCCGAATTATTCAAATGGTAAGTGCAGCGGATCTCATAATCCAAAAATGAAATTATTGGTAAATAAATTGAAAATACTATAACTGAAATCATCACATTAAAATATTAATGGTATTACCAACTCTTGAGAAAAAATTCATTATTTTAACTTTCCAACCTTTCGTGATGAAATTTTCTTCTAATATGTTAAGAATGAAAATATTATCGAAGGCTATTAGCAAGGTGAATAGTATAGCTGAATTATTCAAATGGTAACATCATTTTCTTTCTTTATGGAGTTAAGAATAGCCGCGGATGTTCGAACAAAATTCTATGCGCCTGAGCACCTGTGCACAAAAAGAACATAGGATTGTTGAAATTTGAAAACACACTCAAAAGGGAGTATAAGAAAATTCAGCATCGATGTCTTTTATCATTACTTTCAAGTTTTGTTGAAGTTTATGGATAATTACAACGTAATTCATAAACTAACTAAAAAATTATTGGTAATAACTTGAATGAATAATTTAAAAATACTTTTATTGAAATCATCACACACAAAAAAAAAAAAAAAGAATAGGTTTACTAACTCTTGTAAAAAAATAATTATTGTCCCTTTCCAACTTTTTGTGATGAAGTTCTTCTAATATATATATATTATATTATATTAAGCATAGAAATATCGTTGAAGACTATTGGTAACAAAATTAGATGAAGTTTCTTTTATATATATATATATATAGGGTGGAAGTTGAAAACTGTGGTTAGGGGGGCCTTGTGCCCGCGTGTATATAGTAAAAGATTAAGATAAACTTTACTATAAATGGCAATGTATTAACATCATGAAAGACAAAATAATTCAAAGATATATTAATATCTATAAATATGTTCATCTTTCAATAAGTTTATTCATTTTCAATAAAAGTAACCAATTAAACTAAACTTAAACTCGCACCTAAATAAAGATAATTTGTAACAGAATTATAATAAATGTGTAGGAACTCAAGAGGTTCAATATTGTGTGTGATTGGACTATTTATCATCGGAGTTGGGATATAAAGAACTAAAAGTAGTTATATCATGATAATTTGGTAAATGCTAATTAGTTTAGGAATATTTTTTTAATTTCTATTGTAATTTAGTAAAATATTTACCTATTAATTTTTTTCCTCAAATTTTTAATGAGACACAACCCACCTCAGTTTCTCTTAAGTTTTACCCTTTTATATATGTATAGTAATTTTCTAATAGGAGATAAATTCAAAAACATGAAAAACATACACTCCAATACTCCGTTGTAGTGATTCATTTTAATTTTATAGTATATTAAAAAATTTATATATTTTTATCTTTTAACTTGATTCTTACCATATCAAAGTAAAGAATTCTTTATTAAAAATGGACTCATATAACCTAAGCATCTATCACTGTATGTTATTATTATTTAAAACATCTCCATTTTGTATCATTTCCCTCCGGATGTGACTAACAATTAGTTGGAACCTTAAAAAAAAAAAAGGGTTATGACAGAAATAAAAAAAAATAAAGAAAAATGATATGCAGTCTACTAGTGAACTCACCTCGACTACATTAAGATTTACATGACCGTAGGTTGAGATAGATGGGGTTTATTGGCAGGGGTGAGTAAGAGAGGCTCTGTGATAGAGACCGACATTGAAAATATTCCTGTCTTGCTCGCTTGACTATCACAAACTAGACTTGATCATTCAAGTGCCCCATTGTTTATTTTCTCATTTTCCATAATTCTTGATCTCTTCTTCCATTACAAAGAAATGTCGACATGTCATTGGAGAGGCGATGCTAAAGGCGTCCGTTGAGAAACAGTTCAAAAAGTTGACTTCAGAGGAATTCGTATTGAAAAACTGAAAGTTGCGGCTTGAAGAACCAGCTAGGCAGCCATTACAACTAAATTGGTAAACTAATTCCCAGTTGCTACACAAGTTTTACTGCATTGCATGATGTCTGAAATAACAAAGACCACTGCTAGACTGCATGAAAATTCAGGTAGGAAGTCTTATAAAGTCAGACAAAGGCTACCCAGAACCCATTTGGTGAGTAAGGCGAAAATTGTATGGCAGGGGAACAGATCACGAGAATATTGTTGAATCGTTGTTGAGGGATGACATAAGATCATGTTGAAATGAACTCAAACTCGTCAGAACAACTTGTCGTTTTGAATTTGTAAAGATGAGTGACATGTCATTTTAGTTGAACGAGATTCCAGAGCTGACAATTTGACAATGTCGTACAAGACCATTAAATCTCACGTGACTAATGCACGCCTGTTTTAAGCTTAAACGGCATTGCTAGCAGTCGTTTAAGGAAGGCTTTAAAGTGGCGCGTGAGGAGCTCGTGACAGGTTGGTTAAGGCTGTTGGATTTGGAGGGAAAATTCTGGATCTGTTACGCCTGCCCAACTGATATATATGCAAGCTGGTTCTGGTGTAATCTTGTTGGATAAAGGTGAGAGTGATAAGGCAGCCATAGTGAGAGTTAAGCTTTGTGAGTGATCTCCGTATTGTGTATTATCATCTCTGTAACCTTGAAGCTTAATAAAGTTGCTCCTTGAGTTGTTTTCTCCAGTGGATGTAGGCACCCTCAAAGGTGCTGAACCACTTAAGTTCTTGTGTGTTCTTTGATCTGATCGTAGTTCTTGGTTAGCTTAAGTTTGATTCTTGAGTCTTTGAGTCTGAGTTAGGTCTTGGGGTGTGATTAATCTAGTAATTAAAGAGTTAATTTCACAACAGATCTAAGAATGGATTCTCTGCTTTTCCCATTGTAGGGATGCCGGGGGTGGGCAAGACAACTCTTGCTCAGCATGTCTATTAAGACGTTAGACGAACGTGCAAGATCATTTTGATATCTTAAAGGTAATGAAATCAGTCCTAGAGTCCATTGCTACTGATCAGCCTGTGGATGATAATGACTTGAATTTGCTACAAGGGAAATTGAAGAAACAATTTTCTGGAAAGAAATTTTTGCTCGTTTTAGATGACCCGTGGAATGCCAATTATAATCATTGGAACGACCTCAGCCGTCCATTTGAATCTTGTGCACCGGGCGGGTAGTAGGTTGTTATCACTACTCGCAGTATGAATGTTGCAACAATGATGGCGACTACTTCAATTTATCCACTGGAATATCTGTCAGATGAAGATTATCTCTGTATACTTGCCGAACAATCCCTAGGAACAACAGATTTCAGCAATCATCAATCCTTGATGGAAATTGGCAAGAAGCTGGTGATTAAATGCTACGGCTTACCTTTGTCAGCAAAAGCTATTGGTGGCCTATTAGGTGGCAAATATGACTTGAGTGACTGGGAAGATGTGCTCAATAGCGATATATGGAATTTATACTCAGACGACGGAGATGGCATTTTCCCATTGCCAGCCCTTAGATTATGCTATCATTATCTTACTCCATGTTTGAAGAAATGCTTTTTATCTTGCTCACGTCTCCCTATGGATTATGAATTTGATGAAGAGGAGCTTGTTTCATGATAGATGGCTGAAGTTTTTTTGGCTCATGATGAGAGTAATATGTAAATGGAAGATTCAGGTGGTGAGGTTTTCAAGGAGCTACATTCAAGGTCGCTTCATCAACAATGAAGCAACGATACATCACGGTTTGTGATGCATGGCCTCATCTACGATCATGCTCTTTGAGCTGCTAAAGGACTGTTGGGGGCAATTACGACACAGCACAATGATACGGAACCCAGTCTCAGAAAGAAGCTCCCAGCACATAGCTATCAGAGAAGATAATAACATTGAGGATCACAAGGCACATGAAAGAAGAAATTGGACGGTCAGTCTTGTAATGAAGCTCCTGTACATAATAATTTCTTCTAAAGGGTTATGTAATTTTTATTTTTATTTTCACCATGCATGCAGGTTGACTTAGAGCGGATCTTTGTAATCACCAACTTTATCTTTGAGCTTCCATCGGTTGTCTTTGACCAACTTTTTCTGTCCATAAACGTCATTATGCGCTCTTGAGTATGTTAACGTCGTCTGCATCCTTGTTTATAAGCGTTTTGATCTGGTCTTGTTTACAAGGGTAAAAGGGAAAATGTTACGTGGAAGTGGAGGGGTGCACTACCTTGGTTATATTATCCATCGCCAAGCGACAAGCTTTTCGGAAACTTCAATGATATCGTTGGACTGGTGTGTGCTCTCTGTCAGTGTATTCTTTCGGCGATTACTTATGGTTTCGTTCGTCGACATGCTGATAATCCTATCAAAGTATCTGTTTGGCCTATCATTTTCGCCTTTGGTCTATTATGTTCGAATTTGTTTAAGAAGCCAGAAAATAGGAGTTCTGTTTCATAAAGATGACGGGTTTCGGCGTATTCCACACATAATTTTTAAGCTATTTTCAGTTTTTTCTTTCGTTTGAATTCAGTGCGTAGAGTGGACATAGTATCATATTGCATATTATAGATTTAGAATTTTCAATAGCTTCCTTTTTTCTCCAGTCTCCTTTTGTATTTTACTCGAACAAATTGGTAATTTTCAACTCCTATATTTTCAGAGATCGAAATATGAGTGATCAGCTAAATAAAGATGTTTGAAATGAAAACGACTGAGTCAAACCATTGAACCGCTCAAAGAAATTGTTAATCAATAGCTCGAATAGATCGTCAACTTTGGTCTACTGTCGCCCTAGTAACAATCTACGATCAGTTGAAAGCAATTAATCAGTCAGCAAAATCAAGAAAATAGCTGATCAAGATCAATACCAGAAAATTAACTGAATCGGTAGGTTTGCCTAAATCCGTGAAGAGAATTAGCCTCTAGAAAGCTTAATTGACGATGGTGATGGCACAATATTTACCCAACTCACTACAAAAGAGAATGTACCGCTTAGACTCTTTCTAATTCTTACTCTATCAAAAGAAAATCATATGTAGAATGGACAACAGTCACCAGCCTTATAAATACACTCTTGTTTCCATAATTTTGAACCTCTTAGTCTTCTACTCTGTTTTGTATTAACCGCAGTAATTCGTGCATTAATTATGAGGTTGCTCTATAATCTTAATCAATAAAGCACTGACTTGGCAACAAAGATTGATACAGGCAGCAAATGAAATGAAACTTCAAGTTCACTGACTTGTTTATACTAAAAAACATTGCAGTCATGACAACGAAATGGTCATTATAATTAATGTGCTTTTGCTGGATCTTATGTGCTAATCGGATAGGCCTAAAAATTATGATGGACATTGTTGGCCAAGTATCATGATATCCGGACCGTACAATCCCAAGTAAAATCAAGTCAGGTGATTCAAATCATTTGTGGTGATGTGAGAGCAAAGAGACTGTTAGTCATTACATAATCCATTAACAGTACCAGTTATTAATGATTGATCAGCTAAATTTTTTTCTCAAGTTTGCGTAGTATCTTTTATGCTTCCTTTATGCAAATTAAAAAATTTGCAGCGATTAGCAAGTACTTTTCACAACTTGCATGATACTCGGATGGAATAAAGTGCTCTTTTCCGGAAGCACTTGTCATGGCATTGAGATATCAAATCGATTAATGGACTTGATTGCAATTGATATCAAATCCATTTTCGTTTTCCTAAATTAAAGAAATATGCATAATAGGCGGAGATATCTTCAGTTAAAAGTACCCACCAAACAAAAACTTGTTTAATTTAGAAGGATTTGATAGTAATCGAATTCGTACTTGTTGGCCATTATCAATTTAATCTCTTCAGTGATGTTATTTTCGGTTATTTCGAAGTTGTAATATTTAATTAAACTAATAATAATATACTGCATTAGTTTATACTATATTGTTCTTATGAAAATATCTGTAGCGATATCATTTATCTCATTTTTAAGTGTGTCGGTGTGTGTTTATAATTTGTCAAAGATGAAAAAATCCCATTAGATGATAAATATGCATTATATATATATAGTGCAAATGTCCTCATTTTTTTTCATGTGAACAAGTTTTTAAACCCCGCAGTTTAAGAGAATTAATTTTTTATTCTCTTAAATCACATAACTTTATAATTCATTAAAAAATTAACTCTCTTAAACCGTACAGTTTAAAAGCATGCCTGCATTACCCACACATGAGAATGATTATACATTGAAATATAAGTTATGCAACCCAAGAAGAGGGTGAATTGAGTTTTTAAAACTTAAGCTAAGCAAACCACACAACAATTCAATCTAATGCCTTAATAAATTCGAAACAATAAGTTCAATAAAACACAATAATAAATGAGTAAGGAAAAAGAAAACAAACATAAGGATTTTTACGTGGCTCGGCAATCCCCGCTTATGTTCACGCCTCCAAACAACTCAAGTTTGAGGATTTCACTATCCAAACCTTCCAAGACTTCAAAAGCTTACAATTGACTTCCAAGGTGTCAATCAACCTTTACAACAAAGAGATTATCTCCCAATCTTTTCACTCAAGTGTCTCGCACACTTAAACACTCACAATTAAGATGAAGAAATGAACATTACAACAAAAACTCTCTTTAAGAGTAGATATACAAATTGAAGAACAAAGATGATTCAATGTTTTATGATTTGAGAAAATGAGAGCTCAATAGATGTTGTGTGCTTTTTGTTTTTGCTTGCTTAGATTACCAAAATTGAATTGGATTTGAGTTTATATAGTTTGAGCTCAAAAACTAGCAGTTATGCACATTTTGGTGGTAACCGGCTTACCGTTTATGGAATCCAGTTAGCCGCTTTTATGTTACTGCTACATCAAAAATTTGAATTTCAGAGCATCCGGCATACTGCTTTGCATATCTGGATAGCTGCTTTCAAAATCCGGATAGCCATTTATGATCTAGAAGCTTACTGCCCAAAATTCAGTCTTCCGCTTGTAAAATTCGGTTAGCCGCTTGCTACAATAACTGCTACAGTGAATTATTTTCTAAAATTACAATTTTACCCCAAAACATTTCATAACTGTACTATGGCCCACAACGTTATAAATTTTATGAATAGATCTAATTTCAGAATCTCTAAATAATGCTTGCAAATGACACCTCATATTTCTAAGGCGATGCGAGAGCTACCCTCCCCCATTTTCCCTAAAACTGGGTCCCACTAAGCATGTTGCATGCAAGCACATCTCCGCTTCCCCAAGGATAAGGCAACCACTACCCCACTAGCCTAGAAGCAAGGAAGTGAAGAGTAACCGTCACTACTCACTTCCCTTGATGAGAACCTTCACTGCCCACTTAGCTTGTCTCCACTTTTTGTACTCCAAGGCCATGTTCTCCCACTAGTTGCACCAACAACTACCCATTCATGCTAGTTTTTAGGACCCACTTCTAGTGAATTTCCAACCAACATGCTCCCCATTTGATTGCCAATGCTCGAACACAGGCTGCTTACGTAATACAAATGCCTCTTACATTCACATACTTTGGCCCCTGTGCACGCCCCCATTTACTGAATGGTTGCGCGCAACCCCTGTACTTATTTGTGCTATTGCCTTGCGCCATCCTGCATTCTACCCACTTGGCCTGTGTGGCCGATACACCCTGTACACTAGCGACATGTTAAGTTCATTGTCCGTTCATGCCTTTACGCATGCTGTCTCGCGCTCTCTGCCCTTGTTCCCTAGTGTACACTTGCTTCTAGCCCGCGCGCCAGGCTTGCCTTACTTTCGTGCTTGCCCACAAGCATGCCTATTGTTAGGAAATAGACTATCACAAGCAGCTGAAATTAAGTGGAACAAAACTCTTTCCCTCTTTGTGTGATTAAAATAAGATGTGTACCACAAATAAATATGTAGAAAAATAATCAATAAATCCAAAGCAAAACCAACCACAAGAGACACTGATTTTTATGTGGAAAACACAAAAATGTGTGTTTGATAAAGGAGGACTTGGTTATAAGCCAAATTTGAAACAAAAGTATTATAAGAACTACTTTGTGAAGAGTACATTTATTAACAATCAAGTTGTATGTCATTATTGTAACCAAAACGGTAACATGAAGCTTGGTTGTCCTATTAAAAGAAAAGTATATTATGGAGTAAAATGTGTTTGGGTTCCAAAAGGAACCATTGCTAACACTCAAGGACCCAAGAGCATTTGGGTACCAAAGAGCACAACGTGAATGTTTTCTTTGTAGGTACCACAATCAAGGAATGGTGGAGAGTTCCTTGATGAAGCTTGTGAGGATAATCATTTGAACATGATCTAGGAGAAAAAGATGAGGCAAGCTGATTTAATTATTTTGGTAATAATGCTTGCCATATTAATTTTGTTGAATGAATCATGATAAATGGATAATATCTTGAATTTGTGAAAGTATACTTGTATGGTTATATGATTGAATTATCATTGTGTTTAACATTGAGTGCTTTATCATGATGCATGGTTATATATATAAGATGATAGCTTGTCAACTCATCATGATGGTTTTGTTTGATGTTAATGTTTATGAAGTGTTTAAGCATGATAGATAAGTGGTGTGTTTGATTTATTCACATTTGAATGCTTATATGTTTAATTTTTGTGAAAATCTCTAGTCTGCACATGCTGTAATGAATTGGTCATAACTTCTTCTAAAGAACTCCAAATTAAGCTCTTTAAAATTTATTGGAAAGCTAACTTAATTATCTTTCCAACGGTATATAGCTTGCATGTTAATTCTTGCTCAATCAATACAGTTTTTATTTTGAAATTGACCTTTCTGCATGTTCTTAAGTTTTGAGTGCTTATATGCTTCATGATTGTATGCTTGTTGGATGCTTATTGTTTCATGACTGTGATGAATGAATTATATGCATGAATTCTTGTGTCGTTAATTGTGTTATATCATCATCCACTTATAAAATTGACATCATTTTTTGATACGATTTCATATGTTTAGTCTTGTATGTATATATGTTTCATACACAAATTGGCTTATTGAAAAGTTAAATGATTTTTAACATTGATCAATTTCTAAGCCATTTACTGAATGGTTGCGCGCAACCCCTGTACTTATTTGTGCTATTGCCTTGCGCCATCCTGCATTCTACCCACTTGGCATGTGTGGCCCATACACCCTGCACACTAGCGACATGTTAAGTTCATTGTCCGTTCACGCCCTTACGCATGTTGTCTCGCGCTCTCTGCCCTTGTTCCCCAGTGTACACTTGCTCCTAGCCCGTGCTCCAGGCTTGCCTTACTTTCGTGCTTGCCCACAAGCATGCCTATTGTTGGGAAATAGACTATCACAAGCAGCTGAAATTAAGTGGAACAAAACTCTTTCCCTCTTTGTGTGATTAAAATAAAATGTGTACCACAAATAAATATGTAGAAAAATAATCAATAAATCCAAAGCAAAACCAACCACAAGAGACACTGATTTTTACGTGGAAAACCCAAATTAGGAAAAACTATGGGATCGTAGTCCGATATAAACTTTCATTATATCAATGGAATTACAGCACAAATTCTTCTCCAGATAACATTAGAGGCTAACAATATTAAGATTCTCAACAATCTTGGCTTACAATAATAGATCTAAAATCTATTTCTCCAATAAGTGGGTATATCAAATAACAACTATAGAGATAATAAAATACAGATCAACACCAGTAGAAATGTAGAGGGTGATGTCAAGAACTTACCCTCCAAAGTTGGGATAAATCGGAGCTAAAATCACCTTCCGATCGTTGAATCAAATATTAAAACCCTCAAAGGAAACTTTCTCTCTCGCAGCGTCTTTTCTCTTCGCGAAATGGCTACATCTCTTGCGATTCTTCACTTATTTCCTTGTTAATTTCATCCAAGTCCAAAAGTTTACAATAATTACACATCAAGTAAATTATTTTGGACTTTAGGAATTTTGGTCCACCGAAGTGAGATGGACCCTACAAATCTCCCTCTCCATTTCTTCTGAGGGGTACCACCAAGCCTGCTCTCTGCTTACAACTTTTCAACTTCTCCATGGGCAATGACTTTGTCATTATTTTTGACGCATTCTTCGTTGTGTGAGTTTTCTCAAGCTGCAACTGCTTCTGCTCAAGTACATCTCGTATCCAATGATACCTCACATCAATATGCTTCGACTTTGAATGATATATTGAATTCTTCGCGAACTGGATAGCACTTTAACTGTCACAATACACAATGTAGATGTCTTGTTTAACAGCTAGCTCTCACCACAACAAAAATGGCTTTCTACAACAAAAAGATTTTGTTGCCTAAAGTGCTAATTTTGTTGCCATAGGCTATTGCTACAAAAACAAGCTTGTCGGCCAAGTTGTTGGCCTAGCATTGTTGCCCTCTATGTTTGACAACATATCAGAACATTTCTCGCCCCAGACTTCCTTTCGC
Source organism: Citrus trifoliata (assembly GCA_018350135.1). Taxonomy (NCBI): domain Eukaryota; kingdom Viridiplantae; phylum Streptophyta; class Magnoliopsida; order Sapindales; family Rutaceae; genus Citrus; species Citrus trifoliata. Next base: position 29,439,045 of record CM031386.1, read on the forward strand.
AACAAAATATATTCGTTGTAAAGGAGTCTCCAACTAGTTTAAAATTTACGCTAAACTGTTTTACGCAACAAAATTATTTTGTTTCTAAAGAGCTATTTACTACAAAACTATTTTGCTGCTAAGAAATACAGTACACTTCATAAAAGTACCTACCAACAAAGGTGTTTGTTTGCTAAGATCATTTTAGGCAACAAAACTACTTTGTTTCTTTATGTTCAGCATTTTACAAATTTACAATAAATATTTAAATATTTTTATAAACAAATCAATTTTTTCATTAAAAAATACTACAATTTTTTGTTTAATAATATCATGGTATAAAAGGAAACAAACCAAGTTTGTTGGGAAAATACCAATTTTTTTCCCTAGCGTGACAATAATAAACTAGAAATATATGTTGAGAAATCTAACAAAAAAAATCATTAATGCCATTGAATTAATTTAAAAGTTAAAGGCTCATTCGATATCCAAGCTATATAGATATATATAGATGACTTTAAGAATCACATATGATCTTCAAATACAAAAGTGAATTGTCATCTGTCCCAAAAATCTAATGAGCAAAAATTTTGAACAATCTCTAATAATAACTACTCCAAACTCCAAATACTTAAAGATATGACATGCACTAGCAATAACCAAAAAGATCAACTAATGACTAATTCAAAAAACTAACAAGTTCAAGATACTCTAAGGACATCATTGAAATGAGTAATCATTGAGTAGCTGAATTTGTAAAGCGAAAAGATGTTCCATGAGAAGAAAAAAATTACTGCATCATACTCTCAAATTGGGACAATTTGGACTCCAATTGATCAATAGTCTTCTTTTGCTCTTTAAGCTCAACATCTTGTGAATCTAATCTACTTTTTTGTGAAGATATAATACCATACAATCTGTCAGCCTCAGAAGTATCAATACCACGGGTTGAAGTTGGGCGTGGTTTGATGCCAAGTCCTCGAAAAAATAGCCTGATTTCTTTCCAAGTACTTCACTACATATTTCCCTTTGAGTTAGTGGTTCTGCTTCTTCAGGATTAGTTTGTTGTTGTTGTTGGAGCTCTACCATTTGGTCTTATACATAAAGCTTCGTTAGTAAAGGAAGGAAGAAAAAAAAGAATTTTATTAATTAAACAATTGAAATTTAATCCACTGGTCATGGAATTAAATTGTATTAAGGCATAAATTTAAAAAAAAACGTGTTCTTATACTTATAAATCTTATCATTTGATATTTCAAATAATAATGTTAATTGAAGCATGACAGAAAAATTAAGAAAAAAAACTCAATGAGTAAATTTTCATCAACATTATGTAAGTGATAAGAAATAATAAAATTAAAGATTTTATTTCCAATAAAGCATCTTACATGCTTTGAGTGGGCCACCTCATTCACCCAACCGTTTGTCTTATTGAAATGAGTGACACGAAATAATTCTATTTCTCCATCAACCATGTCGTCCTCAAGATAATTAACAAAAGGTCTTGATCCCCTGCAATGGACATATGGGAGCTTAGCACGATTAGCTTTGTTTTTGGTAGATTGAGTCTACATTAAAAAAAAATAACAGTAGAAAATAAGATACATATACAAGCATATTGACAACTAGTTGGACATCTAAAGTTTATAATATAAATATCATTGGACCTGGAAACTTGTGGAATTATAAATGTTATGACAAAACCAATCCCAATCATTTAGACATATGTCTGGATATGGATGCTTAAGTGCCACTTCAAAGGATGGAAAATCCAAGTAATGATCATACATCCAATGTCTCATATCACGGTATCTCCCACCCATAATGTTATTCACACATCGACGAACATGTGGCAAGTTCAAATCAATCTTAAACTTTGACTGAATTTAGAAAAAAAAAATCTCGGTTTATAATTTTAAAAAATAGTACATGAAGAATATTAAGAACCATAAGTACTTACTAATAGTCAATCAAACAAAACTTGCTTCTTTGATTCTGGAATCTTGCTCCATTTCTCATGTTGAAGATGTGCAAACCTTCTAACCAAATAGCCACACTCACTTGACAACATGGAAGAGTACTTATGACCTATTGGCCTATTAGTCTCAGGAGAGATATATAGCTTTATTTTTCCAGATAATTGCACAATGTCATCCGTTTTTTCCCACGTGTTCTTTTTTTTTTTATTGGCTGAATATCTATTTTATATACATGAGTGTGTGTGTGTAAAGCATGTATTAGTATAAGAAACAAAATATTGTATATTCTATTAAAAAAATCCTACCAATTAAACTCTTTAAATACCAGATTCTAGAGTTGTAACACTACCTTGCACAAACTCTTGGCTAGGTATAACAAGCTGAGATAGGGGAATTGTAGATGTGACAACAGTTTATGCCCTTACACATTTGGTAACTCTATGTCCAGGACCCATCTAGTTATTATTAAAAATATACATTAGAGTTTATTAATAGCCAATATAAAAATGAATCAAGATAACTATAATTTTGTCAAAAAAATTATAACATGAAAGATTTTTTAATAAAATTTTAATATTCAATCAATAACAACCACATTACTTGTATTCTTCACAATATCTTACAGGCACTTATCAAAATTTTAACCATTAATTCACATTTTTAAACAAGAACTAACTAAAACTAAACAAGAGAGTATAACACGAACAAAAAAAAAGATAAAAATAAGTTAAAAGACAACCGTGCATGAAGGAGTGAAAGGCAACAAGTCAATTTGATTGCTCAAGAATTCCATAAGAATACTTAGCTGCATGAAAGAAAGATATAAGAGTTAGAATATAAAAGTTAGTAAACCAATAAATTAATTTCATATAAAATAATAATACCAGAAAACTTACACTATATATATATATATAATACAACAAAGAAAACATGAATGCTTACATTTGAAGCTTGTAATAAAGCATTACACATGTGATTACAAGTCGATATCGCTATCATCATAATCCTTATTTAACTCTTCTTCACTGCTGGAGAAATATTCCTCCGTTGTTTCATCTTCATCTTCTTCTTCAACAAGTTTGAAATTATCTACATCGTGATCTCTTGCTCTTTCAACATACACATTTGATGAAATTACTTGCAATCAACATTATTTCTATTATACAATTGTGCATTAGCATGTTCGAGTTGTACCGAGAGAACAAAGTCAGATGACTCATTTTGCTGATACACTTGTTCATTTGCACTCCAGCTTCCATTTTCATCTTCATTTAAACTTTCTTTCTCTTGAACATCCCAGAAACCCCTATGTTGCACCTTTTCTACAACCTTCCAACCTACTCCTAAAATTGGATCATCAGTATAAGAAACTTGTTGTGCTTGAATAGCCAGCACAAAAGGATCTTCATTATACCAAGTTTGAATTATATTGATAGAAGTAACGTGGTAATCACAACTAATTATTTTTTTCTTAAGATTAGTATCAAACCAATCACACTTAAATAGAATTACTCGATATCCAAGAGGATATATTAATTCTATAACATTACTGAGTACACCATAAAAGTCAATTTCTTCATTATCATGTTCCCTTGGCACCATTACTCCACTATTTTGAGTAGTACAATGCTCATCTCGACTTGTGACAATAAATCACACTCCATTTACAATACATCTAGAATAACTAAAAACTATAACATTTGGTCCACAAGTTAAAGCATATAGTTCATCATTTATTGTTGAAGGTCCCTCATCTCGTAATTGTCTCATCTATAAAGCATAAATTAATTTATTACAAGCTTGTTCTAATAGAGTTAAAAAAAACTAATTAATTTGACAACTATAATTACTTACATGTGCTGCAAGCCACTTAGGAAAAATAATTGTTGTCTTTTATTTAAATTAGCACCACTTTCTCTTTGTAATAGCCGTTTGTGCTCACTATAATTTGAACAAATATATTATGATATGTTATATATAAATATATTTATATAAATTAAATAAAATGACTAATATATTTTATGCTTACTCTAGGTATTCTTGGACTTCATCATAGTTGTTCAAAACATACCAATGTGCAATGTCGATCTCTTGTTGTGATAACTCAATTTGAGCTTTACCAAAAGGTCAAACATTCTGAGAGAAGCTGAAAGTCCTCTAGCTCTTTGTCCACCATCATCATTCTGCTCAACACGATTAAATTTGGTTTCAATAGAATCTAAATATAATGAAAAAAAAGACAACGATTCATTTATGATATAGGCCTCGGCAATCGATCCTTCAGGTCGAGCTTTATTCTTTACATAGCTCTTATATCGGCCTAAAGCGCCCTGTTCAACAACAAATGATTAAATTTAAAAAAGTGACTTATGAATGTAATGTAAATATAAAAAAATATTATAATCAAATAATGTGATTACCTTTCAATTGGGTACATCCATCTTAATGCAACAGGACCGGCATATTTTGCTTCACGTGGTAAGTGCATAGCGAAATGCATCATTATGTCAAAGAATGCAGATGGGAAAATTTGCTCAAGCTTGCAAAGTATCAATACAATCCCCTCCTCTAATTTATCTAACTCACTCTTATATAATGTTTTTGAACACAATTGTCTAAAAAAGTTACAAAGTTTAATAATGACTGAGCAAATATCTTTCTGTAAATATAAACGTATTCCAATTGGAAGGATTTATTGTAACAAAACATGACAATCATGGCTTTTTAAACCTAATACTTTTGCATCCTTGATGTTGACACAATTGGATATATTTGCAGCAAACCCATCTGGAAACTTCACTAACTTAAGAAATTGACAAAATTCTCTTTTTTCATTTAAAGTCAGTGTGTATGAAGCATGGGGTTTTAAAAGTTTGTTTCATTCTAGTTTTAGATGCAACTCTTATTAACATATATGTTTCCATAATATTGATTTTGATGATAACAAACAAGATTAAGAATGATTAATCTTTTAAGCTCAAATTATATTTTATATATTTTAAATAAATCATTATTTTCACATTATAAATGTTTTATATTTAATGAAAAAAATGATTTTAAGAAAAATGATTGTTTAAATATATGAAATGTTTGTCATCATCAAAAAGGGGGAGATTGTTAGCCTATATGGCTATAAATATTGATTTTGATGATAACAAACCACATGTATTTATTAAGCAAAGATTTATAAATTATGCTTTTATGATAAGAAAATGATGTTATGGAATTTAAGCATTTTGGACTAAAATGAAAGCTTTGTTAAAATATTTGATTGTGTTTTTAAATTTCGGATTTGGATCTATTTGAAATTATTTAAATGTTTTTGGGCCATTCTATAATTTCACAAAGTTTGGGCGAAATCATAATTTCAAAAAGTTTTGGGCTTGACAAAGCATTATTTAAAATTCTGAAATCAGGACCTATTTGTAAAATTTCATAACGTTTTGGCCCGTAGTGCATTTTTGCAAAGTTTTGGGGTCAAACTGTAATTTTAGAAAATAGTGCACTGTGCAGGTTACTGTAGCATCCGGCTTACCGGATACTGATAACTGGCAAGCCGGTTACGGGGCAGAATGTTACCAATTCGAAAACGGCATACCGGATAGCTTAAACGGCAGACCGGTTATCGACCAGTGAGCTTCTGGAGCATAAACGGCATGCCAGATTCGTAAGCGGCAAGCCGGATAATTTGAAATTCAAAATTTTGCCGTAACGGTAACATATAAACGGCATACCGGATAGCTAAACGGCAAGCCGGATATGCCCAGAATGTGAGTAACGGCTAGTTTCGAGCTCAAACTATAAGAACTCCAATCCAACTCATTTTGAAGTTCTCCAACAAGTAAAAACAAAAGGCACACATGATATCTTGAGCTTACAACTTGCAAAACACAAATCATTGAATCATTCATTGTTCTTCATCTTTGAATATCTACTCATTGAGTGAGTTTGATTGTAACTTTCATTTCTTCATTTCATTTGTAAGAGTTTGAGTGTATGAGACACTTGAGTGAAGAGATTGGGAGATAATCTCTTCGTTGTAAAGGTTTATTGACACCTCGAAGTCAATTGTAATCGTTGAAGCCTTGGAAAGGCTTGGATAGTGAAATCCTCAAGCGGGTGAGCTTGGAGGCGTGGACATAGGCGTGGATAGCCGAACCACGTAAAAACCCTTGTGTTCGTTTTCTCTTCCCTTACTCTTTTAATATTGTGTTTATTTGAATTTATTGTTTTTGAATTGATTAAGGCGATAGATTAAATTGTTGTGTAAATTATATTGTATAATTTTTAAAATCTCAATTCACCCCCCTCTTGGGTTGCCTAGCTAGTATTTCAACTCTTTCCTTATGTTCAAATCCTCCAAGTCAAGCCTTGCTTTAACAATATCTTTAGTTTTTCCCTCAGTATTCAATAAGGTTCCAACTAAAATAGCACATATATTTTTCTCAATATGCATAACATCCAAAATATGTCTTATTTTCAACTTGGATCAATACTTCAACTCATAAAATATGCTCTTCTTTGTCCAATTTAAATCATATGCACTACGTTTCCGCTTTTTATCTTTGTTATTTTCATTTTTTTCAAGCCTAACTTCATTTATCTTCTCTGATTGCCTTAGAATGTCATCTCCTGAATACTCCTTAGGTATTGGATCAAGTTCAAAATCACCATCATTTTCTCTACTAGCTCTCTATGAATGACCATACGACAAATATCGACGATAACCCATGTAACATATCTTACTATTCAACTTTTGCGAAGATGTTTCTGCATTACAAACAGGGCAAACCTTATAACCTTTGGTGCTCCATCCAGATAAATTTCCATATGCAGGAAAATCATTAATAGTCCATATTACTGTAGCATGCATACGAAATGTTTGTCTAGTGGACGCATAAAAGGTTTCAATACCATGATTCCACAGCTCTTTTAATTCATCTATTAATGGCCTTATGTAAACATCAATATCCTTACCTGGTGTTTTTGGTCCTGGGATGAGTAGCGACATCATCATGAATGGATCTTTCATGCATTTCCATGGTGGTAAATTATATGGCACAAGTACGACTGGCCACATACTATACGAATTATGCATGTTACCAAAAGGATTGAAGCCATTTGTTGCAAGACCCATCTGACATTACGAGGCTCTTGTGCGAACCAATGATATAACTTATCAAATTCTTTCCATGCTTCCCTATCAACAGGATGTCTTAAATTACCTTCCTCAGCAACTTTCTTCTCGTGGTCCACCTCATATCTCTTGTTTTATGCCGAGATATAAATAATCTTTGTAACCTTGGTTTTAAAGGGAAATAACGTAAAACTTTCTCCGGTACTTTCTTTTACTGCCTTTAAACTTATACCTCAGTTCCTCACAATGTAGACACTTCTCTAATGCCTCATATTCTTTCCAAAATAAAGCACAGTCATACTTACATGCATGTACGACTTCATACCCTAAGCCTAAGTCCTTTAGCATTTTTTTTTTTTGCATCATAAGTAGTACTTGGTAGTATTGTGCCTTCTGGGAATGCCTCTTTCAACAATTGCAGAATCATATCTATTGCTTTGTTGCTCAATCTACTAAGAACTTTTATATGCATTAGCTCGACAATAAAACTCAAAGTAGATATCTTGGAACTAGGAAACAAACTTTTCCCAGCCTTTTCTAACAATCCTGCACATATTCTAAATTCTCTATTATCATCATGTGTCATGTCAATATTCTCTTCAATATTTGTCTCTGAAGTGAATGCATCCATTAACGTTGGCTCACACATATCATGAATTAAATTATACATTTCATCATCATCCTCTTCATTGTCAAATGTAAAGTCATTCCTGCTACTGGGCATAGATCCTACATTAATTTGACTATTGTCTACAAACTCAGGTTCTTCACAATGAAAAACCCATTTTGTATAGCTTTCTGCAATGCCATATCTTCTTAAGTGGGTTTTGACAATATGCAACGACTTGAAGAATGCATTTTGACATTCTTTACATGGACAACGAACAAGATTATTCTCATTTATACATTGCTCAGCAACCTTTATAAAAGACTTGATACCATCTAAGTATTCTTTACATAATTTATTTCGCAAACACATCCAACTCTTATCCATTGTTCACTGCTAGGTACTATAAATTAATATATGTAGGGAACAAAAGCAAGACAAAAACAAAAAAATTTTACATAATAATGTGGACAAATCTTTTTAATAAAATGAATTGTACCTGAAAGCTGAAGGTAATAAATAGAATTCAATTGATTCTTCAAGTTTTTGTTCTCAGTAAAGACGGAACTCCCAAACAATTAACTCGCCTATGAAATAGAGTTAAAAATTCAAAAAAATATTGAGAGAAGATTGAGAAAGAATATAACCCGCAAGTTTTATTTTATTATTGTAGTATATAATAATTCTTTAGATGAATAAACCGCAAATAGACATCAAAATATCCATTATATTTAATTTAACAAATTAAAAATTGAAATAAAGACCCACTTAATAAATAATTAAAGCAAAACCCACTAAACAAAGTCAAACTCAGCAGGCCAATTTATAAAATAATACTAAATTTACTTGAAAAAATCAAGTGGGGAAGAAACAATTATTTACAAATACCTCGAAATAGAACTTTTCTTGAGCGGTGCCTTCCAAGTACAACTCTTTAGTAGTTTAAAGCTTGGGCAGAGAGAAGAACTCCATGACTGGGTAAAAGAAAGAAGCGAGTGTAAAGTGGAAATATTCTAGAAGCAATATTTTTAATTAAAAAAAATTGGAGATGGAAACTTTACTTCCGTTGGCGCGCGGTTCATTAAATAAAGCGCGTGGAAATAAAAAGCCTCCCACAAAGTCATGTTGGCTTGTATATTATCTTTATATTTTATTTATTAATTTTAGCCTACATGTTATTTTAGTAATTTTTAAATTTATAGAAATCTCCCCAATCTTTATATAGCTAGTTAAGTGTTGTGTTAAATCAATATTCAATAATACACTTTCAACTTGTTAATTGATTTTTTTTCTTAATATTAGTTTTAGGACTTTCCAATAATAATTTATTGAAGATCTTTTTTATCCACGAATAAATTATACTTACTAGTAAAATTGAATTAATCCAATTTACTAACTTGCTAATACACACACCCCACTAAGTAATTTATTTAGTAGTCTAATAAAATTGATGTAATTAGTAATGATTCTTCATCCATTTAATTTCCTCTTGCTTGTAATGAATGATATTACATCGAAAAGAATGTGTTGTTACAATGTATCTAAGGGGCTAATTGTCATATTCCTTCAACTTTATGCCTATTGAATCCAATAGAGATTATAATAATTATTTATCTTAAGAGGGAAATTTTGAATAATGTTAGGATCTCAATATTTTAAATCTCAATTTGTATCTCTATTAACGTCGTATTCATTTATTGAACAATATGCTAGCAATTTTACTAGCAATTGAATTTATAATCTAATGAATGAATAGTACATATAGTCAAGTTGCAATTGGGATCCAAATTAATATTGAGATCTCTAGTATTATCTAATTTATATATATGTTTATATTGGAATTATTATCATCAACACTACTATGACCATTATTCATACTTCAATTCATTATTATGATCAATATTATTACTAATCGTAATTTTTATACGCTATTATCATTGATTTCTTTTTTAAATAAAAAAATCATTGTTTTTCTTAGATTTAATGTCATCATTTTAAATTTATTATAAAATATTATTATAAACCTTATTACCTAAAAAGTAAAATTTGGAATCATAATTAAAACAATTTCACAATATATCAAGATGTGTCAAAGAGGAATATAGTTGCCTGACAAGAAATACTATACTAATTATAGTGAAATATGAGGATATAATGGTGCCACATAATAGTTATTAAACATCATATAGAACTTAGTGCAATAGTTTGCTATTGTCAATATTGGAAAATTTAATATTTTTGTTAACCTTTGCGTAACAAAATTAATCTCATTGCAAAAATTTCTAAAGGAGCACAAACCAAATTTTCTCGCTAATCACAACTTTTTACAATATTTCATTTGTTGCAACTGATTCAAGTGTTTATTGTGGAAAAATTTTAGCAATAAAACAAATTTTGCTTTCATTAAGCTTGTTAGGTAGCAAGAACACTTTTGTCGCCAAAAATAGCGTATGGCAACAAAATATTTTGCTGCTATATAATCTAATTTTCTCGCCTATTCCACATCATTAAGAAGAACAAAATATGTTTAACTAGAGTGATAAAGACTAATTTTTATTCCAAGACATGAATTTTAGCAATAAAGTAAGTTTTGTTACAATAGAATTTATAGCCAGTAATGTATTTTCTTGTAGTGTCTAGTAGAAAGTTCTTCATCCACAAAGTTTCTTTGCAACTTTCGGTGATTGCAATATACTCTGCTTCTGTGGTAGACAAAGCAACACAGCTGAAGTCTGGACTGCCATGAAACTGCTCCCCCTGCAAATGTGAGCAAATATCCTGATAGGGACTTTCTAGAATCAACATCTCTTGCCATATATGCATCTGTGTACACTTCTAACACAGGTTTTTCACCACCAAAACATAAATATGCCTTGGAAGTGCCTCTAAGATATCTGAGAATCTACTTTACTGTTATCCAGTGTTCTTTGCTCGGATTAGAGAGAAATCGGCTGACTACACTAATTGCATGTGCAATATCTGGTTTTATACAAACCATGGTGAAATATAAGTGTGCAACCCAAGAGGGGGGTGAATTGGAAATTTAAAATTATCCTAGCAAATCCACACAACAAGCAATCTAATGTCTTAATAAAAATTGAAAGCAATAAGTTCGTTCAATCAAAGCACAATAATTAAAGAGTAAGGGAAGAGAAAGCAAACTCAAAGATTTTTACGTGGTTCGGCAATCCCCGCCTACGTCCACGCCTCCAAGCACACCGGGCTTGAGGATTTCACTATCCAAGCCTTTCCAAGGCTTCAACGATTACAATTGACTTCGAGGTGTCAATAAACCTTTACAACAAAGAGATTATCTCCCAATCTCTTCACTCAAGTGTCTCACACACTCAAACTCTTACAAATGAATTGAAGAAATGAAAGATACAATGAAACTCACTCAATGAGTAGATATTCAAAGATGAAGAACAATGAATGATTCAATGATTTGTGTTTTACAAATTGAAGGCTCAAGATATCACGTGTGCTTTTTGTTCTTGCTTGTTGGAGAACTTCAAAATGAGTTGGATTTGAGTTCTTATAGATTGAGCTCGAAAACTAGCCGTTACTCACATTCTAGGAAATCCGGTCTGCCGTTTATGGAATCCGGTAAGCAGAATTTTTGTTACCGTTAAGCAAAATTTTGATTGTCTATCCGGTCTGCCGGATTTGGAATCCGGTAAGCCGGATTCGATCTGGGTGCATTCTACCCAGTTTCCGGTTTGCCGGATTTGGAATCCGGTAAGCCGAATTCGAATTGAAAATTTTCTGCCCCGTAACCGGATTTCCGGATTTTGTATCCGGTAAGCCGGATGCTACAGTGATCTGCTACAGTGATACAGTACCTGCTACAGTGATAGTTTCTGAATTTTCAATTTAGACCCCAAAACTTTATAAAACTGTAGTATGGCCCAGAACGTTGTAAAAGTTTGCAAATATGTCTTAATTTCATAATTTTAAATAATGCTTTGTCAAGCCCAAAAATTTCTGAAATTATGATTTTACCCAAACGTTGTGAAATTATAGAATGACCCAAAAACGTTTAAATAATTTCAAATAGATCCAAATCCGAATTTTAAAAACACAATCAAATATTTTAACAAAGCTTTCATTTTAATCCAAAATGCTTAAATTCCATAACATTAATTTCTTATCATAAAAGCATAATTTATAAATCTTTGCTTAATAAATGCATGTTTCAAAATCAATATTTATGGCCATATAGGCTAACAATCTCCCCCTTTTTTATGATGACAAAGCACATTAAAAATATAATCTAGTTATGAAAAACTCCCCCTCAATCAATGCAAGTTAAAAAAAATGATTTGAAATTTATTTAATAATTTGAGCTTAAAAGATTAATCATTCTTAATCTTATTTGTTATCATCAAAATCAATATTATAGAAACATATATGTTAACACATGGCACACATCAAACTACCAACTGCTGAAGCATAAGGAACTCTTCTCATCTCTTGCTTCTCTTTCTCACTTGTAGGACAATGCTCGGAACTAAGATTGAAATGGCCTACAAGTAGAGAACAAGCAGATTTTCCATTATTCATGTTAAATCTTTCAAGAACCTTTTCAACATATACTTCCTGAGATAACCATAATTTCCCAGTTTTTCTGTCACGGAAAATTTTCTTGCTAAGAATCTATTTTGTCGATCCCAAGTCCTTTATTGCAAAAGACTTGCGAAACTCTCTCTTCATATTGTTAATCTTACTAGCATCCTTGCCAATAATCAACATATCATCCACATAAAGCAAAAGAATAATAAAATCATTATCACTAAATTTCTTCACAAAAACACAATAGTCAGACATAGTCTTGCTGAAACTATGATTCTCTATAAAAGAATCAAACTTTTTGTACCACTGTCTTGGTGCCTGTTTCAGCCTATACAAACTTTTTTTCAATTTGCACACAAGTTCTTCTTTACCTTTGACCTTGAACCCTTCAGGTTGCTCCATATATATTTCTTCCTCTAAGTCACCGTGTAAGAAAGTTGTTTTTACGTGAGCTGTTCAATTTCCAAATCCAAGCTGGTTGCTAATCCCAAAATTACTCGAATAAAAAACATCTTCACCACAGGAGAAATATTTCCTCAAAATCAATATCTTTCTTCTGACCGAAACCTTTTAACACCAATCTAGCCTTGTACCGCTGTTGTGAGTTATTTTCAGTCTTCAACCTGTAAACTCATTTGTTCTTCAGTGCCCTCTTTCCCTTAGGCAGCTTCTCTAAATCATAAGTGTGATTCTCATTCAAGGATCCCATCACTTCTTGCATGACTTTAACTCACTCACTTTTGTGCTGATAAGATATAGCTTCTTCAAAACATTATGGCTCTCCTCCGTCTATAAGTATCACATATTCATGTGGAGGATATCTGGTGGAAAGTCTTCATTCTCTAGTGGACCTTCTCAATTCTGGCTCAACTGGTGGTGCTAGTGATTCTGGAGGTGCTTGCTCAACTGGTTCTGCTGGACCATCATCATTATCCTCTCCAATTCCCCCATGATCATCATGAACAATAAGTGTAGAAACTGAAGTTGGAATAATATAAATCTCTGGAGATGACTGAGACCTATCGTTTTTCTCTTCATCGCTAACTATCTGATCTTCAAGAAATACAACATCTCTACTTCTGATTAGTTTTCTTGTCACTGGATCCCATAATCTGTACCCAAATGCTTCATGTCCATAGTATAAGAAAATACATTCCTTGGCTTTATCACCAAGCTTCGATCTATCATCTTTAGGGATGTGAACATATGCTCTGCACCCAAACAGTCTCAAGTGTTTATAGGAAACATCTCTGCCAGTCCAAACTCTCTCAAGTACATCTCTATCTAATAGAACTGAAGGAAAAATTTAAACATATCAAGCACCTGATCTTTAGATTTCAAAGTAAAAGCCCACACTTTCCTTGAATAGTCATAAATAAAAGTTATAAAGTAAAGTGCACCTCCTATTGATCTACTTTGTATTATGCAAACATCAGTGTAAATCAAATCAATGATTTATGACTTTTTAGATGGAGAAAAGCTTTTAAAAGCTACTCTGTGTGTCTTTCCAACTAAACAATGAACACAAGTCTTGAGGGACGTACTTGCAAAACTTGGTAGAAATATTTTTCTAGCAAGAGTTTTTAACCTTTCTCACTGATGTGACCAAGCCTTTTATGCCATGTCTCAATGTCAGAATCTTTTACAGCCACATTCACATTTTTTTTCTTGATTTTGGCTTCTATTACGTAGAGAGTGTTCATTTTGTTTCCTTTAGCTAGCACTAGAGAGCCTTTGATGAGCTTTTATTTTCCTTCACCAAATTGATTAGTATAACCATCATCATCAAGTTTTCACGTGGAGGATCAAATTAAGGTGAATATATGGTACATGTCAAACATCTTAAGGAGTAACTTACAGCCAACACTAGTTGCCAAGCAAATATCTCCATGCCCAAGATCTTAGATGCCCCCTCATTTCCTATCCGAACATGGCCATAATCACCATTAACATAGAATGTGAAGTAATCACGATGTGCAGTAACATGAAACGAAGCACCCGAAACAATCACCTAATCACTGGTATGGCAAGTGAGATTTATAGAGCTATCATCATAAACAATACCCATATCACCATCAACTACAATTGCAGTATTCTCCTTGTCATTTTTCTGACCATCGCCTTTTTCTTTTGCATGTTCTCTTTTCCATAATCTACACTCTCTTTTAACATGACTCATTTTCTGATAGTGAAAGCACTTCATGTTTCTCCTCTAGGACTTAAATCTTTCTCTAGGATTATCATTATTTTGCTGACGGAAATTTCTACTTTGACTTCTCCCCTATCTTTCTTGGTTCTGAAACAAGTGCAGCTAACTTAGAAGGAATTACTTCAACATTATTTCTTCGAGATTTTTTATTTCCCAGTCTATCTATAACCATATCCAAGGTTAATTTATCATTCGTCGCTAAATTATTCACTGACACCACTAATATCTCCCAATTGTCAGGCAAAGAACTAAGCAATAACAGTGCTTGTAACTCATCATCTAGAATGATCTTCATAGTAGTCAACTTATCAACCAAGCCCTGAAACTCACTAGTGTGTTCAGTTATACTATGACCCTCCTTATATTTCAAGTTGACAAGCCTTTTCATCAGATTGACTTTATTTTGTGCTGTTGGCTGCTCATAAATTGTTTCTAATTTTCTTCAAAGAACATCAGCCTTGGATTCTTTTGCGACATGATGGTACACACTCTGATCAATCCATGACCTAATAGTATCCACGACATTCTGGTTCAATTGAGCTCATTTCTTATCATCTATATCAGCAGGTTTAGCTTCATCACCTTCAATAGGTTCATGTAAGTTTTTCATGTAGAGCAAATCTTCCATTCTAGACTTCCAAATACCATAATTCCACGACTTCAATTTAATCATTAAAGTCGAAGACTCCTCTATCTCAACCACATAAGTAATAAAAACACACAACCTGACTCTAATACCATTCTATTGGGAAATGGACTACCACAAGCAGCTAAAATTAAGCGGAATAAAACTCTTTCCTCTTTGTGTGATTAAAATTGATGTGTACCACAAATAAATATGTAGAAAAGTAAATCAATAAATCCAAAGTAAAAACCAACCACAAGAGACACCTGATTTTTACGTGGAAAACCCAAATTGGGAAAAACCATGGGACCGTAGTCCAATATAAACTTCTACTATATTAATGAGATTACAACACAAATTCTTCTCCAGATAACACTAGAGGCTAACAACATCAAGATTCTCAACAATCTTGACTTACAACAATAGATCTGAAATCTATTTCTCTAATAAGTGGATATATCAAATAATAGTTATAAAGAGAATAAAATACAGATCAACACTAGTAGAAATGTAAAGAATGATGTCAAGAAATTACCCTCCAAATTTGGGATAAATCGGAGCTAAAATCACCTTTCAATCGTTAAATTAAATATTGAAATCCCCAAAGGAAACTTTCTCTCTTGCGTCTTTTCCCTTCGCGAAAGGGCTACAGTTCTCGCGATTCTTCACTTATTTCCTTTATATATTTTCTAGTTAATTTCATCCAGTCTAAAAGTTTACAATAATTACACATCAAGTAAATTATTTTGGACTTTAGGCATTTTGGTCCACTGAAGTGAGATGAACCCTACACCTATGTTGCTGCCATGACTTGACACATTTTTTTCCTTCGCATTGGCTCTTATAACTTACAACAGTGATAAAACTCCCTAACTAAAAAAGCCTAACGTCTCGTCGATCGAGTAACTAAGTCCATCATAACCTCCCCCTTACATAGCCATAATAAAGCATGTGCTTCTTTTTCCTTAGCATATGCCTAGCATGCCAACATTAGGCTCACTACGCACCTTTGTGACATCCTTAAGTCCCTCATATGTTTTTCCCATATAAAATCATTTGCTACCCGCAACATGATCCAATACCAATAGCTTCTCCACCAGTCATCTTGCCTAGGGATGGAAATGGGCATCGCCCGCATCGGTTTGCTATTGTCAAACTCATACTTGCACAAAATCTAAATTACCAAACCCGCACTCGCACTTGCTGTGGGTTTTAATTTTTTAAGAAAATCCACCCGTTGTGGGTTTTTACAATTACCAAATCTATAATGGTACCCAACGGATTTTTTGTGGGTTCCTACATTTAAAATTACAAATGTTTAATATGTAAATTTATATTGATAACCTAAAATTCCACATAATATACTTAATTCTAAATTTAATCAACATAAATAAAAAATTAAAATTTCAACATTAATCCAATACAAATTCTCAAATTTAAGAATGAAATATATAAATCCATATAAAAAAAAACACAAATGCCATGAAAAATTCATAGGTGTGTGGCTGTGGCTCATGAGTGAAATGGGAATGGGTGTGCGACTACTGCTCATGGGTGAAAGGGGAATAGTTTGGAAAGTTAGGTTTTGCTGACTGCTGCTCACAAGTGAAAATCAAATAGTTTGGGTTTCCTTTAGGTTAAGTTATGAGTTGCAACTTACGCACACCACACGTGATATGCTTACACTTTATATTTATTTAATTTATATATTTTTAGATTTAATTATTTTTTCAATTAAAATTTCTGAAAAATGAATTATTTTAAGATTTAAAAGTGATTTAAAAAATTAAAAATTAATTTTAGTGTGTAGTGAATTTTTATAAAATTCTCTTTTGGTTTTTCAAAATTATCTTGACAATTGTTATTTTAATTATCAGTTGTTATATATACACAATTAAAAATAGTATATACACAAGTTTATAAACATATAAATAAATTTTATTCAATATTATGTCTATTTCAATCATTTAAATACTTATAGCAGTTTAGCAGTAAAATTTACCAAATACATACGACTACTTTTAAAACTCATAGTATTTCATAAATAAATATTACTAAATAATTTAATTGATTCTCTTTACAATTGATTATTTATACAAAATAACTATTAAAAATTATAATATTACTAAACTGACCTTTAATATACAGTTAAATCCAAATGATGTCTAGGAGGCCTTTATAAAAGATGTACAATTAATTAAAAAGTTTATACATTTTTTTAGATAAAAAATAAGATTCTTCCTTGCAAAAGATAGTTTATAAAATATTTTATAATTTTTTAATAGTATTATCTAAAAAAATCTTCTATAAACATGTTTTTTATTTCTTTTTCAACACTCACAGGTTTAAGTGGTAACCATCCATTAAAGACAAATATCGATCTATTTGTATTTAATTATTAACAATTAAATGTACCTTGATTGGAGCTATGACAACGATACGTTGCCTGCACAGCATTCACGTAACCAATTTTTTTTTTATCATTTTCTTTGTACAGTTTCTTTATTCAAACTCCATCAAATAAATCAAATCCATAATATATAATATCTTCCTTAAATTTTATTTCAATCAACTCTATATACATGTTTTGTTGCCCATAAATTTCGAAGTAAATATTATGTCTCTAGGCACTGTTTTAGCACTGGGAATAAAACAAAATTATGAATGAGGTTGTAAGTTATTGGATAAGGCTGTAGTCCTAGTCCATCACTAGAATTTGAAATTTGGCTGCAGTGGATTACAAAATATTTGGGTTTTTACGATTGGGGTTAAGTAACCGATCTTTAATAAATGTTTAACATCACATGTTCACCAAACAAATCTTAACAAATGGGCTGGTTTTTATCCAATTGTTCCTGCTACACTTGGCGACTTTAGAATACGTTTCTTGTCCAATCAATTTTGATTACTCACGGTTGTCCGCAATTAGTAGCTCTTTGGTGTACAATTTAAAATCTAAAAAAGTCCGGAGGAGTTTTAAAATAATAGGATTTAATAATATTATAAAATTTTAATTTTTTTTAAATTTTCAACACTTTAAAATTTTAAATTAGAAAATGTCTATTGCCATAATATAACCAGACCCCTACTCTTGTTTATACATTTTTACTGCTCGTTTTCTATGACTTTTCAAATGTTGAATAGAGTTTCTTCTAATATGAAAACTCTTTGAAGTACATCTTTAATGGTTTGTAGCTTGCGTGGGCATACATTTTCAATAATTAAAGAAATTATGTTTGTTCAAAGAAATTCTTGTCTAATTTTATCTAATAAATTGTTACTTAGCTAATTTAAAATGTTAAATTGCTAAAAATCCTAATACTCTCAAATATGTCATAATCAAGGTAAGATGACATATTATTATTTTCTTTTACACTATGACAATCAATAAGAATTTTTTTAGTTGACGTGTCTATTTTTTCTTTCATGTCTTAATTGTATCATGCCAAATTTGAATCACTTTAGACTTAATTCATTTATTAATTGTGTTAAAACTTTTTCAAATACTAATACTCGTAAATGATCGATTCACCCATTTAATATAATTTTAATATTTACTACCAAAATCTCTTATTTTAAATGTTTTTACTGTCTTTTAAAATTATTTATTGTATGTACAAATATTTGTAGTACTAAATGCCCTAACTCTAATCAATTTTATTTTTAAATTTATTTCTATAATTTTTAGGGAAAATTATTGTTATATAACCAAAGTTAGAGAAAGTGGTCATATAGATCCCCATGTTTTATATAAGGGACAACAAAACACTCTTTTAACTATAATATTCTTTGCAAATAGTAACTAAAAAATTTGATTTTAAAATTTTTTTATAAATAGAAAATATACAAATATATTTTTAATATATACACTAAGTTTTAAAATGTAAATTATCATATTTATTCTAATAATATATTTGTATTTAATATAAAAAATTTAAATAAATCTTTAGGTTAAATATATTTTACAATTAATAAAATACATTTCATGTATTAATAATATGAAGATTATTTTATATTATATTGAAAAGAATTTAAATTTTTATATGTTTATATTTTATATTTTGTTTTCGTTTATTATAAAACTTAGTTTAATATAATATAAGATTGTAAAGGATTAAAATATTTTTTAAATATTAAAATTATTTTAAAATGTATATATTGTCATTCATTTTAATATTATATTTTCATGTATTATAAAACATTAGAATTAATTTTTTTAAATTAATAGAGCCAAATGATATTATAATCAAAAGAAATATCAATGTCTTTTATTAAAAATTTGAGGAGGTTACATGACCGTTCCCTAATTTTTAAAGTATGATGAATATATAACAAAATTTTATTGAAATGAAACGTAAATGAGTATAATAAGAATAAGTGAATTGTTAATCCTATTGAAAACTTTAGATTCAAACTTGATAATTGTCAATCTAAAGCTAACTTATTTAATAATTATGTTGATTTTTAATTATTATAAATTTATTATTTCGTGTCAAGTTCCTATCAAATTCGTCCATCATGTCAAAAGTTGTTACCTCAAATAAAAATAATTAAATACATTTAGGAACATGTCACATCTTTCTATTTTCCCATCGACAAAAAATCTGATGAGAAATTTTTCCACCAACTTTGATATTGTCTTATATTCACTATGTTTCCCAAATCATATTTTTATCTTGATTCCAACTCTTGGTTAGTTTTACTATATATAAAAAAAAAGAGAAAAAAACTCTGGATTATTTTAATAGATAAACAATCTTGAATGTCGATAATAAGAAATTAACAATGTTATCCCGCGAATTTCACCCTCTAGTCAACAAGTGCATCCTTAATATTAAAATTTGCACGTTTGCTTAGAGAATACTTAAAAAGAAAAAAAAATTGAAATTAAATATTGATGGTCAAATTTGGACCATGAAGCTAAATTATTGCTTAATAACAATCCAATAATTGCACAAAAAATTAGAAATTTTAGTACCATCATTTAAAATAGATTTTCCGTTTATCGAATCAAAAACCTGTACAAATACTATATTAATTTTTTAGATAGTAAATAACTTTTTGGGTTTATATTTAGAAAACAATTTAAAAAGAGAAAATTATTAATATTGTTATTAATAAGTTTTATCGATTATTTTTTGTTATACATCACCAAACGTATTTTAAGACATAATATCAATTATCTACAAGGTCGTCATAAACAATTTATTTTCTCTATAATTATTAATGAGGTCAGAATTATAAATCATTGAACAAAATCAGGAAATATCCCACGTGGAATTTATTACAAACCAGAAATTAAAATATTTAAATATTATTGAATCGTGCTTGGAAACTCAGTCTACACGCTGTCTCCTTCCATGCATAAAATTCAAAGTCAGTTGAAGTTTCTAATATCCAGGTTCAAATATACCCCCAACATTGAACAAAACTACAGCTAACAAATATTGGTACAACCGTAAATTAGCGGAACGAAGCTGAGGATATTTTCGTCACAAAAAAACCTCACCGGTTTCCATCTCTGGCTCTTTCTCCATTTTCATGCTGTTAAATGTCGCCCTTCAAAGTACAACGGTCCAATTTTCTCTCTGACTTTCTTTTTTATTTATTTATTTTCTTATTCTGTTTCTTTTTTTTTTCAATTAATTTCTCTCCGAACAAACAAAACCCTTAAAACCTCCATTTGACTTAATTTATTCGAAAATTTTAAATTAAAAGTAAGAGAGGAGGTCGAGTTGGAGTTAGAGGTAGACGAAGAGAAAGAGAAAGAGAAGGTCCAAAACGACAGACATGATGATTGAAACGGCAATGGAGATTCTGGTACCATCGTGGTGGGAGATTCAAGTGACGGTGGCTGCGTCGCTGTGCGTGATCGCCTCCTATTGGTTTTTCTTTTCTAAAACCGGAGATTTCGGCGTTGACCGATCGCAGCTTGTTGAGAATTCTTCAATTAGTGCTATTGATGATAAAGACAAGGTCAAAGAAATTTTATTTTTTCACCTTTTTTTTCTGTTTACTTTTAATCTTTTTGACGCTGCTGAGTTTTGATATAAATGATGAGAATATTTGAAGTTTTAACTTTTTTCGAGGGATTAGCTTTGTCTGAGTGTTGAAAGATTGATGAAAATGGGCCAAAAAAAATTGAGGTGAATTTGATGCTTGTATATGATTAGGCAATTGGGTAGAATAATGAAAAGGAGTCTTTGATTATTTGTTAATAGAGAATTATGAATGTTCCATTAATTAATAACCTCCTCTGCAAGGAAGATTCTTGACAATTCTAGGAGCATGTTTGGGGTTTGAGGTACTATGGCTTTTTATCCGAAAGTAGCTGTTGGTTGGAATCAGTAACTGTCAAGTACAATTTAATTTTGGTTGGATATATTTTTTGGACTCAAGGTGCAAAGACATTTCATTTTTTCTACTTTATTTTATAGAATAGGAAAATTGTAATAAATTCAGTTTATTTAAAAATTATATATTTTTTCTTATATGTAAGTTAATTATGAAATGCTATTCTATTTCTTTTCTAGAATACCCAATATTTTCTTGACATCTTCGATACCAAAGTGTTAAATTTTCATAGAGCTTAGATCTTTGTATCAGTAACGTGATGGTTATCAATCCATTTTGGATAGCGGCTGTCCTCTGTTTGTTTCATATTTTATATGATTGATAGTGCTTTTTTGAAGGAAAATAAATTGAGAAAGTTTCTTCCTCTTTATTTTTTTTTAGGGTCACTGATCTAGTATGTTATTATAGCTCCCAACTATGAATGAAAGTTGGGGGAAGTTTGATCTTTGCAGAATAAATCAAGAAAGGGAACATTATTGGATTTGTTTTTATATGTGCATATACATTACAATGGTCCGGAGATTGATACAAATCATCTCATTATTCTTTGTGGAAAATTCTTTAGCGGATTTTGCTTCTGTTATCATTTAGTTTTGGTTTAATTTAGGTTTATGAAATTCAAAAAAGGTTTACGAAAAAAGAATACACCGTCTAGGGCTTTGATAGGTTAGTGGTTGATAAATATTATCTCTCAAGTAAATCTGGATATTACCAAACTCATATGCCACTGTGCTTTCAAAGTTAAGCATAAACATAACAGCTGCAAACATACACTAAGGCTTGTTTCAGTTTAGAAATTGGAGGGAGGCTCGTGATAAATTTCCTTTCTTTCAAGGGATATATCTAATGAATTTTAAAACATCAGGGTTGAGTTTTATAAAGTTGTAATGTATAGGTGGTCGGTGATATTTACCCAAATATGAATTGTATTTTTAATTTTATGTAATACCTGTGTGATCTTGTATGTGATTGTGCAGCTTGGTGTCTAATTCACTACAATTAGGGAATCTTTTTCTCTTTGAGCTTTGGTTATTCATTATTTGTTTGATTCCTATCTTTATAATTTCCATGCTGTGTAATGTGATTGATGCATGAAAAGTGACAGTTGTCTTTCATGTTTAATAATATATTTTGGTTTTTGGTTGCCAAAAAACATAGGAAAAGGGAAAGTTATTGATTTCTGTGTATTACCAATTTTGTAATTTGGGGCCAAAATCGTAACTAAATTGGCCAAGTATATTTGTTTGTCTTAGTTTAGACCATAGTTATTACAAGACTCTATGAAATAGTGTGCTTCACTTTTTATAGAAAGAGAATGAAGGACAAATCTCAAGATATTGGTTAGCAAGCAGATAACAGAATTTCTGTTCTTTCTTGCACGCGAAAAATTTTAAGTTTGAGGCTTTACAATCATCTTCTTCAATGCAGCGTGTTATTTTTTCTTGGTTTTGCAAGTCAAGACCACATTGCTGAAGCTGTTGAGTTTTACATTGTCCTCTAACTTCAAGATTGGAATTCTAGTTTGCTGTAATAGGCTACTCTGCGTGGCACTTGTTTCATCCAGTAATTTTCCACTTCTTTGACATGCAGTTCTTCACTTATTTTGTAGATGGTCCAGTTTAAAGGAGACCCTCAAACCAATTCTGCATATTTAATTAAGGTATCTTTTCTTTTTGATCTTGTTTATGCTTTAATCTGGTATATGTTAAGCTGTAAATGAATTCAATCATCTGCAAGTTTTCATAGGATTAAATATTATGTCTTGACCAATGTTATGGAATCTCCTTTGGTTTGACAACAAGATTATGTGTGCCCTGTTTTTCAGTTGGAATTGTTGGCAGCTAAGAATCTCATTGGCGCAAACTTAAATGGCACATCAGATCCATATGCCATCATTACTTGTGGTTCAGAAAAACGATTCAGGTTATTTGATCTATCTTCTGCTTGTTCACATTTTTCTTAATAGGTGATTATTTCCAACTGATTCGTTGAATTTCTCTCACGATTAGATCTTTCAGTTCCTCAGGTTATTATTGTTAGATTTCGGTGCTATCACCAATTTGCATTTATATTTAATTGTTATTTGGGAACATGAGAGAGTATAACTGTACAATGAGGGTTTTAAGAAATTGTGGTACCATTTAGACTGAAAGTTGGGTAACTTGATCCTGAAGATTTAATGAAGGTATATGGCTAGGCTTTTGTGTTTTATTTTATTATGCATGTTTAATAAAAGCTCCTCAAGTTACTTGGGAATGTTCCTGCTTGATTTCATACTTGATCTGTTTGCATCTTTAGAAATGAATGTGGGCAAAAGTCTCATTTATTAATGGAGTGCATGAATATGAATTGTGTGCTAGTATGTGATTTTTAAATAAGAGATGGGACAGTTGAATATTAAAAAGAATTTGTTAGTTGATCAAAATCAGGAATTGCAACTAATTTATTTACGTTTTAAATGGTAAAATACTCTCATGCTTTAGTAAATGTCCTCTTATTTTCTTGTGATAAATGTTTGGTTGGTTTTATACTGTGTAGTTCTAACTTTATTGTGCCTGCAGTTATAAAATTTCTTCTTGTGTTGTTGGTGCAGTTCAATGGTCCCTGGTTCCAGAAATCCAATGTGGGGAGAGGAGTTTAATTTTTCTGTTGATGAGCTTCCTGTTCAGGTTCCTGTTATGATTCACCATTTTTACTCCTGTTTCTTGTTTGGGTTAATTATTGATTGACTTAGTGGTTTCAGTTGCTGAATGATGGAGATCAATGTTGTGAGTCTAGTTCTGGTAAAGATGTTTAATGTATAATAGTACAATTTATCAAATGCCACTAAGAGACAGTGTGATTCTGAGCTGACTGCATAGCCCTCGATTTATGCCTTGCATGTAAAAGCTTGGCCAATAAGTAAAAGTTTTGTTCTTTGAGAATTTATGCATGCACTTGTGGTCTAATCTCATAAATATTATTGGCAGTTCCTTGTTTCTCTTAAGACACGTACAAAATATTTTAATTGTTTTGTTTATTGTCATTTAGTGCCCAAAATGAGTTTGTTCTGTTACCTGATGCATTGATCAGATCCTTGGACCTAACCCATTTTGTTTAAACGATATTTAAAGTTACTGGTGAAAGTAATCTCTTCCTTTTATAATATTGATATTTCCTTGATGGTCCATAATTGTCTATATCAGCGTGTCTCTTTTTGTGCAGTTGATTTGTGATTAAAATCAACTTTTTCAAATTGATTTGGCGCTGACTATTGTAGTTATGAATGACATACTGATATGGTGTGATGTTGTAGGGGTGGTTGGATAGGTTTTGTATGGATTATTTCCCTGCCCTTATATTTTTGTCCTTTTGATTTTCTTTGTGGACAACAGGTTCACTTTTGTATTTGGTTACTTTCTTCAATCAATGTATAATTCTCAATTTTTTCCTAATATAGAAAATCTGATGTGTAGCGAGAGATCCTGTGAATTTTTTTTTTGGTTGTTTCATTCAATATACTAATAGCTTTATATACTGCCCTGACAGATTATTGTTACAATTTATGACTGGGATATAATTTGGAAAAGTACTGTTCTTGGTTCAGTGACTGTGACAGTTGAAAGTGAAGGCCAAACTGGTGCAGTGTGGTATACTTTAGATAGCCCGTCTGGGCAGGTAGTCCTCTTTTGTAAATTGTGTAATGTTATTTAAGTATTTTCATTATTTGTTGTCCTTTTCAGTTTTCCTCATTTTATGTGATAACCAACCAAAATACCATTTTATCAGGTGTGTCTACATATTAAAACAATTAAACTGCCTGTAAATGCTTCCAGGTATCTTTTGATTCATTTTTTTGTCCTTTTTGCTTTTGTTTGTACTGTTTTTCATTTGTATACAATATTTAGACCCCTACACTAAAACATTGGCCTGTCATTGTGTAGACAGTTTTTTCTTCTTTAATTAATCTCTGCTAGAACTTCTACCATGAGGAATTCTGGAATTATAATTTTCTTTAATCTTTTACATGTTGGGGTTGGTCAATAATGTTTTAACTCATTTTAAGAAATCTTTTCAAGAATGTTTTCATGGGTGATCTCTTGCTTCGCCCTGTACGGTAAACTATGTTTTGAATATTTCTTGATGGTTGCTATTTTGGTGGTTTAGCGTTGGAAAGAGTAAAGGAGTGTCTGGGATCATTAGTTAGAATTAGAAAGTGTATAAAGGAATGTTTAAAAAGGATAAAGAGCGAAGGAGGGTTGAAAAATGATAAAGAGGGTTCTTTGTATGGTTTCTTGAACTTTTCCTATGTCTTAGATCCTGTGCATCTGTGTCTTTTCCTATAATTATCTGAGCAGGCAATAGCATTGATATATTTCTGATATTGTGTCTGACCTTGGGGTCAAGTTCTGGACATTTCTGTTTTCTCTTGCATCCTATCTACAAGGGGGAATATGGAGTTTTTGGGAGAGGGAGCGAGATTTCTGCATTTATAGTTAAAAATGTGGTTTTTTTGTCAATATTATTTTTTCTTGGATCCTCTGTATTTATGCTTTTTTTTTCCCTAAAAGTATCTGAGCAGGGCAGTGACAATGTTCTATTTCAGATATTGTGTCTGGACTTGGTTTCAAGTTAAGGACATGTCTGTTATATCTTGGACCCCATCTACAAGGGGCAATCTGGAGTTTTTCGGCAGAGGGAGAGATATTTCTGTATTTATAGTTGAAAATGTGGTTTGTTTGTACTTTGTTCAATATTATTCTGCACCGATAGCAAACTTTTAATTGACCTATCTTAAAATTTAATTATTTATTTATCAACTTCTTGTGCACGATAAATAAGATTATGTCACATTGTTTTCCCTTATAAATCTGTATGATACAGAATTATCTGATTGCCCATTCACTGCAAAATTTGGTGGACTTCTGTTGTTACCATTGTAATTGCTCTCAAAAGTATGACAGAGTATTATTCACTGGCAGGGTAATGAATGGATATGCAGGAGCCAATGCTCGAAGAAGGGCTTCCTTGGATAAACAAGGGCCAACAGTGGTTCATCAAAAACCAGGGCCTCTGCAAACAATATTTAATCTCCTTCCAGACGAGGTCAGTTGCACAGCAGTCATGACTTGGTAGAATTATTTACCTCCTCAGCTTATAGCATTTGAAACCTTTGGATTATGGATATGAATGAATCCTTAATTTAGTGATTCTGCTTACAGCTTGTGGAACATAGTTACTCTTGTGCACTTGAGAGGTCATTCTTGTATCACGGCCGTATGTATGTCTCTGCATGGCACATATGCTTCCATTCTAATGTCTTTTCAAAGCAGATGAAGGTTAGTTGGTATTTCTTTTATGCCATTTGCTAAGTTATTTTTAACTGTTTTTTTTTCTCTTAAGAATATTCTGATAGTATTTACGGCATACCCATGAAGAATCTTACTAATTGATTGGACATGATTGGTAGTTGCATGTTTTAATGGCGTTTTGTTTTCTTTTGGCAGGTGATTATACCAATTGGAGATATTGATGAGGTAATTTCTTTCAATCTTTTTCTTTTGAAGATATCTGTCAGAAAATATTTTTTTATCCAGTGCCTACTGCCTACGGTGTGATAAATGATATGAAGTGCTTATATAAAAAGTTTCTTTATGTAGATACGGAGGAGCCAGCATGCATTCATTAATCCTGCTATAACAATTATTCTCCGGATGGGTGCTGGTGGGCATGGCGTACCTCCTTTGGGAAGTCCAGATGGTGAGTGGCAATTTCTTTTTTTGACAATGCTTAAAAGGTTTGTCTATACATTTTTTTTTTAATTTGTTTTCCTTCAAATTTTTTCCATATCTGGAAGAGAATCATGCTTTGGGCTTGCACTTTTGATTCTCAGCATTTTTTCAATTGAGTCAGCATGCTAGTGATAAAATATTTGCAAGCTTTTGAGTGCTGATTGGTTGATGTATTTTTGTGTTATAATCTGAAATATAGATCTACTTTTATGATGTCACTTCTGTGTACTGGAATCACCTTTTTTGGTTGGGGGGGGGGGGGGGTGTGTGGATGATGCCTTAGTTTGGTTAGTTAGTCATAGCAAATAAGCATCTTCATTCTGTGATTGATGTGTATCAGCACTATGTTTGACAAATTTCTGTTTGGTAGTTTTCGCTAAAAGATGGAATAACACCATTGCAGTTAAAAGTTTGGGGAGATTATAGTTCCTTTCTGTGAGGAGTTTGGAGATGCTAGTGTCGCATCTATGTTTGACATATTTTGTATAGCACAGAAATTATTTTCACTTTTCTGCTTTCTCAGTGGACAGCTGGTCCACTCCTTGTAATGATTCTTCATCATTAATATAACATACAGTTTCTTATTCAAAAAAAGAAAAAGAAAAGAAAGAGAGTTTGGAGCTGCTAGCTTCAGTAAGAATGTTTACTGAATATTAAAGATAGAGGAGAAAATTAGACATAGAGGATAAATTAGACACTTTTCAACTTTGTCAAATTCAAGGAGTAATTTAAATGATGGGTAGATAATCTTCATTTTATCTATTCATTTCTTTGTTTCTTTTTTCTTTTTAAAACATTTTTCAGCTGGTCCATAGCTGTTCTCTTTGGAAGTTTCGTGAGTGTATACTCAATTATCTACTTTATGTTTGATGGAGGAATAGGAATGGAAGAGCAGAGTGTGGGAGGATTCAAAGGATTTAGCTTCAAAGTAAAGAGTTTTTTTCTTCATTAAATTCTTATAATGAAATTATTCGAAGAATTGTATGATTCTTGTAGTGTGTTACCTACCATACAGGCACGTTAGAGGTTTACTGAGTTCATTTTCAAAGTATATAAAGGATATACTGTTGATTTTGATCCACTGGACAGGTTGGTCTCAAGTTTGAAATGATATATTCAGGTTTTGTATTTTGCAAGGGAGAGAGATATTTTGTTAGAAAAACTGTTGATTGTTGGTAAAATATAGTGTTACATAGCAGAGTAAGGGTATTTGTTATTTCAGATTCATGGTTAAATCTTGTTTTTATGACATGTCGATATTTAGCTTGTTCTTCGTCAATTTCAAGTGTCTTATGCTATATCTGGATTTATATTTATTGAAACTTCTCCATTTTAATGGTTTTTTCCCTTTTGACTTTGAAGTGCTTGTTCAAACTGGAGTGGATTATAGATGCTTCATCAGATGTGTTGGCAAAGCTTTACTTTTGTGGCACTAATTTCAATTGCAAACTTTGCCCTGATTTTTAACATGTTTTATTTCAGCTTGCAAATAGTAATGAATCATATCATAGGATTCACTTAGTAGACTTGAGTGCATGAAGATTCTGAAAAAGTGCCCCACTCAGTTAGAATCTTGATTGCATGTAAGGTTCACCCTAATTATGAATTTAGCTAACTTTCCTGTTACTTCCTTTTTTAATTAGTTTTGTTTGTATAAGAATGTGTTTGATTTCAATAATTGTGGTGTGGTATTTGTGTGTCCTGATGCAAGTTTGTAAACTGTTTCACTCTTCTTAAGTTCGAACTATCCTTGCTTGATATGCTAGCATTACATAATGCTGCCTCTGAATAATTATTTTTCATTGCTTTCCCTTAGGGCTTCAGTGGTTGCTCTGTAAAAAAAATTCTGAGTCTGATGTGCAGATTGATATTTCGATTTAAATGAAAAGTTACATTTAAATACACCAGCTCTCACCTTAGAAATTTATAGAGTATTCTCTGAAATATGCCCTTTTTAAGGTTACTGTTATGCTTGTGTTTCAAATGTCATGTCGGAGTAAAACACTAGGTCAATTTCTTGTTTGTTGAAAATCATGCACTTCTATGATGACTGGAGTGTATTGTAATATATTTGAATATGGACTTCCATTTAAAACATCTAATTATCGTACGAACTAATATCCAGTGTATTGGCTTTCCTTGATGGGTTTTATTATTACTTTTGTGTTCTGGTTAGGTTATTGAATGTGTTTTTTCAGAATAGTGGAACATCATGTGTGATTTGGATGCATTTTCAGTTTGATCTGAGTTGTTGAGGTTTCTTTTTGGCCTTTATTTTCTCTTTCACTTTCAGGTAGGGTCAGATATAAATTTGCATCATTTTGGAACAGGAATCATGCCTTGAGACAATTGCAACGTATTGCAAAGAACTATCATAAAATGTTAGAGGCTGAGAAGAAGGTTCGTTCGTATTGCTTCATGAATCATTGTGTCTGTAACTTTTATCATTATTTACCTTTACAACTCTAATCTTGGTTATCAACCGTATGGATAAAATGGTCATCGTTTAAAATTGTGAAGAGGTCTGACACAAATCGCCAAGTGGTTCCTAACCCCATAATGACTATGGAAATAAATAGATTCACATAGTTCTTTCCAACTTGTTGAAGTTAAAATATGAATGCATGGGGTTTCATTGTCTGGTATTTACTAAGAGTCGTATCATCAATGAGCTGTCTTTCCGAGTTCTTGATTTAGCGAAATAGAACTCTTATACTGGGTTTTTAGTAATACAATACTTCTGGTTTATTAGTAATATAATACAGAAACAATGTAGATATTATATTTCCTCTGTTGTCTATATAGCTCTTTTTCTCTATTGCTGCTACTAAAACATCTCACACACTTCTCATGTGGCAGGATGTACCCCTTTACTGGAGTTCATTCACTAATGTTGAGAATAAAACATACATATTAAAAAAAAATATGTACATATTATGATCACATCTATTAATTAATCTAAACTGCTAAGTAGTCATGGCTTTGTCAACACATTTTTAAGACGCCCACATTTAATTACCACCATAGAAAGGCCAAAGTTCAACTATGGTGTTCTATTTTAGAAGTTAAAGTCAGTCTCTTTAATGTTACTAACAGTGAATGAGTTTTCTATCCTGTTGTGTCAGGCATTGATGGTTGTCTTCCTTGTTGGAATTGATAGTTTTTTCAGTTTTGCTGAAACTTTTGGTATCCGAGCTGCTACACTTATTTTGGGCATATGTCCTGACAAGATACATCTTACCCGTTTGAAATGGGATTAGGATCAGATCTTGGATATGTATTTTGCTGAACTTTTTCTCTGACTAGTATGATTTAATGAAGAAAAAAGTTAATTCAATCTGCTTGCTGCTGTATAGGAGAAGGCAGAATCGGCGTTGCGTGCACATAGTAGCTCCATTAGAGGTAGTAGAAGGCAGGCTAAGATTGCGGAAGAAACAGTCACCAAACCTGAAAAGCTTCAACCGTTTATCAAAGAAGAGGTTCTTGTTGGTATATACAATGTATGCATCATCTTTTTCCTTCTTTCATGGTCTATGAATTTCATGGTCTATGAATTTTTAAGTTGTGTTATTACCATTATAGAATGCATTAATGTATTTTGCAGGATGTTTTCCCATGCACAGCGGAACAGTTCTTTACTTTATTGTTTAGTGATGATTCTACGTTCACAAATGAGTATCGTGCAGCTAGAAAGGATACTAATCTTGTTGTAAGTCCAAGTCCATTTTTTGAAATCATAGACCCTAGAAAATTGTTTCTTCCTTTTGTATTCTCTATATTTGATCAATGTATTTTTCTTTACCATGAAGAAAAAGAACAAAAGAGCTTCTCATGGTAATGCATTTATGATTTAAGGAATATCCATGTTGATATGTTAAAAAGGATTACGAGCTAAATGTTTAAAGGATGCAAAAGTACCTTAAACATGGTGCTGATTATATAAGTACCTAAATTGGATATGGAAGTTTATATGTTGCATACCTGGTTTAGGCATTCCAGCCAGTGGAATGTCAAGGATAATTAAAACATATGTTAAATTATAGAAAAGAAGATTGTTTGGAAAGGATATTTCCCATTTTTCTTTTATATCGTTGGCAGTTAGGATTTGCACATTCTAGAGTTAAGCTTATTAGAGGCATTAGGACTAATGCTGAGCTGGTAGTGCTCTCCATGATGTCTAGGACAACGGTTCCTTAAAAACCAAATTATGGAGGAAACAACGTTATGTATTCTGATGTAGGACTTGGAACCTTGTTTGGCTAGCACTGAGTATTGCTTCTGTTTGTTCTAATTATCCTGTGTACACTGTATGGACTACTTGTGAAGTTCAGACGATTATATTAGCCCAATTGCTAGTTCAATGGGCAAATATTGCCTTAAAAGGCCTGCTCTTGTCCATCCAAATAGAGCTTCTGTTTGGGGTTGGGGGTTGATAAGGGTCCGGGTAAGCAGTTTTGTTTCTGATGATTATCCATATGGATCACTTATCCTTCCAGTTCCGTGTGCTTTTCCATCTAAGAAGAAGATTTTAT
Organism: Citrus trifoliata; assembly: GCA_018350135.1. Classification (NCBI taxonomy): domain Eukaryota; kingdom Viridiplantae; phylum Streptophyta; class Magnoliopsida; order Sapindales; family Rutaceae; genus Citrus; species Citrus trifoliata. Next base: position 29,470,810 of record CM031386.1, read on the forward strand.
TTCTGGGTTCTGAATATTGGTTGGTTGATATTGAAATATTTGCTTACTATCTCATGCTTTATCCAGATGGGACAGTGGCATGCTGCAGATGAATATGATGGTCAAGTAAGAGAGATCACATTTAGATCTCTCTGTAACAGTCCCATGTGTCCACCTGACACAGCCATGACGGAGTATCAGCATGCAGTTTTATCACCAGATAAGAAAATATTTGTAAGGCTATCTGTCTCATTGCCTTAAATTTTTGGCAACATTGATAATGTGCTTGCTATTGTTTTTTCTTATTTATTATCTTATAGTTTTAAAAAATTCGCATTGTTATTATTTCTGTCTTATTATCTTCAAATGGTACCTTGCTTGTTAAAATCTGACGTCAATGATTTTTTCTTGTAAATTTTGGATTAAACATTTGTCTTTTCTTTTAGGTTTTTGAGACAGTCCAACAGGCACATGACGTTCCATTCGGGTCTTACTTTGAGGTATGAAATATGTTTCTATTTGGACATCATACTTTTGGTTCACATTTCTTATTAGATGTCAATGTTAATTGAATTAAACAAGACAAGTTATTTTGTTTTATTTTATTATGTTAAAAAAATAAATAAGTAGAACATCTGATATATTTAAAATTTGTATGGTCATCATTACTTTTTTTCTGTGCTAAGATAGGTGAACCAGCATTTTCCAAAATATTTTAGCGTAATGTGTTTTCTGGTTGTATTTCCTTGCTTAGAGGGTTGTAACCTATAAGAGAAATATTCCACTTTGTTAATGCAATGTAATTGTTCTGCTGGATCAGATTCATTGTCGATGGCATTTGGAGACCTTTTCTGAAAATTCCTCTACTATTGATATTAAAGTGGGTAAGTTTTGGTTTGATGTTCATCTCTTTGACTATCTTTTCCTATTGCTGTGATGATTTTTCATGCCCTAATAATGGTTGAAACAAGCTTGCATCAAGAATTGTCGTGGCATCCTGTGAGGACACAGAAGCATGTAAATTAATGCTGAAGGTGTTAGAATCTTACTGTTGCATTGCATTGAACCTGTGGGTCAAAATATTGAGCAACTCCAACCTTGCTTTTCTTTTTTAATTCTAGTGCTTGGAATTTACTGTTTGTGCAATATCTGCAGGTGCACATTTTAAGAAATGGTGTGTCATGCAATCCAAAATCAAGACAGGTGCTGTTAACGAGGTTGGTACTCTAATTGTACAATTTTCCTTATTAATCTTTTCTTTATTACAATGAAAAATGAACTCCATAATTTTTGAAATATGAATGAATTTAGTAAGCAATGAATTCTTTTGTTCTATGCCAGTACAAGAAAGAAGTTGAACTGATGTTAGAAACGGCACGTTCATATATCAAGACACGTACTTCCGGTGGCGAGACTAACAACCAGTCGTCCACTCCATCTGTAACTCCAGATTGTAACTAGTAGTGCAACCGTATCAGATCCAGTAATTTATGTTGTTGTAGCAGTCCTCATTTTTTAATGTATAATACACACGCACACACACATATATATACACACAGCCCAAGGTCCCTCGTGATGGTGATAGTGTCGTCATCTTACCTTGTGCGCTGATGTAGTTATTCGCTGTGTAATGGCGATTTTCAATTTTTTCCCCCTCGTTATGTAGCTGGATTTCTCCTCTAGTGTAGCGGCAATCCCAGATGAGAAGATGAAGTTTGTTTTGATCCGATGTAAATAAAAGGTAAGTTTTCAAGTACTAGGTGTTCTACCACAAATTTGAGACATGATATTACAAAAGTGGATTACTAATATTTTGTAACTACATTGTATGTATGTATATTGTCCATCTATCACATCCTTATTTTTAGAAACAGAGTTGCCTGCCACCCTTCGGTACCTTGCGGTTAACGTATCTCTTGAAAAAATTATATTTTGGAGCTGTGAAAATAGTAGAAGTTTGCCTGGTGAGTGCATAGGCTCCACCATCTTCAAGAGTTAAAACAATTTGGCAGTGTGATCATCTTTTTGTCTTCCCCAATGGAGGAATGCCATCTATGAAACTGGGAAATCTCGTCATAAGTTGTGAGAAACTAGAGGCTCTGCCTGACGGCTTGTACAAGCTGACTTCTCTTCAACATTTTTAGTACTGGAAAATCTGATATTGGCATGCTTCCACAGAGGATGGCTTTCTCCGGCAACTTTGATTCACTCGAGCTTCAGGTTCTGGAGATTCGCAAAGCACTGTTCGAGTGGGGACTGCACAGATTCGGCTATCTCAGACGACTTTAAATCCGCAGAGTATGTGAAGATGTGGTGTTCATATCCAGTAGAGGAGAAAGGAATGAGGATTCCTTCCTCTCTAGCTGAACTGGTGATTTCCAACTTACAAATCAGAAACGCCTGATTGTTCGAAGCTTAAGTATATTTGAGGAAGGCCTTCCCCCCCCCCCCCCCCCCCCCCCCCCCCCCCCCCCCCCCCCCCCCCACCAAAAAAAAAAAAACCACCCCCACTTTTGCAAATACTTATTGGGAAAAGAGGATGAAGAACAATGATGGCACTTCATAGCGGGAAAATTGCGTGCCCATTGCCCCCAAAATACCCAAAATATGCCATTATTCCTCTTTAATTTTATACATGCATACTTAAAAAAAATCAGAAAAAGTAAGAAAATATTCTCAATTAAGTATTCTCAGGCAACGAATCGAGCTTACTTTAACTTCAATTGAACCACAACCAATTAAGTCCCCTAAATAATTTTGGACTTCTTTCATGTAAGTTGGGTAACGACTCGAGGATACTCGACCTTAATTGAACCATGATGACTAAATCCCTAGAAAAAAAATTCTTGACTTCTTTAATCACGTCAGATAACGAGTTGAACATATTCGACTTCAATTGAACCATGATCAATTAAGTCTCCTAAAAAATTCTCGATTTTTTTCATGGAAGTCTAGTGATGAGTTGGGTATACTCGACCTCAATTGAATCATGACCAATTAAGTCCCCTAAAAAATTCTCGACTTCTTTCATGGAAGTTGGGTAATGGGTTGAGTATATTTGATTTCAATTTAATCACAACCAATTAAGTCCTCTAAAAAATTTGAGACGTTTTCATGGAAGTCCGATAATCCTAGCCTTCGTTTGTATCAATAAGTAATCATCTTCCACGATATGCAATAATTATTAAAAAAAAATAGTAGCATTTGCAGCAACTATAAATTATCCAACAAACGTCAAATACAATGTCATCTCATAACGATTATCCAAGTCATCATTATACTATTTTGGCAGGGAAAATCCTTATGAAATAACTCAGGATAGTTTTTCACTTGCTCCAAGCACTGCAGCAATGTTCCAAAAAGTCTAAGACATCTTAAAGACTATATGCCATCCACAATTCTCTATCAAACCCTAGATAGACAAACAATTTTGAATTTAGTACATGCTTAAACAACATTAAGAAAATAAATAAGCATAAATTAATGGCAATAAAGAAATGAATACAGAGAAATGAGACACTTACATATAATAAGCATAAATTAATATTTGACCTATTAAATAGGCTTACTCGACTCATACTTAACTTACTCATAAATTTTCTTGACTTCTACTCAACTTGTTCAGAGACTTGTTCCATTAATTACCGAATTATTCTGTACTGCTCAACTAATTACCTTACTTATACTTTACTACTAGGCTTCCTATTACTGGACATATTTCTCGACTTACTAACTGACTTACATTATAACTTACTCAAATAATTTTAGTTTTTGCTAGACTAGATACTCAACCTATACGACTTCTTACTCGACTATGTAGTCAACTTAATCAACTCTTCTCCTTCACTTCTTGCTCAACTAAATAATCGATCTACTCAAATTTGTACTCGACTTTTTCCCAAAATCATTTTTCAATCATCCAAAACTTAAGTTGAATATGTTGGTCTTAAATCCCTATATTTTATGCAATTGTGTGTGCTTGTTTGTGCAAGCACTAAAATGAATAATCTACTATTACAAACTCATAAATTATTAGCAAACATACTTGTAATGAAATCAGATCAAATCCTAAGTACATAAAATGTTTAAGTTTCAAACATACCTTATCCACCACTTAATAATGCAACTACTTTTAAGTTTTTTAAAGTGTTTATAAATATTTATCAAAAACCTTTATATTGGATTTAAACATACCTTATCCACCACTTGATAATGCACTTTCTTTTAAAATTTTTTAAGTGTTTATATATATTTATCAAAAACCTTTGTATTGGAGGTAAGAGATGAAATGGTGAGAGGGGAGAAAGGCGTGAGAGAGGAATAATAGTGAGGTATGAGAAAGTGTTTGAAATGGTGAGGCGAGGAAATGTAGATAGATGGCATTTTTAAGGGTATTTTTTACTTTTACCTCTTTCTTCGAGGAATATGTATGCAATTGGGTAAAATTTTGGTATTTAAGGGCAAATGGGGCATATTCAAATAATAAAAAAAACTCCTTCTTAGCCAAGCTGGTACTGAGAAGTAAAACTTATGTAGGGGATAAAATTGGAAAGGTAACATAATTTCTCATCAAACAATTATAAAATAACCTTAACTTTCAGGGTATAATTGCAAATGTTTAACAAGCACTGTAGAGTTAGGGCTCCTACATACATGTAGTTCACTTGTTTCCTTTCCTCAATTATTTTTTCTATAAATTTTAAGATAAAAATAGTTGTAAATTGTGCGATGTCAAGAACAGATAAAATGAAGAGTAATGATACAGCCACAAACTCTTGTACAAACTAACGTGACATTAATTCATTAGTTGAATGAAAATATAAAATAATAAAAAAAAATCATGTGGGACAAGTGATATTTAATTCAACCAATCTTATCATACCACATCAGTTTGTACAAAATAAGTTTGTACAAGAGTTTGTGGTTATATCATTACTCTAAAATGAAAGCCGTTATCTTTTCTGATTAAAAAGGAAACTGATGGTCTTGAATTTTGGATAATTTGGTTCGACTCAACTGTAGTGCAATTTACCTTAGTTAGTGCAGACAGAGATTATAATACGATTTGCAAAGAAGGGCAGAAAGGTGCAAAAAGGATAAGAGGACGGACAATTTGACACTTGACATCGCCATAAATGGTAAATGAGTTTTTGATCGCTCATAATCAATTATCCATTGAAGGGAATATTGCTAAGCAACAAACAGGAAACAGGGGATTTAGAGCCTGATGACCAAAGGTACTTGGGGTAAGATTTTCTTTATTCTGAGCGGCAATTAGAGGGATTTAAACATCTAGAGATGTGTTCTATGAAATGAGTTGAGTGAAGAAGAATATTAGATCTTACGTACATTTGGTATTTTTTCTAGTAGCTATAGTTGTATCATTTGTTAAGTATTTACTAAACTACTTGTAATTGTTGACAATAAATTAAGGTGATATTATATATGCTATCATTGTTCGATGAAAAACTTGTATTACTTTTATTATATTTCATAATCAAAGCTCCTTATTCATGGAAGCCACAACACCAAACAAACTAATGTCCACACACTAAGGGAGCCTAAGTAACGTGCTGTACAATATTAATTAGTCACCCCAGCACAATTAACCCATTTATAAAAGTTGTTTGGTTTCTGTATTAAATAATAGTTGGTATTAAGCACTAGCAAAGTTAACATAAAGAATAAAAGGAAATTCAGCGTCTATTTCTTTTATCATCACTACTTTCAAGTTTTGTGGAAGTTTATGTGTAAGTGCAGCGGATCTCATAATCCAAAAATGAAATTATTGGTAAATAAATTGAAAATACTATAATTGAAATCATCACATTAAAAATTAATGCCATTACCAACTCTTGAGAAAAAAAATTCATTATTGTAACTTTCCAACCTTTCGTCATGAAGTTTTCTTCTAATATATATGAAGAATGAAAATGTTATCGAAGACTATTGGCAAGATGAATAGGGGTGGCAAAAAAGCCCGGGCTTGGCCCGGCCTGCACGGGTGGGCATGGATATGGGCTTAAAAATTACAAAGCCAGCATATGTTGGGCCTGGACAAAGGCTTAGTAAAAAAGCCTGGGCTTTAGTTTAATTTTTTATATTAATATTTGTTATTTTATTAGGTTGTATTACTAATATTTTATGTATTTGACCATTATTCTATTTATATATTACATTATTATCTTTAATTTAAATATTTTTTCTTAATTTAAAAAGCCCAAGCCCGGCCCAGGCCCATCTAGGCCTGGCCCGAGTTCGGCCCGTCCAAGTTGGGCGGGCTTTTGAAGGGCCTATGCTTCGTTTGAGTGATGCGGGCTTGGGCCTGGGCTTTAAAAAGCCCGGCCCAGACCCGCAAATTGCCATCCCTAAAGATGAATAGTATAGCTGAATTATGGGAAATTTACAAAAATGGCCATAAAACTTTTGCGTTTTTCAACTTTAACTCCCCAAAATTTTTTCTATCATAACTAGCTAAACACCCTATTTTTAGACTAGATTACCCTCATCACTTTCATCAAATTTACAAAGATATGCCACTTTTTCAATTCCAGCACAACTAAATACGGATCTTCCTCAACAACTTAACAAACTTTCATCACTCTCAACAAACTTCATCACTCTTGATAAATCAATGGCATAATTGAATATATAATCACCAATGGGAGAGTTTCGTAAAATTAGTTTATACTCTTACACAATGTAAACCTTTAATCTATTAATTTTATCAACTAAGTTCGAAATTAAAGTGGGTTTTGTTGCAAATGTTGTTATTTTTCATTCATAAGACAATGTGATTTGTTAAAGTACTTAGTTTGAGTTGAGAAATGAAGAAAATCATTGAAAACACAGAAAAATCGGGCAAAAAATGAAGTTCAGAACAAGTGAGGCAGACAAGTGGGACATGTGCATGTCTCACATAAACGCACTGCATTTATGTGCGACAGGCACCTGTCCCATTGCCTGTCGCACATAAACCCACAGATTTTATGGAGTACATGATTTTAAATTTGATTTGTCTCGTCGTAAGCTTCGAAACAGTATATTATACGCCTAAAACGGACACATGTAGCTCAAGTTATGGCTTTCGAAACATATATGAAATTTAGTGAGACATGCACCTATCCCACTTGCATTAAGCAACTTAAAAATTGATTTGACAATGATCTTTTCTTCCGTTTAGCACTCTATCAGTAAAGTAAAACATGGCGATTTTTAGCGCATCGATGTCATCCATAGTTTTGAAGTTTAAGTTCATAAATATTTTCTCGAACTAGCCAAGATTTATATCGCGATTCCTGCTTCCAAAGTACTTTTTAAGTAACCGATGACTTGTTTTATGCTTCGTCAGGAAGACATTTTTGCCATAGCAAAGTCCCGTTACTAGGCACCACTCTCCAATCGATAGCCGTATCAAATGGTCGCCAACTTGAAAGCATAACTCATTCTTTTCATTTCCAGCGCCATGGAACACTTGCCGAAGCAATATATTATGTACAATTACGCCACTGAACGGATAGCTTCGGCACTGTAGGAAATGCCCAAATATATTGTCTTTGAACAGTTGCAACTGTTGCGTTGTTAATTTTTCCCGGATTGCATTAACAACGACATCTAATTTGCACATACTCGTGATACGCCGGGGAAAGTGATCAGCATAAGGTATCTTCATCATTCCCGGTTCTTTCGTCGGTCTGGGTGGGTTATGCAATGTTATTTTTTATTTTCCCATTTATCTGGTACAAGTTAAAAGTATTATATGTTAATAAATTATGAACAAAAGCACAAAAAAAAGCAGCACCAAACATCGCGCTGTCTCTTGGTGCGACAGGTACCAAAAGGCAGCACCAAGCTCACTGCCTCTTGGTGCGACAGGCACCCAGAGGCTGCCCCAAGTGCGCGCGAGTTGCGCACAGGCTGGCACGCAGCTCGCGCGAGCAGGCTGGCACGCATCTCGAGCGCTGCATCTCGCGAGCGCTAGGCCGCGCCTGTCGCACGCGAGATGCGCGAGGCATGCGCATCTCGTGCGCGTTAGGCCGCCCCTGTCGCACGCGAGATGTGTGCGGCATGCGCATCTCGCGCGCGAGGCCGCACCTGTCGCATGCGAGATGCGCGTGACACGCTCATCTTGCGCGCGAGGATGGGCATGCCGCGTGCATCTCGCGTGCGATAGGCACGGCCTCGCACGCGCATCTGGCGTGTGACAGCCGCGGCCTCGTGCGCGGGATGCTCCCCTTCACTTCCCTTTCCCTTCCCTTTCTCTTCCCTTTCTCTTCCCTTCCCTTTCCCACATGCATCTCACCCACCACCACCATTAAACACCAACAACAACAACCCAAACAACAACAACAACAACAACAACAACTCACCTAGGGTTTCCAATTTTTATCTTTGATTTTGGAAATCTCCCAAGATTTTCAACGTGATTTAGCTTGTTTCAGCCGCCAACAACTTCCTCCGTTGCTGATCTACGCCGCGGACGATGTATACGGGATTCCGGTGATGAAATTTTGGGTGAGATGAGGAGGAATTTGCTTGAGGGAAACGTGAGAATGAGGAGGGCAATTTCGTCCATAATTTGGTGTTTTGACTAATGTTGATAAAAAAAAAATTAGAGGGATTAAAGTTGAAAACGCTTAATTTATTTAGCTATTTTTGTAAATTTCCCAAAAGGTTTGTGCTTCAACCAAACCGAAACTTGGGTATTCCAGCTTGGCAGAAATTGCTTAAAGCAAGTCAACTGAAGTCAGCGTCCCACCAATTATTGGCTGGGCTAACTAATTATTTGTTTTCTTTTATTAAAAAAAAGACAAAAGAACAAAACCGTGTTGGTCCCACATGGCACGGCTGCGTCACATACCGACACCCAATCTAAGTCAGTCAATCTTCTTCTCTTTGTCACTTTACGACCCTTGCTTAATTTGTACGATGACTTGTTAATGCCCTCCATATTTTCCACTTGAATCAGGAGGAAGAAGCCACCGGGACCAATCAACATAGAAAAACAATGCCAAAGTTCACTCTCGATAATTCATTTCGTTTCGGCAGCCGAAGAGAGACTGTCACTATCTTCCACTCTGAATCTATCGACACGATACTAAAAAAGTTGACTAAAGATTGGCTGGCGCAGTTTGCACGGGGAGAGCAGGTCCAGGCCGATCTGATTGGGTGGAAGAAGATGATGGTGAAGATAAATGAGGTCCTAGGTGATGCGGTGGAGAAACAGATGAAGGAGGAGTCAGTGAAGAAGTGGCTCGGCAAACTTCGCGACTTGGTTTGCGACGTTGATTACTTGTTGGATGAGTTTCAAACGGAAGCTTTCCAGAGGACGTTACCGCAGGAAGATGTTGATGATGCCGTGGATAAGTCCGATGATTCTATGGCCATGTCTAAAGTAAAGGAGGTCAACGCTAGATTGCAAGATATTGCATCGCAGATAGAACTACTAGGTTTGGGAAAAAAATCAGGCGGAAAGTCTAGAAATGTCCGCAGAGCAAAAATCAGGAAGTTGCCGCCAGACGATGATGCTATCGATAAGTTTGATTCAACGGCGGTGTCTAAAGTAAAGGATGTCAGTGCTAAATTTCAAGATAGTGCATCGGCGATAGACCTACTAGGATCGAAAGAATGCTCAGCTGGATCAGTTGTGAGCTCAAGAAATGTCAGGCAAAGAGTACCCACGACCCCTTCGGTGAGTGAATCCCATGTGTTAGTATTGATATTCAAACAAAAAACTTTGACATAATGCTGATAAAAACAGTAATTTGGGGTTAATTGGCCACTGTTTCTGCTAGTCAGTGGCAAAGCCACATTACGTTTTCAAAAAATTTAACTTTTAATTTCACCAAAATTTTGTATTTGTCTTTAATTAATAAAATTTATGCTTTTCACCATTGGTTTTGAATAAAGTAAAAAACAAAAACAAAATTACATTTTCATAACCAAAACCAACATAAATATTTACCTCATACGAAAAATTAAATTAAAACAATCAAAAGAGGATCAAATTATTGAGTAACAAAACAGTTAAGTCAGTCTCTTTTAGTGCTATTACTAACAGTGAAGGAATTTTCTATCCTGTTGTGTCAGGCATTGATGGTTGTCTTCCTTGTTGGAATTGATAGTTTTTTCAGTTTTGCTGAAACTTTGGATATCCGAGCTGCTACACTTAACGTCTAATTACCCAATTTGGGCAAACGTCTTGAAAAGATACATCTAATCCGTTTGAAATGGGATTAGGATTAGATCTTGGATATGTATTTTGCTGAACTCTTTCTCTGAATTGTATGATTTAATGAAGAAAAAAGTTAATTCGATCTGCTTGCTGCTGTATAGGAGAAGGCAGAATCAGCATTGCGTGCACATAGTAGCTCTGTCACAGGTAGTACGAGGCAGGCTAAGATTCCGGAAGAAACAGTGCACGAACCGAAAAAGCTTCAACCATATATCAAAGAAGAGGTTCTTGTTGGTATATGCAATGTGCGCATCATCTTTTTTTTTTTCCCCTACATTTATGGTCTATGAATTTTATGGTTATGTTATTACCATTATATAACACATTAATGTATTTTGCAGGATGTTTTCCCATGCACAGCGGAACAGTTCTTTAATTTATTATTTAGTGATGATTCAAATTTCACAAATGAGTATCGTGCAGCTAGAAAGGATAATAATCTTGTTGTAAGTCCAAGTTCATTTTTAGAAATCATAAACCGTAGAAAATTGTTTATTCCTTTTGTATCCTCTAAATTTGACCAATGTAGTTTTCTTTACCGGAAAGAAAAAGAACAAAAGAGCTTCTCATGGTAATGCATTTATATATAATTTAAGGAATATTCATGTTGATATGTTAAAAATGATTATGAGCTAAATCTTTAAAGGATGAAAAAGTACCTTAAACATATCCTGTCTTTAATCCTGCCTAAACATGGTGCTGGCTCGTCTGTTCTAGGTACTTATAAGTACCTGAATTAGAGATTGAAATTTGTATGTTGTCCAGTTGATTTGGGCGTTCCAGCCAGTGGAATGACAAGGAAAATTAAAACATACATTAAATTAGAGAAAAGAAGATTTATTAAATTCTGGTTTCTGATTGTTTGGAAAGGATAATTCCCTTTTTATATTGTTTGCAGTTAGGATTTACACACTCTAGAGTTAAGGCTTATAAGAGGTATTATTACCAATGCTGAGCTGGTAGTGCTCTCCATGACGTACAGGACAAAGGGTTCCTTAAAAACCAACATATGGAGGAAACAACGTTATGTATTTTCTGACATAGCACTTGGAACCCTGTTTGGTTAGCACCGAGTATTGCTTCTGTTTGTTCCTAATTATCCTGTGACGCTGTATGCACTACTTGTGAAGTCGAGACAATTATACTAGGTCAATTTCTACTTGAATGGGCGATATTGCCTCAAAATGCCTGCTTTTGTCCATCTGAATAGCACTTCTGTTTGGGGTTGGGGGTTGATAGGATCCTGGCAAGCAGTTTTGTTTCTGATGATTATCCATATGGATCACTTATCTTTCCAGTTCCGTGTGCTTTTCTATCTAAGAAGAAGATTTTATTTCTGGATTCCAAATGTTAGTTGGTTGATATTGAAATATTTGCTTACTATCTCATGCTCTATCCAGATGGGACAGTGGCATGCTGCAGATGAATATGATGGTCAAGTAAGAGAGATCACATTTAGATCTCTCTGTAACAGTCCCATGTGTCCACCTGACACAGCCATGACGGAGTATCAGCATGCAGTTTTATCACCAGATAAGAAAATATTTGTAAGGCTATCTGTCTCATTTCCTTAAATTTTTGGCAACATTGATAATGTGCTTGCTATTGTTTTTTCCTCTTTATTATCTAATAGTTTTAAAAAATTCTCTTTGTTATTATTTCTGTCTTATTATCTTCAAATCAAATGGTACCTTGCTTGTTAAAATCTGACGTCAATACCAAATGGTTGTGGCTCAGTTGGCAGTGTAGGCTGAGTTTGTGGGAAGAGCTCTCGGGTTCGATCCCCACTAAACACGCCATTTTGGAGGGGTAAAGAGCCTTAACTGTGATTACACCCCGAATTCAGATTAGTCGGGGCCCAATGCGGTCACCGGATACCGAATGGCTTACACCAAAAAAAAAAAAAATCTGACGTCAATGATTTTTTCTTGTAAATTTTCGATTAAACATGTGTCTTTTCTTTTAGGTTTTTGAGACAGTCCAAGAGGCACATGACATTCCATTCGGGTCTATCTTTGAGGTATGAAATATGTTTCTATTTGGATATCATACTTTCGGTTCACATTTCTTATTAGATGTCAATGTTAATTGAATTAAACAAGACAAGTTATTTCGTTTTATTTTATTATGTTAAAAAAATAAATAAGTAGAACGTCTGAAATATATAAAATTTGTATGGTCATCATTACATTGTTTCTGCGCTAAGATAGGTGAACCAACATTTTCCAAAATATTTTAGAGTAACGTTTTTTCTGGTTGTATTTCCTTGCATAGAGGGTTGTAACCTATAAGAGAAATATTCCACTTTGTTCATGCAATGTAATTGTTCTGCTGTATCAGATTCATTGTCGATGGCATTTGGAGACCATTGCTGAAAATTCCTCTGCTATTGATATTAAAGTGGGTAAGTTTTGGTTTGATGTTCATCTCTTTGACTATCTTTTCCAATTGGTGAGATGATTTTTCATGCCCTAGTAATGGTTGAAGCAAGCTTGCATCAAGAATTGTCATGGAGTCCTGTGAGCACACAGAAGCATGTATATTAATGCTAGAATCTTACTGTTGCATTGCATTCAACATTTGGGTCAAAATATTGAGCAATTCCAACTGTGCTTTTCTTTTTTAATTCTAGTGCTTGGAATTTACTGTGTGCGCAATATCTGCAGGTGCACATTTTAAGAAATGGTGTGTCATGCAATCCAAAATCAAGACAGGTGCTGTTAACGTGGTTGGTTCTCTGGCTGAACAATTTTTTTGTTAACCTCTGTTTTGTTATAATAAAATTGAGCTATATTCCTCTAAAAATATAAATGATATTGATTAAACAATAAATGGTATAATGATCAAAGTGCATCTAACTATTCTATTGTTCTATGCCAGTACCAGAAAGAAGTTGAGGTGATGTTAGAAATAGCACGTTCATATATCAAGACTCAAACTTCCTGTGGTGAGACTAACAACCAATCACGCTCTCTATCTATAACCCCAGATTTTAAATTAGCTATTGCATCCGTATCGGATCCGGTAATTGATGTTGTTGTAGCACGTTCGTATATCAAGACTCATACTTCCTGTGGTGAGACTAACAACCAATCACACTCTCCATCCATATTCCCCATTTTTGTATGTATTATATGCATATTTATATATAAGATATATTCCCTCGTGATGGGATGATATTGTGATCATCTTACCTTGTGCGCTGCTGTAGTTCTTCGCTGTGTAATGGCGATTTTCAATCTTCCCCCCCCCCCCCCGGCGGGGCGTAATTTAACTGAGAAAATTAAGGTTGTTTTGATTCAGATGTAAACATAAGATAAGTTTTTAATACTAGGTGTTCTATCACGAATTTGATACACTTGATATTACTAATATATTTTAAAATAATTTGTAAGTTCTTTGCACCTTAGAATAAATTTATTTTATATATGGTTGGTTGAAAAGTTAATATCACGAATTTTCAATTTTATTTTATATATATTTTAAAATCAGAAGCATCAGTCTGAAAAGTTAAATAATTTGTAAGTTCTTTGCACCTTAGAATAAATTTTCATTTTTCTTTCGTTGAATTTCAGTAGATGCTTTTTGGATTATATTTTTTTATGAATAATCAAAGTGGGGTGAAGCTTGCTTGTTTTTGGCATGAATGAAATTTACTAATATTTTCATACATTATTATTTTTGGCTCCAAAATTTTTCAAATCAACTTGATCAGGAAGTAGGATTTTCTTATAAGAGAAAGAGAGGAAATAGGTGAAGGGACGAGAAAGAAATAGTAAAAAGCGGTGGAGATTGATTCACTCTGATTTCGATTTCAACACTTAAGTAAACAACTTGTTCTGATTTTTATTTTTAATTTTCATTCTCATTCTGATTGCTGTTTAGTAAACGCACCATTAATCTGATTGCTGTTTAGTAAAGCACCATTAATGTATTAAAATTGTATTGTTCTTATTAAAGTTAAGTGACAATAACCCTCGGGTTAAGCGCTTTTGATTTTCTTCTTTCTTTTTAGCTCGTCGTCTTCCCTATGATTGCTTAACAAAAGATAATATTGAGTCATTTTCACTTTCATCATCAGAAGCAGAAGTTGTTGCTTCCCAATGAATATTGACTACTAGCGCAGGAACAACATCTTCAGCTTAAACTCTCAAATCCCTGGTTCAGTAGACCGTGTTGATGGCCTGGCTAGCAAAGACTATGTTGTTGGTCCGGGAATAGGCTGGTCATTCAATTCACCTAATTTTAATTTCTATTTGAAATTGAGGTGTTATAATTTTTAAAATATAAACTATAGCAGTTGTAGGTTTTAAACTATAGATGTTGTGGAAAAAAATTATAATTATAGAACAAAAGTTAATAGTATGTAGTAAATATAATTTGTAAATAATAATTTTGACAAAATTATTAAAGATATAATATATTTTTTATCATACAAGTGAAAAATCATATCAACATATTTTTCAAACTACAGTAGTTAGTGTTTACTAAATATTTTATTGTTATAGTTTTTAAGATACAGTTGTCTAACTTTAATTTCAAACGAACCTTTAATAATCTATTTATCTTTGCCCTAAAGCTTAAAAAACAAGTAAAATTATTGTTCTAAAGTCACCAGTTTTGAAGGAGGAAATTATTTTAGCTGTGTTGTCGGAGATGGTAATAAGGTGCGTGAAGCATGCATGCTCTCGTTTTCCGGACTATTCATACATTTAACCAAGAAATCCAATTTAATTTATTCTCATTCAGCATTAATTAGTTGCCAACTACAAAACAGCTTCATTTAGAGTGAAACTATAAGCATCCTTTTATTATCATTATAAAACCCTACTTTAAATAAAATTAAGGTAAGAACAAATAAGAATTGAACACACTCGAATTTTTTTTCAACAAATTACTTCTATTCATAATTGATTATATATTTTTGTACCTAAAGTTGCTTTCAAATTATAATTTAAAATATATGTAATTTAAGTCAATGATTAACATTCACAAATTCATCACCTATAAATTTTTTTTAATTTATGTGTAGGATAATAATAAGATTATAAAAGAAATAAAAAATAACTCAATACTACTTTGAGTTTTAAAAATTAAAAAAAAAACTAAATGAAAAATTCACAATGTATTAAAAAATTTATACTTTTAGAAATAAAATAAATATAACTGAAAAATACGTTACATGAGGAGATTAGAGGGGTCCAATAGTCGAACTCTTTTACTTAACACGGAAGTAGTATTCTTTTACTTAACTCCAAAGTGTCATTGTTTGTTGTTTACTTTTTCTTAAACCTTTTAACTCAATTTGCGCTTCCCGCTATAATTCGGGAAAAAAAATATTATAGCGAGAATTAAAAATAAAAACATGAGTCATGACAAGTTCGAGGTTTGGAAATGCAGCTGCGTTAAATACTTATTGGGAGAGGTTTGCTGCCCTAATGGTCCTAACTTGTTGGGAGAGGTTTGCCGTCCTAGTGGTCATACCCGACTCGAATATGGATTAGTTGGAGCCTAATGTGGTATTCGGATACCAAATGGTTTAATACATCGAAGAAAAAAGAAATAAAAAACTATGGAAATTGATTGTGCCTCCATGAATCAAACTTGTAACTTACATCAGTTCAATTAAATTTTTCTGCAGATTTTCTCTACACCATTTCAACGTACTATTAAGCACTGATGATGGACTCTCTGTCATTCCTATCATAGGAATGGGCGGAATAGGCAAGACAACTCTTGCTTAGCTTGTCTATAACGATGATCGAGTGCATAATCATTTTGATCTCAAAGCTTGGACTTGTGTCTCTGAAGATTTTGACATCATCAGGGTGACAAAATCAATCCTAAAGTCCATTGCTTCTGATCAGCTTGTCGATGATCATGACTTGAATTTGCTCAAAGTAAAACTGAAAGAACAATTGTCTGGAAAGAATTTTTTTCTTATTTTAGATGATGTCTGGAATGAGAAATATAATGATTGGACCAACCGGAGCCGTCCGTTTGAAGCTGGCGCACCGGGAAGCAAGATTGTTATCACTACTCCCAATCTGAGCGTTGCAGAAAAGATGGGCCCTCTTCCAGCTTATCCATTGAAAGAGTTGTCAAACGACGACTGCTTGTCTGTTTTCAGCCAACACTCTTGGGGGGAAAAAGATTTTAGCACGCATCCATCCTTAAAGGAAATCGGTGAGCAAAAAGTAAAGAAATGCAACGGCTTGCCTTTGGTTGCAAAATCTCTTGGTGGACTCTTACGCGGTAAATATGACCCAAATGACTAGGAAGATGTCCATAACTGCAAGAAATGGAAGCTATCAGAGGAGAAGTTCGATATTATAACCGCACTTACCTTTACCTTTCTCCACAGCTAAAACAATGCATTGCGTACTGCTCATTGTTTCCAAAAGATTATGAATTTCAACAAGGGGAGATCATCTTGTTGTGGATGGTTGAAGGTTTCTTAAATCATGAAAGCGACAAGAAGCAAATGGAAAATCTAGGCCGCAAGTATTTCCAGGAGTTATATTCAAGGTCATTCTTTCAACTATCAAGTAGCAATAAGTCGCTGTTTGTGATGCACGATCTCAACAATGACTTGCTCAATGGGCTGCAGGGGAGATTTACTTCAGAATGAAGGATACCCCGGATGGTAACATGCAACAGAATAATTCCAAGAATCTTAGCCATTTATCGTACATTCGTGGATGATATGATGGTAATAAAAGGTTTGAGGTCTTTCATGATCTAGAAAATTTGTGAACATTTTTACCAGTATCACTACCGGGTACCTGGGGCAATTACTTTGCTTATGGCTTTCTTCATAAGTTGTTAGAGCTGCATCGTCCAAAGGTTCTATCTTTGCGTGGATATATAGCATCATTGAACTGTCAAATTCAATTGGCAATCTGATGCATTTACGATACCTTGACCTATCCGAAACTAAAATTAGAAGCTTGCCAGAATCTGTCAACACACTTTAGCATGCACTTATGCTGCAAAATTGCCGTCAACTCAAGAAGCTGTGTGCAGATATGGGAAACCTGATTAAACTGCACCATCTCAACAATCCTTCAACCGATTCATTGGAGGAAATGCCTCTGGGGATTGGAAAATTGACTTCTCTTCGAACAATGTGTAAATTTGTTGTAGGCAATGAAATTGGCTCTGGGTTACGACAGTTGAAGTCCTTGATACATCTTCAAGGGACACTTTGTAATTCAAGGCTGGAGAACGTAAAAGAGGTTAGTGATGCCAAGGAAGCTCAACTAAACGGCAAGAGGAATCTTAAAGATTTATTGCTTGAATGGAATAACAGTACTAGCAATATAGGGGAGCCAGAAACTGAAACACGTGTGCTGGACCAGCTAAAACCTCATCAAAGTCTGAAAAAGCTCAAAATCAATGGCTATGGTGGCACAAAATTTCCAATTTGGTTGGGAAATTCCTCAATGTCAAATTTAGTGAACCTAAGAATTAAAGATTGTAGCATGTGTGCTTCTTTGCCATCAATCGGGCAATTGCCCTTTCTAAAATATCTTTTCATTAGAAGAATTGCCAGAGTGAAGAGTGTGGGTTCGGAAATTTATGGAAATGGTTGTTCAGTACCCTTTCCATCACTGGAGACTCTCTGTTTTCAAGATATGCAAGAATGGGAAGAGTGGATCCCTCATGGATCTGGTAAAAGTGATGAAGGTTTGGCTGATCTGCGAGAGCTTTCTCTTGTAAGTTGTTCTAAGCTTCAAAGAACATTGCCAGAATATCTCTCTTCATTGGAGATCCTTGTCATTCGAAAATGTGAACAACTGCTGGTATCAATTCTGAGTCTTCCAACTCTACGCAAATTAATAGTAAATGGATGTAAAGAGGTGGTGGGGAAGGGCAATCAACCTCAGCTCATCCAGTTAAGTGGTTCTTAGTGATAAATCAAATCAAGTAATAGAAGGGCTATTCAAGCAAGAGCTACACAAATTGGAGAAATTGGAAATTGATAATGCTCAAGAGCTAAGATATTTGTGGCAGACTGGAATTAGATTACACAAAACATTTGCTCCCTTAATCGGTTTCGTATTAAGAGCTGTCCTCCACTTTTTTCCTGGGTTGCTGAGGAAGAACATGACCATACACAACAACAAGGATTGACGTGCAGACTTCAGTATTTTGATTTGGTCGAGTACCAAGGCATAGTGAAGCTACCACAAGCATTGCTCAACATCTGTTCCCTTAGAGAGATACAGATCTCAAAGCGCAATTCACTTGTTTCCTTCCCAGAGGCTACTCTGCCTTCCCAGTCGAAAACAGTTACAATCATGTTTTGCAATGCGCTGGAATCCTTACCTGAAGCATGGATGCGGGACACTAAGCCATCTCTTGGGAGTCTGCAAATTTTCCAATGTAATTCTTTGACATATATTGCTAGAATTGAGCTGCCTACCAGCCTTAAGCGGCTGAAGGTCAGTAATTGCAATAATTTAAGGATTTTGACTGAGGAAGAGGACATCAACAGTGGATGCAACAGGCACACCTCTCACCTTGAGTCCTTAGAAATTGAAGATTGTGCATCTCTGGCATCTTTATTGTGGAAAAACAAGTTATCACCCACGCTTGAGCGCCTTGCGGTTAAACGTTGCCCGAACCTTGCTTTTTTGTCATTGAGTGACAATCTACCTAAAGCTCGCAAGTATCTTTCTCTCCATGGATTTTCAAAGCTAGAGTCAATAGCAGAAAGGCTGGAGAACACACTCTTGAAGAAATTTCGATTTGGAGTCGTGAAAATCTTAAAATGTTACCTGATGATTTGCATAAGCTCCAGAATCTTCCAAGGTTCAGTTTAGGATTTTGCAATAATCTGATTTCCTTTCCCAGAGGAGGATTGCCTTCTACGAAACTGAATAAGGTTGACATAAATGGTAGTCAGAAACTAGAGGCCTTACCCAACGGCATGTACAATCTAACCTCTCTTCAACGTTTAAATTTAGGATATCTTCCAAGTGTGGTATCTTTCCCCGGGGATGGCTTTCCCGCCAACATTGATTCACTTGTGATTCGTGATATGACGATTTGTAGGGCACTTTTCGAGGGGGGATTGTACAGATTCACCTCCCTCAAACGGCTCAACATCTCTAGAGGATGTCCAGATGTGGTGTCGTTTCCGCAAGAGGAGATAGGAATGACACTTCCTGTCTCTAAGCCATTTGCGTATTGCCAATTTCCCAAAGCTGGAACGCCTGTCTTCAGTAGTTGAAAACCTTACATCTTTGAAACGCCTTGATCTCCAAGATTGCTGCAAGCTCAAATACTTTCCAGAGAATAGCCTGACTACCTCACTTTTGCAGCTGTATATTTCGAAATGTACATTGATAGAAGAAAGGTGCAGGAAGGATGCAGGACAATATTGGCACTTGATAACCCATATACCTTAAGTCCGCATAAATGGTAAATGGGTTTTTGATTGCTAAATAGAGGACTGAACTCTGTAACCTCAAAACTCCCAAAATTTCCTATTTTTCTTCATTGTAAGTTAACTGATTAATTTCTTCTTCATTGTAATGGCAATCTTAGCCGGAACGTCATTTTCCTTTTTATCAATTAAGAACAGAGTTTGAGTGTTTGGATACAGAGAAAATGAACGAACCAGAGAGAAAATATCAGAGAGAGAAAATGAATTATAATCTTATTAATTTCGTTAATAACAGCTGTATATATACATAATCTTGACTGTTGTACACACGTTGTGTGTGTAAACCAAAATCAAAGATCAATTACAAAATCTGTTATTAACAACTTTGACTAACATGCTGACTCAGCAAGTTACACATCAGCAATATTAACAAACTAAACTAATCAGCTCGTTAACTCCATAATTCCATAATATGAACTATCTTAACAGCCCCCTTCAAGCTCAAGGTCTGGGAAGAACATTGAGCTTGGTTCTAAGATAGTTAAACTGATCAATGGCCAATGGTTTAGTGAGAATATCAGCAACTTGTTCACAGTTAGGAATATGATTAATAACAACTTCTTTTCTGGCAACATGTTCTCTGATGAAGTGCAAATCAAACTCAATATGTTTTGTTTTTGAATGGTACTTTGGATTGCTAGCTAATGCTTCAGCACTTTTGTTATCACAATTGAGTACTGGAGTCTGTTGTAACTGCACTTGTAATTCTTTGAATAAGTAAGTTATCCAAAGTACCTCTAAAGTAGCCAAAGTCAATGCTCGATATTCAGATTCTGCTGTACTTCTGGAGACAATTTGCTGCTTCTTGGAAGACCAGGAAATGAGATTATTGCCTAAGTAAACACAATAGCCTCCTATTGATTTCCTGTCATCCAAATCTGATCCCCAGTCAGCATCTGAAAAAGTTGTCAATGTGAGATTTCCAGTGTGATAGAACTGTAAACCATAACTTGATGTCAGCTGAAGGTATCTTAGCACACTTTTGCATGCTTGGCAATGAAAAACAGAGGGAGTTGAGAGAAATTGGCTAAGTTTATTGACAGAAAATGCTATTTCAGGCCTTGTTAAGATGACATACTGTAAAGATCCCACTACACTCCTGTATAGGGATGGATTTTCAAAAGCTATCCCCTTGTCTTTACTTAGCTTTTCAGTTGAGCTCATAGGAGTTTGACATCCTTTGCTGTCCAGCATTTGTGCCTTCTTAAGCAAATCACCAATGTATTTGGTCTGAGAAAGATGGAGTCCTTTATGTGATGGTGTAACTTCTAGACCAAGGAAATAGTTAAACTCCCCAAGGTCTTTTAAAGCATATTCTTTTCCCAGTTGATGAACAATTCTTTCCACAAGTTTAGAGTTTGACCCAGTGACTAATATGTCATCAACATAGATAAGAACTACAACTAACTCTCCTTCAGTATGCTGGATGAATAAGGAAGTGTCAGACCTGGAAGTGTGAAAATCCCACTACAGCATTGAGCTCTTTAACTTATCATACCAAGCTCTTGGAGCTTGTTTGAGCCTATAAAGAGCATTTTTCAGTTTACACACATGAGTAGGAAGCTGAGGATGAAGAAACCCTTCTGGCTGTGACATATACACCTATTCACTGAGAATGCCATTTAAAAAGGCATTATTCACATCAAGTTGTCTTATAGGCCAGTGATGTATAACAGCAAGGCTTAAGATAATTCTGATTGTGCATGGTTTAACTACTGGACTGTATGTTTCAAAGAAGTCCACACCTGGAGTTTGATGAAACCCCTTCGCAACAAGCCTAACTTTGTGCTTAGATATACTGCCATTAGGGTTGTACCTTACTCTAAAAACCCACTTGTTGCCTATAATCTTCTGTGTTGTTTCTTTGGGAACTAACTCCCAAGTTTCATTTATTTGCAAAGCATCAAATTCTGCCTACATAGCTTGCTTCCATCTTGGATCACTCAAAGCCACTTTGACTGAGGTTGGTTCAAGTTCTTGTGTGACTGCTAAGTAGGACTTAGGTTTGAATATTCCAGCCTTAGATCTTGTGACCATGGAATGTGTATTATGAGCAGGTGGAGAGTTTTGTGTTTGAGGTGAGGTAGAAGGATTGTGTGTTGAACAAGGTCTAGTGTTTGTGTGTTGCAGATTGGGTGATATACTTTGTGTAGAGAGTGGAGGTGTTGAGTTTAAGACATTAGAATCAGAACCTGCATCTGAAACAGGATTACTTGCAGATGGATATGTAGAGCTGCTGTCATAAGAGATAGACTGAAAATTCAGAACTGTAAAGGGACTTTCAGACTGGTGAAATTTAGATGAAGAGTTCACAGTTTTATGGATGGAAAATAACTCAGTATAAGGAAACTCAAACTCATTAAACTTAATATGCCTTGCAACATAGACTTTTCTAGTAGGATCTAGGCATTTGTAACCCTTGTGAATAGGGCTGTAACCTATCATAAGACACTTTTGGGTGTGGAAACTGAGTTTATGTTTGTTGTAAGGCTTGAGCAGAGGGAAGCAAGAGCAACCAAAGGTCTTAAGAAACTGATAATCTGGTTTTCTGCTATGAAGTTTTTCAAATGGAGAGATGTTGTTCAAGACAGGTGTTGGTAATCTATTGATAAGAAAGGATGATGTATGAAAGGATTCCCACAAAAAAGAGAGAGGCATTTGAGCTTGAGTAAGTAATGTCAGTCCTGTCTCAACAATGTGCCTGTGTTTTCTTTCTACCACTCCATTTTGGTGATGTGTATGAGGGCAACTATGTCTGAAACTTATTCCCTCTTGTTAAAGAAATGATACAAAGCTTCTAAATTCTCCCCCCCAATCTGATTGTACTGACTTAATGGAGAGGTTAAGTTGTTTTTCAACCAAAGTTTTGAAGCTTTGAAAGGTTTCTAAGGCTTCTGATTTGAGAGTTAAAGGAAAAATCCAGCAATATCTGGTGTAATCATCTACAAAGCTGATATAGTATCTATAACCATGTAAGACAGAGGGCATGGGAGATGGTCCCCAAAGATCAGTATGTATAAGTGTTGTGCAAATTTTAATGTACTCGCAAACGCACGAATCTATTGTAGTATAAACTAATGGTGACGAGTGTCGATCCCACGAGAAGGTGAATTTAAATTATATGTAGAATTAATTTTGTAAATGGGTGGTTGGAATTGTGGTGGAAGTGATTTAAATTATCCTAAAATTAGAATTGAAATGGCAATAATAAATTCTAAAATTGGAATTGCAATGGCGAGAACAAATTGAAGATAATTCTATTGAAATGACGTACTTGGGTATTCGAATCCGTATCAACATGCATCATGGGCTAAATAATCATTATTAATGCCAATTTAATCATGAGGGGGGAATCCACACCTCATGAACCACGCTCTAATCAATATGGTGCTAAGGGCTTATCGTGCCAAATAATAATAATCTTGTATTAGAGGGCCGGTGAAACCAAGACGGTACTAGACAAGATTAGTATTATTTATCGACGAAAAGTCAAAACATCCACAAAAACTAAAGGGGAAGAGAAAATAAATTTACCAAATAAAGCCCATGACACATGTTGAGACTTCACCTTCAACCCAAGCTTGAAAGAAAATTAGCTACCTTCAACCCAAGCTTGAAAGAAAATTAGCTACTCATAATTGAACTAGGGGCAAAATGGAAATTTATTAAAATACGAAGAAAATACAAGATGGAGAAGAAATTACAGAAAATGGATCCCAAAAATGGATTCAGAGATATCAAATTAGGGGGGGAGGCCCCCTTTTTATAGATACATGGAGTAAATCATGGTCATCGGATTAAAAACAGTTTGGACGCTCAGGATTGCGCCACGTCATCAGTCAACAGTCCACGGTTTGACCACGCGGATGAACATTAACACGGTTTGGTTGAAAATAATCATGTGTGATGCATGCACCGTACGTGAGATTTTTCTTCCACTAATATGCTGCCACGTCACCATCAACAGTATATAAGAATTTTAGTCCAACATGATCGTGACACCTCATCAGTCAATGCCACGTCATCGGTCAATGCCACGTCATCGATCCGTCTATGTAAACAGTGTCGTGAACAGTAACGTAGACAATACCGTACCCGTGAATAGTACCGTACATGTGAATAGTATCATTTTTTTCTTTTATACTCCTCCTAAGGTTTTCAACCGTCCTGAGTTCAAAAGTGATGTCCGTTTTGCCGTCTAATCTCTCTTTTATTGTGAAATGACTATAATGCCCCTAAAATACATAAATTACTTAATTAAAATAAAACACACGTAATTAAATTACAAGAAAGTTAAATACATAAAAGTAAGGGTTGTTAGTAAGGCTTGAAATGTAAAATGACGGTTTTCTCTTTTATAAATAGGCATTTTCTAATACTCAACAATAAGCTCAAGAGGTACTGAGGTTTTAATTCCAGTTGAATAAAAAGATAACTGATGAAGTTTTCCATACTGACATGCATCATAGAAATCAGGCAATGTTATAGAAGATCTAAGAGACAAATGTGGCATGATACTTTTTAAGGCAAGTTTATTTGGATGACCAAGTCGTTAATGCAGTAAATTTCCACTAATATCAGATTTGGTAATGTTTACATGACTCTTAGTATCTATTGAATCAATACAAGGTTTATTTTCAGCTTTATTTGACAGAACTAAAGCTGAATTTCTAATAACAGAAAGCATTGACCTAGGTACATAGGCTAGAGAACAGGATTTAGAAAGAAAGGTATCCTTTGACAGCAGCTGATACTATCCTTCTTTAGCAATCCCTTGAGCCAGATGCACAGTCTTCTTCTTGTCCTTAATGAAACAAAGATTGGCAACAAACTCAATGGTTATATCATTATCTTTCAAGAGTTGTGAAATGCTAATAAGATTTTTGGTTATAGCGGGTACATATAAAATGTCATTTAGGTGTAAGAGTGAATCACAAGATGTATGAAAGCAAGCATAACTAATATGTGAAATATTTAAACCTTCACCATTACCAACATGTAAAAGCTGATTACTTGAATACTCCATTCCCATATTCAAGTTCTGCAGATTGTTTGTGAGGTGCTGAGTAGCACCATTATCCAGATACCATCCCTGATCAGCTAGATCACCCTCTGAAGTTGTAAGAAATGCAGCTTTTGTGTTTGAATGATAAGAGTTGAAGTTTGATGGTGGATATGCAGGAGCAAAATCTCTGTTAAACATGTTCCTACACTCAGCTGCAGTATGCCTTGGCTTGAAACAAATTTGACAGATAATAGCAGGAGGATTCTGAACACCTTTGTTACTATTAAAGGCATCATTCTAACCATTCTGACCAAATGCACCATTACCAAATTCATTCCAACCACCTCTTCCATGTCCAGAGCAGTTCTTGTTAGAATTGTTATTACTCCAGTGATTCCCATCAGACCAGTTAGCCCTTCCATCAGACCAGTTAGTCCTTCCTTGGCCTGTAACACCTCTGCCAAAACCACCTCTTCCTCCATTATTATTATAACCACCTCTGCCATTATTGTTTCCATTTCAGTTGACATTTTGATTCCAATTACCATAACCACCTCCATTGTAATTATTATAGCCTCCTCTGCCACCATTATTTCCATTCCAATTTGCATTTTGGTTCCAATTACCATAACCACCTCCGTTATTGCCACTAGATTTCTTATTAGATCCAGTTTGAGCTATATTAGCAGTATAATTCAACTTAGCTTCTTTATTGGCATTCTGTTGATTATTCTTAATTCTAGCTTCATGAGTTAAAAGCATAGAATATGCTTCATTCACTGACATTTTCAACATATTAGCTTCTATGTATACAACCACAGGGTAATATGGCTGTCCTAATCCAGATATCAGATGAGTCATAAAATCTAGATTGGTTACAGGACTTCCAGCCAAAGCAAGTTCATCATTTACAGCTTTAAGCTTGCTAAAGTATTCAGTGATTGTCATTGACCCTTTTTTTAGATTATTAAGCAATATTTTCAGATGTACTTTCTTAGCACCTGTTTCAGATCCAAATTGTTCTTCAATATTAATCCAAAGTTCATTAGCAGAGTTAGAATTTACCACTAGACTAAGAATTTCAACACTGATCGATAACATCAACCAGCTCAACAGCAACTGATCCTGCCTCTTCCAGTTATTAAACTCAGGGTTTTCTTGTGGCTCTACTGCAGTTACTTGATCTGGACTTAAGCTTGCTGTTTCTTGATTCAGAAACTGATTAGGACACTTTCGAGTTCCATCAAGAAGAGATTCAAGTCCATTGGCTCGAATTGTAGAAAGGATCTGAGATTTCCAGATTGTGTAGTTTGATCTGTCTAATTTGATTAGATTTGTAAAGGTAAATGAGGAAACAGTTTGATTGACGTTTGGATTTGAGCTAGAAGAAGCCATGGCAGCTTGGATCATAGCTCTGATACCAAGTTAAGAACAGAGTTTGAGTGTTTGGATACAGAGAAAATGAACGAACCAGAGAGAAAATATCAGAGAGAGAAAATGAATTATAATCTTATTAATTTTGTTAATAATAGCTGTATATATATATAATCTTGACTGTTGTATACACGTTGTGTGTGTAAACCAAAATCAAAGATCAATTACAAAATCTGTTATTAACAACTTTAACTACCATGCTGACTCAGCAAGTTACACATCAGCAATATTAACAAACTAAACTAATCAGCTTGTTAACTCCATAATTCCATAATATGAACTATCATAACATATCTTCTGTTATCGGCTACATGCCCTCTCCCATATTTGTAGATTATTCTTTTAACTCTACATCTGTACCAATCATGATTGGATTACCTAGTAACAAGTTTGATAATTAACGAAATACAAATAAACTTCTTTGTTTTCCCTGGAGATCTTCTTTTGTTCTCTTTCTCTTTATTTACTTTGTTAAAATTTGTCATTGAAGTGTTAATTACTTTGTGTGATTTCTATTTGATTTTCGTGTGAGTGATGATGTATCTGCAGTTTGAGTGTCATTCTTTTGATTCCTTGGTATTGTTTCGGCAGATTCCATTGATTGAAAATCTCCAAGCTTGCTCCGACACCAAGTTGAAAAAATGAAGAACTAAATATGTAAAACACGAAGCAGCAAAGTTAAAGGATCAATTTTTCCAGAATAATTTTTTTATTGTATTTATCGTCCAAATATATACACAATATATGTTCTTCTTTTCCAAGAAATGCTCAGTGTATGATTTACAACTGTAATACAAATCTAATGGCTGCGCATATCAATCTAATGAACATGATTCATTGTCCTTCACAAAGCACAATAAACATTTGTTTTGTGCAATCCTTTTGAGTCATCACCCATCAGAGTTTGCTGAGTCAGTAACCATACAATGCTTGCTGTAGAGGGAGGGCTGATACTGATGTTCAAAGACCAAGCTGAGGGTGCTTAATGAGGCATTTTATCAAACATCTAATTCATTATTCTAACATAATTGAACTGTTAACACTTTGTTATTATAGTAAATACACTTTGGCTAGAAAGATGTTGGATCAAAGTATTAAGCAGACCCAACTTTACTTTTTGGTTTTACTTGCAGGTATGATGTTAGATCTTCGGTCATCTCTATCGTTTTGAAGTTGTGCCTTAGTCCTTGAATTTATATACTCAAAGCTTGAGAAGTGAGCTTGAGCCTTGATGGCAATAAGTTGAAACGACTCGTATGATTGGGTAAATGCTTGTCCAATTTTTGTATTTTGATTTATTATTCATTTAGTTCTTATATTTTAAAAAATACTTTAAAAATCTTCATTGTTAACTATGTGACATTCTTACTCTTGGTTCTTCTTAACTTTTATAATAATATTCTTACAAAAATACTCTTGACATTAATTAATTTTATCTTTAAAAAAATTAATTTTAATAAATTAATCAATAATTGTTTATTAGCAGACTTACTAACAAATAGCGGTATGAAATAACTAATATCTTTTGTACTTAAGAAAAAGGACACTTACAGCCCTAAAGTTTGGAAAATATTCACAAAGACCCTAAATTTTTAAAAAGAGACATCAAGACCTCTTTTTGAAAATAATAACTTTTGAATATAGTAATTAGAAAGTTCACTTTAAATTTTTTTAATTAATACAGATATAATATAAATAATATAATCTATCTAGTAAACTAATAATATGAACAATTAAAATAATATTAAAATTATAAATTAATATATTTATTTTAAGGGTAATATTCAGAAACCTCCCTTGAGGTTTGGCTTATTCTCACTTAAATAGAAAGTATCTGCGTATTCTCAATAACCTCCCCTGACGTTAGTATTCTGTTTAGTACATGTTGAGTAGTGAGGGCAAGGTTGTAAATTAAATACGTTAATGACAAAACTATTCAAATTAACTTAATATTTTCGCATTGGGCTTTGGAAATGATTTGACCATTGTTAATATCTAGTGGTGAATAAATTGAAGCACGCTTTTATCCAACAGAAATTAACAAAATAAAAAGTGTTCGTCTCTCTACAGCACAAATCCAAAGCAACCAAGCAAAACCCATTTCATTTTCTCTCTAATGCTTTGATCAAGTACTTCGGCCATAAATTAAAGACCATGACGATGAAGCCAACTCTATTATCGGCTACGAATGATTCACGACCGCAAGTGAGTTTTGCTGGCAACTAGCCAAGGTATTAATTCTTTCAATGCATGCTAGTTTTATTATCTAAAATTGGTAGTCTCGGTGAAAAATTAGCAAATGGATCTTGAAATTTTTTTAAGATTGTTACTGTTGCTTTTGAGTTTAGGGATACATAATGACTATATACGATTTGTTTCCCACTCTATGCATTAATTATTTTCTGCTATCAGAATTTTTATTTGTATTGTTGTGATGATTGTAAATGTTTACCTTTTATCATTATTTGCAGAGAAAGATTATTAATCAACCCCTTGGCATTGTTAGAAAGGGCAAGACTGCTAATGACAATCTAGTGTTTGAAAAGAAAATTTTGAATGATAAAAAGCAATGTGCAGGGCATACTATGCTTGTTGACTTGGGGAAGGATGATGTTGGAAATGTTCATTCTTAATCTTATTTGGTCAGTTTTTCTTTTTTCGTGCTTCATGAACTTGTCCATCTTGGTTTTGTGGTGATACAGACATTACCCTACTTTCAGAACTACAGACTTCCCAACTGCAACACACTTTGACATTTATATTCATATAAAGACATGGATAAGCAAAAGGAATGGATTGCTACGGCTGGCAATGACCCTCATGACAAGCAAGAAGGTGCGG
The DNA here is from genome assembly GCA_018350135.1 of Citrus trifoliata. Classification (NCBI taxonomy): domain Eukaryota; kingdom Viridiplantae; phylum Streptophyta; class Magnoliopsida; order Sapindales; family Rutaceae; genus Citrus; species Citrus trifoliata. The sequence goes on from CM031386.1 coordinate 29,499,757, forward strand.
GAACAAAGCTGTTGCTCTTGCGTGTGCCATTAATGTTGCAGAGTCTCCATTTGTTGATAAATGATCAAAATTAATGCCTTATGGAATCTCTTGATTTTTGTTGAAAGAGTTTTTAAATGATTGATGAGGAGATAAAATGATATTTGCAGTGGTGGTTCGATACTAAAGAAGGAAGATCAATGGTTTATCTTATATCTTGAGTTTGAGACAAATTTTTTTCTATTCCCCCCTCCCCCCCCACCCCCAAAAAAAAAAGACTTCAAATTTTTTCTCTTTTAGCCAAGTTATTTTGGAAAATGACAAGGTTGATTTGGTACTTTCATTGTGTTTATATCTATTTGGCGCCAAAATAAATATGATACTATTAACCAATCGTACATACTATACATTAATTTTAATATAAAAAATGTGTTGTTTTGAAATCAAGGGTATGTTGGTCATTTTATCAGTCAACAAATGGTCTAAGAGTAGGAATACTAACGTCAGGGGAGGTTACTGAGAATACACGAATACTTTCTATCTAAGTGAGATACACCAAACCTCAGGGGAGGTTTCTAAAAATTACCCTTTATTTTAATAATATTTTTGTATTTATTATAAAAAATTAAATAAACTTGGGACTAAATAAATTTTACAATTAACAAAATATATCTCTATTAATAATACTAGATTATTTTTTACATAATATTCAAAATAACTTTATTTTAATTTAATTATTTTAATTTTTGTATCTATTTATTATAAAAATTACTTTAATATAATAAAATATTTCTGATAGAGTGAAAAGTGTAAAAATATTTTGAAATGCATATTTTATTACATTTATTTTAATGCTATATTTCGATTTATTATAAAATTTTAGGGTCTTTTTTTATTTATAGAGTTAAAGGGTATTATAATTAAAAAGAGGTCTTATGTCTCTTACTGAAAACTTGAGGGTCTTTATGATCATTTCCAAAACTTGGGGATGTTAGGTGTCCTTTTTCCTTTGTACCCATGCAACAACCATGCTAATAACTAATGTCAGCCATCTTAAAGTAATGTTTGATATCTTGCAACAATTTTACTAATAGTTATTCTATAAAAACTTAATTTAACAAATTGATCTTAAAAATAAAATAATTATATAATAATTTCGGTAAATTTTTATGTTATGTATAAGGATAATTTGTTAAATTATCAACTTTTTTCTTTTCATTAACATTCTCAGGAATATTGTTACAAAGATGTTATTGTAAAAAAAAAAAAAAGTAAGGGGTAAGATGTAATGTATTTAACAATATAGGTGCCTTAAAGTATTTTTTTTTTAAATATGGGGATAAAATAAACGCTTAAAATATAGAGACTGAACAAATTTATGATATACTGTTAATTGGTTGTTGAGGTGATTTTCTCGTATGTTTCAATTTACTATTGCACTCTTCAAAAATTTGTTAATGCTCTAGAATTAACGTTGGATTGTGATTGAATCCGATCGAAAAGTAATTACAAGAAGTTGGTTTTCAAACTGCAACTTCCTCTGATGGTAAAACTCCAGAAACTTTTTATGATTCAAAACAAGTTTCTATTTTGAGCTTTAGTAGTAATTCCTAGAGATATTTTCAAAGTGCGTATGATGAGCTTGATGATGTGGTAGATTGCATACATCATAATTGAGCTCAGTTTTATCCAATCATCATATATCATTATTGAGAAATTTTCTTTAGTCAGCCTGGGACATGAGTTGAGTAGATATAAGGGCTACCACAATTTTTTTTCGATTTTACTTTTGCATCGCCCATTTTTTCTTTCCTTTTCCCTAAATTAAGAAACGTACATAATAGGCCGAGATTTTTTTCTACTTAAAAGTACCATAAAAAGCAAAGAAAGAACTTAGAAGTCTTATTTTGGAAGGATCTGATAGCAATTGTATTCGTTGGCCATCATCAATTTAATCTCTTGAGTAAATATTATTTTGACAGAAAATATAGTGGTAGATTGACCAAACGAAGAAAAAGAAAAATAAAAAAGAAAATGAAAAGTCCAAAACTTTTGAAGGCAGATGGGACGATGGCGACAAGCGAAGGATCTATGTCTGAAGACATTGTTATAGAAATTCTATCAAAATTGCCCGTGAAATCATTACTACGGTTCAAGTGCGTTTGTAAATTTTGGCATGAATTATTCGGAAGCCCTGGTTTCATTTCCAAACACCAAGAAAATGAACACAATACCCGTCTCGTCGTACGCTATTTGGCTGATGACGAGGATGATCCACATGAGGAGCGTCTTTGTATTTGTTTATTCCACGATGAAACATTGGCAGATGTATCTTTGCGAGAACATATTCTTCCACTAATGCCCCGAGAAGCATGTCCAATGGGCCCTTTCGAATGGGGTTTGTTTTGTTGCATTTCGGACGTTAAGCAAGAAATAGGTTTATGGAACTTTGCCACCAGACATTACAAAATTCTCCCGAAGATCAAACCAGACTCATTCTGGACAATTTATGGTGTTGGACTGGGAATGGATCCGAAAATTAACTGCAGCAAGTTAGTATGCGCGATGGCTATTGCCGAATATGATCATAATGACGTCCTAAAGTCGTCAGATTCAAATCAAGTTGCAATTTACAGCTTTGATACTAATTCCTGGAGAAATTTTCAAAGCTTGGAATTGATCAAGTATAAATTCGAAGTTGGTGATACGTCAAAAGGCAGATATCAAAATGGAGCTTGTTACTGGCTGGTAAAGCCTCGATTTGAAATTAAACATCCCGACTATAAGGTGATCCTCTCATTTGAACTGAGTAATGAAGTTTTCCAAGAGATACAGCCGCCTGATTGCCGTTATGAAAGCCCAATTCACTGGCCGTATAAAGCTTTTGGGGGTACATAATGATTCTCTTTCTTATTTGATATTTGATGAAAAGAAGAACTGTTTTGACATCTGGATAATGAATAAGGAGAGTCACAATTATAATTGGACCAGACAATTCACCGTTACTGCGCCTTTTATTGCAAACGACGAAGAATTAGAAGTGTATAAAGTTCTTGGATTTTGGAAGAACGGTGCCTTCCTATTTGCAATAACTGACGAGGGACGCATATTTTTGTTTGATCCTACTGCGGAACAAAAATTCAAGGACCTTCAACTTGATGATGATATAACGACTGCTTCGATTTACGTATACAAGGAAAGCTTATTGAACGTTAAAGGCAAAGGACTGTTTGCTTTATTATGTTAATTTCTTTTCTTTGGCAAGCTTGCCTCCGTATATACAAATTATCCAACGAGGGTCGGGCACTTTAATAAAATGCGGAAAGCTGTTACATAGTCCAGCTTTTGGGAACTCTCACTTAAAAATCACTCAATCTGTATATCTATGTGTGTATGATAAAAGGAATTTCTTACCATCTTAAAGTAATGAAAATTTAAAACATTAAAAATACACATTTTAATATATTATAAGTCAAAATATATTGAATTTAGAGTGTGTATTTTTTATCTTTTAACTCTTCCCTTATTATAAAATCAACTTTCTTAATTTCTATGAAATTTAACGACCAATTAAGCTTTAGATTTCCCTTTAATCACCGAACTTATTCACATTTATTGTTAGTTTCTTTTCAACTTTTTACATTGAAGCTTTTTAATTTAGAGGATCATACAAAAGTAATTGTTTTATTTTAGACTTTTTAAAAAATGGATAAAACTCATTTAATTCTTATATTTTGAGGTTAATGTCTATATAATCAATATATTTTTTAAAATACTCAAAATATCTTTACTGTTAAATTATTGAAATCTGTGGAGTTACTTTTTATTCTTTTTTATTTTACAATATTATCCTCTTACATTGTTTCTTTTTTCTTCTTTTTGGGACATTAATAAAGAGAAAAAAATAAATTACCAATTTAATCTCAAAAAATAAAATAGAAACAAAAAGAATATATATTAATTTTTGTGGAATACTATACTGAGGAGTTTAATATATCAATTTTTTATTAATATCTAAAAAATTGGTAATTTAATTTTTTTACAATATTAATTTTTTTTGTACGTACATGAGCCTCCACAAAAATTATTCTTTTTGTGGTAAATTGGTAATTTAATTATTTATTTTTATTAATGTGTAAGGAATATTATTGTAAGATAATAATATTATAAAAGCAAGCAAAAAATAATAAAAAGTACTGGCAGAAGTGTCAATAGTTTAACGGTATAGATGTTTTGAAGTATTTTTAAAAACATAAGAATTAAATAAACCACAACCTTAAAATATATGGACTAATCAAGCTTTCACCCTTTAGAAATATTTTAAAACCATTTTTTTTTAAATGGAACAAATATTAGGATTAATAAACTGTAATCAGATTTTCAGATTTCCAGTTTTTAATGAACATAAACTAATACGACATCGTTTATTACCAGATAAACGATGTCGTATCCTCGATTTAAGAACTTGACTCCATTTCTGCTCTGATCTTAACCGACACAGCAGGAACGAGAGAAATTCGATTTTAGAGTTTGGAGAAGGAGAAAAAGAGAGATGGGTTTGTCGAATATTTATGAAGCGTTGTTGTTTATAGTGATAATATCAGCAGTTGCAGTGACATCAAAAGAGCAACTGAGCACAAGAGAATGTGAGGATCTGGGATTCACAGGGCTTGCTCTTTGCTCTGATTGCAACACTTTCGCTGAGTATGTCAAAGACCAAGGTCACCCTTTTCCATTTCTCCTCTCAAATTTCCATTTTTTCCCTTTGTTATTTTATTTTATTTTTTCTTTTGTAATATCTTTTACTGTAAATTTTACATTTTTTTTTGCTGGTTTCTAGTAATTTTCTGGGGTTTCAGTTATTTGGATTGTTGTGATGTATTTGGTTTGGAATTTGAGTTTAGGGTTTTTGTTATTGGTTTAGTGGTAGAACCCAGGTGGGGTTTTCAAAGTGGATTGGAGGATTGTGTGTTTCTGGGCAAAGTAACCGATTTTTTTTTTTGTAATTTTTCTGTGTTATTCTTACATAATTGGGTTCTAATGCTGGACTCTCAAGTTGGTTATCTTGGGTTTAGGCTGAAAATGTGGAAGAAGCACGAAATTGGAGATGCCAATGTCATCAATTAACTGTAAATAATTATACAAAGTTCTTCGAGCTGTACATGCTTGTTGAGATAGAAACTTTATTTGGCAATTTTATTTCTGCAAGAGACTAAAGTTGCAGGTCCAATAATTTTTTTTTTCTGAGTTTGAAAGTGCAGGGCATAATTAAACAAAGAGAGTTTTCTGATATATACTGAACTTGAGTATGATAACCTGGTTCATAAAAATCACCATTGTACGGTTTAATCATCTGAAATGACAATTAAGTAAAAGGATGTAAAGATATTTTTTCACCTTTCCGTTCCATGTGGATGATAGTGTGTTCTACTGGATATAATTTTAGCGCTTGGCTTTTCCTTCAGTTTCGCGTTGCTTGATTGTTGATATCTTTGCTAGTCTGTAAACACTGAATCTTTAGTTGCTGACCTTATGATATTATCCAGCTGGAAGCTAGATAAACATTAGGCTTACAAATTTTGCCTTCCCTAAAATTTACTGAGTGGAGTTGTTTATATTGTTGTTTGCTTTGTGCTCTTTATTTTTTTCTTTTCCTCTCTAAAAGTTATTTTTTTTTCTTACTATTAAAGGGATTGAAGGCTGAATGCAGTAATAATGTTGTTTTAATTAAAAAACAAAATTAGCCACAGTAGGTAAAAATGTAGAATCGCAGAGGGCAGCTTTGGCAAACCTATGGTAAAATTGCAGTGAAAATGTACAATTGCGGAGGATAGCATTGGCAACCCTATGGTAAAAATGCAGTGACTGTAATTTGAGTTTGGTCAAATAATTGGAATTTGGAGCACAGTTTGTCTTCCTGTGTGTTTGATATATTTATTGAACTCAATTTCTGCCCAAAATTTATGAGACTGGCTCGTCACATTGTTCCAAATATGCTAAAGTTCAACTTTTGGTTGCAGAGTTGGTAGCTGACTGCTTGAAATGTTGCACAGAGGATTCTGATGATTCCATGAGCAAGGTACAGATCTTTCGGAAGGAATGATAAGCATGATTTCCTGATTAGAAATTCGATGAAATATTTATGAATCTGCTGTTGACATGTTTTAGGTCTTTTAATTTCTTTCTGTTATTTCAATGATCCTTCCATTTTCTTGAAAGCACCCTTTTAAGATAGACATATGGTAAATTCAATCAGATTTCTGCATTTGACAAAGGGGAATTCTCTAGACATCCTCCTTGTTTGCTTGTTTGCTCTCCTTTATCTTTAGTAAATAAGTCTTTAGTTTTCTACTTGTATTTCTTTTGATGAGTACAGGCATGGAACTCTACAGCTCTGAATGCCGGAAGCAAATATGTAGGTTTCTAAGGAAGAAGAAATGGTTAACTTCCTTTGATAATGACATTTTTGTACATCAATTTCCTTATTTGAGAAATTTTGTGCTGCTTATACCTTTTCCTTGCTGACTTGCTGATAGGAAGGCACATATTCATTGCTTCTATCTAAAAGTTTTTATCTTTGCCACCATGAGAAATATGTATGAGAAAGGTGATCTTTTTTGCACATTTGATAAATATTTAACAAGAACAGTAATCTATATCTATAATACGTGGGGGGAAAAAAGTCTGAGAATTCCCATGGTACAATGTGGCTTCATGCTTTTATGATAGAAAGTATTCAAATGAGGATTTTGGTCTTTTACTAGATCGCCTGAGGTAGCCATGGCCTTCAATTCCCTCTTCCAAATGTTTTGAGGATAAGATCCTTGGCTCCCCAACCACAGCAGTTCTCATGAGGGGCACCTCTCCTCTTTGCATGGTTATAAATCATTTTTAGTCTTGTGTGTGTGCGCACGTGTCTGTTTTTCTTTCTTCAGGAATAAATCGTCGTCTTGGAAAGTCAAACAACTTGTCCTGTATCTGCTGATTTGCACAAAAGGAAGTCTATGTTTTAAATATTTACTTCAAGCATTGCGTTCTTTGTTTGTTTCTGGTGTACCGTTTTGTCTCTTCAGCGACAATAGAATGACGTATAATGATCTGATGAAATTGCAGATTACATATTCAGGTGCAATACTGGAGGCGTGCATGAGGAAATTGGTTTTCTATCCTGAAATTGTTGGTTTCATTGAAGAAGAGAAGGATAAGTTTCCTACAGTTAGAGTTCAATATGTTTTCAATTCTCCGCCTAAGTTGATAATGCTGGATGAGGAGGGGCAACACAAGGAAACCATAAGGTGAGCTGCTTTTGTTAATATTAACTACTGATATTACTCTTTTTTTAAAAAAATTGCCAGCAGGATAATTAGGAAATTGAGCCTAGAGTTATGCTAGATGTCACTCATGATAATTAACGGAGACTGCTGGAAATTTTAGGCTTACGTTTTATCTGTGGTTGCTGCCTTTTACCTCCATATATCCCCACTATTACCTTTTCCTTGGTGCAGAAGCATTTAAAAGACTATATTTTTCTTCTGAGGTTCTGTAAATAAATTTCGCCCAGACCAAGCAGCACTAAATGAGTATGATGTCCTCCTGTTATGTGCTTTAGATCTCACATTGATCCCACATGGATGCCTGAATTTCATAAACCTTGTAATATGTGAGGTTGTGAGCTGAGGATCTAATAACTCAACGGTGGCACTGTAAAATTCGTAGGCCCTCTTTTCTGTTGTCAATTGAATTAATGCTTTGAGATTAGGTTTTCCTGAGCACTTAATAGCTCACATATGCACACCGTATTTATTTTCTTTTTCTCATTCCCTTTCCCATAGAGTAATGAAGTCCTATAATAAATTATGATTTATTTTCTACGATTCCTTTGCAGAATTGACAATTGGAAACGGGAACATATGCTGCAGTTCTTACAAGAGAAGGTTAAGCCTACTTCAGCTTCAGCAAAGATTTAGAGTGATGTATAACTTTTTATTGGAAAATTGAATTTACATGCAATGTAGTATACTATGAGAGTGGGCATAAATTGTTACCCTTCTTTTTTAATCTTATATTGAATATTAAATCCAAATGTGATGAATTACTTACTATCCAGCGCACATTTGAAGTGTATGTTGGACATATTCTGGAGAAGTTGTTTGCTTTGAGATAAATTCTGGTACTCTGATGCTATTTTACTTCAATGACAAGTTTTCATAACTTTTTGGTTGGATATGCATGGTGGAAAGAATACAAGATTATATAATCTAAGCATTTTGGTCATCTTGTTATAAAGTTTTGATTGATAATTATTGAATAATAGTTCACGCAGGGTACAAGATCTTTTGTCACTTTTCAGATTGAGCTACACTCAGACACTCGATATAAAATCTGACAATATACATATTAAGATCGTGCAATCTACATTCCGATGATAGAACAAACTGTTTGGATCAAAGTGAGTAGACGATAGAACAAACTGTTTGGATCAAAGTGAGTAGAAGGAGAATAACGGCTGCAATAACTGAGATAGATGCCCACAGACTATTGAAGTAATCTTGTCTCAACATTGCCTTCCACCTATGCCAACGGTATCTGCAATAGGCCTTCAGATCTTCAACAAGACCAGTATACTGGAAACTTTGAGCGGACAATGAAGCTTCCTGGACAAGGTTGTGAAAAAGAGTCGACACAGCTTCACTGTTCCATCGCCAGTTTTCGATAACCTGGTTTTAACTAAGTCAACATCACGTGCTGTGTTGACGAGGTAATTCGTGATGATAACGTAGTCGTTTATATACCAGGTACCACAACTTCTCGGGCAACCGATGCAAACTCCTGAACTTGCCTCTCAAAGAATCTGCTAATCTCTCGATGTCAACAGATTGATGATGCTCGGCATTGTCCATCTTCTGTCCCACTTGCTGCGGTTGGTTCAGACAATAAACAAGACGCTTAAACTATCTCTAGCTAACACAACATAATAATAATGATAATGTTTCCAAAATGATTAAAGATATAAAAATAGAAACTGACTTTGCTCTCTGTCATGCGCATACACGGCTAATAAACAAGATATATAGGTCATCGTTACCTTAGAATTACACTAACGTGTAGAACAAGAATTATAATTACATATGTAAAATAATAAATAATAAAAATTATATTATAATTTTAATCATATAATTATAAAATAATATTACACGTACAACGATTTCAACGTAACCGAACCCAAACAAACCCATGTATACGTTATATTGAGAGACCTACATAAGCAAGCAAGTCACTTTAAAATTACAGTAAATGACATAATGCGCATGCCAAGCACAGAAGGAAGCACGTGAAATTATAATAAAAAAATGGCGTAGTTTCAAATTATTTGTATTCCCTCTGGCCTTCGGTTCGCCTTACTCGAAATTAGATCAAATGGAGAGCTATTCCCATCGCTCATTTCATACAGCGGGAACACCGCCACTCCGACGCCGGTCTGCCTAATCACACCACTCCAACGAACTCTGTCGTCGGAAAAGAGACACTCATTTCGCCTTGGAGAAGATTCTATTGGTAGTAAGACTCGATAATTTCTCGTTGCACTTATTATTACTGATATCACTATTGTTTTGATAAATACAGCAATTAGGCATGGAAATTGAAAATGGTTTTTTTATTTTTTATTATACATTAAGCTTTCATAATTTCTGTTAACTGTTTTGTGAAGTATTATATTTGATGTATTTTGGTGTGGTTTTTCACTTTTAAATAAGCTTATAAACATGTGTTATTATTTTTTATGCATGTTGTAGTATTCGTGATTGGTCTGATTGCTTGTGGGAATCAATTGTGGCTGCAATGTGCTAGATAAGCATGATTCTGAATCTACTTTGATCAAATAGGTAGGATTTGATCGTCTGTGTGGGCGCCTAACTAATCAGGGAAGAAAACGACCGATTGACAGAAAAAAAGATGCCAAAGTTGACTCTCGATAATTCCTACCGTTTTTGCAGCCAGGAAGAGACCATATCTTACTTTCACTCTAAATCTATTGAGACGCTACTACAAAAGTTGACTTCAGATTGGTTTTGGCAGTTTGCACGCGAAGAGCATATCCAGGCCGATCTGCTTGGATGGAAGAAGATGTTGGTGAAGAGTAGTGAGGTTCTAGGTCATGCAGTGGAGAAGCAGACAACAAATCAGTCGGTTAAGATGTGGCTATGCAAACTTCAGAACTTGGCTTGTGATGTTGAATATTTGTTGGATGAGTTTCAGATGGAAAGTTTCCAGAGGAAGTTGATGCTAGATGATGATGCTGTGGATGAGTCTGATTCCATAGCAATGTCCAAAATAAAGGAGGTCAATGCTAGATTGCAAGATATTGCATCGCAGATAGACCCACTAGGTTTGAAAGAAAGTTCAGGTGGCAAGTTCAGAAATGTCTGGCTAAGATTACCCACAGTCCCTTTGGTGAGTGAAGCCAATGTATTGGCAATGATATTCAAATGGAAGCCTGTGATTGAGCTGACAGAAAGAGTAGTAAACTGGTGTCGGTTTTTTCCCTTAATTGAAAAATAAGGTAAACCGGGATCAGTTTATTTCACTGTTTATGTCATCACTCTGTCAGTGCTCTGACTAATTGCTAATGCTAATTCCATATTTCCATGTGTGTTTGTTCTTTCTTTCTTTTTTTTTATCCAAAGCTATTCTTGGCAGCGGTAAGACGTGTGGATAGAGATCCTGGCCCTGCAATCTTTAGTCCATTAATTAAGAAAGCTAAGGATTTGGCTTTCTTGGAAAAAAAAGGTGGTCTTGCTTCTTTGGAGAAGATAGGATCTGGTGGGTGTGGAGAAGTTTACAAAGCTGAACTACCAGGACAAAATGGAAGGATGATGTCTATTAAGAAAATTGTGGGGCCTCCAATGGATGCTGCAGCATTGATTGAAGAAGATAGTATGCTGTTGAACAAGAAAATGAGGCAAATTCAGTCTGAGATTAATACTGTGGGTCAAATTAGGCACAGAAATCCTCATCCTTTGCTGGCTCATGTGACTAGGCCCGACTGCCATTTACTTGTATACGAATTCATGAAGAATTGAAGTTTACAAGACATTCTCAACGATGTCTCACAAGGGAGAAGAGAATTAGATTGGCTAGCTAGACACAGAATTGCACTTGGACTGGCTTGTGGGCTTGAGTATCTGCATATGCACCATTGCCCTCGAATAATCCATAGAGATCTAAACCCAGTGAACGTGCTTCTAGATGATGATATGGAAGCCAGGATTTCTGGTTTTGGTTTTGCAAGAGCAATTCCTGATGCTCACACACATATCACAACTTCGAATGTGGTGGGAACGGTGGAATACATAGCCCCAGAGTATTTGCAGATGCTAACACGTACTGAAAAGTGTGATATATACTTTGGGGTGTTGCTAGCTGGTCTGGTGATGGGAAAACTTCCGTCTGATAAATTCTTCCAACATACAAACGAGATGAGTTTTGTTAAATGGATGAGAAATGTCATGGCCTCTGAGAATCCTAAGCGGGCTATCGATTCAAAGCTCGTGGGCAATGGTTGTGAGGAGCAAATGCTTCTTGTTTTAAAGATTGCTTGCTTTTGCACTTTGGAAGATCCAAATGAAAGACCTAACAGCAAGGATATTAGGCGCATGTTGTCACAGATCCAGATCTGATGACCTTATGTGGGTAGTTTTAAATGTACAAGAATAACACCACTACCTATCATGAACAATGTATGCTTGCAAATTAAGTTGTATAACAATGATCCTTCTGTGTTTTTTCTTCGAATAATCTATAATGTGGTTAACAGTGTTGTAATTTCACAAACTAGAAACTATTTCTTGGGGCTAGTTGTCCCACTCCCTTAACTGTTCCCACTAAGAATATTATTTATAAGAATGGTTCGTTCATATTGTTACAAATATGCTAAAGTCCAACTTTTGGTGGCAGAATTGGTATCTGACTGCTTGAAATGTTGCACAGAGGATTCTGATGATTCCATGGGCAAGGTGCACATCATTCAGAAGCGATGATAAGCATATTTTCTTATCAGAAATTCACTGAAATCTTTATAATTCTGTTGTTGACTTGTTTTTAGGTCTTTTATTTCTTTCTGGTGTTTCAGTGATCCTTCCATTTTCTTGAAAATTACCCTTTAAGATAGATGCAAGGTAAATTCAAATAGAGATTTCTGTATTTGCTAAAGGGGAATTCTGTAGACATCCCTCTTGTTTGCTTCTCTGCTCTCCTTTATCTTTAATAAACAGACAAAGTATTTCTTTGATGAGGACAGGCATCGAACTTTATAGCTCTGACTGCTGGAAGTAAATATATAGGTTTCTAAATGCGAAGAAATGGTTAACTTCCTTTGACAATGACATTTTTGTACATCAATTACCTCATATGATAAACTCTTGTGCTTGTTAGACCTTCTCCTTGCTGACTTCTTGATATGAAGGCACGTGTTCGCCGCCTCTATCTACAACTTTTTATATTTGTCACCATGGGAAATATGTATGCGACAGGAGATCTTTTACATGTTTGTTAAATATTTAACAAGAATAATTGTCCATTATCTATAATATGTGAAATAAAAAGTCTTGAGAATTCACCATGATACAATTCGGATTCTTGTTTTTATGATAGAAAGTATATGAGAATTTGGTCTTTTACTAGTTTGTCTAGGTAGCCTTGGCCTTCAAGCTCCTCTTCTAAATGTTTTGTGGAGAGGATCCTTGATTCCTCCCATTGCACCAGTTCTCACGTGGTCCACCTGTCATCTTTGTGTGGTCATAAATCTTTTTTTGTCTTTTGTGTGTGTGTGTGTGTCTCTTTTTCTTTCTTGGGTAAAGTAACTAGTGGTCTTGGAAAGTCAAACAACTTGTCATGTATCTCATGATTTTGAAAAAAGAATATTCATTTCAAGATTTTGTCTTTCTCTGTTTGGTCTTAGTGTACAGTTTATGTTTCTTCTGAGAAAATAGAATGATGTATAATAATCTGGTGAAATTGCCAATTAGGTGATTACTTATTCAGGTGCAATACTGGAGGCGTGCATGAGGAAATTGGTTTTCTATCATGAATTGTTGGTTTCATTGAAGAAGAGAAGGATAAGTTTCCTACAGTTAAGAGTTCAATATTTTTCAATTCTCCGCCTCAGTTGGTCGTGCTTGCTCAGGAGGGGCAACACAAGGAAACCATAAGGTGAGCTGCTTTTGTTAATATTAACTACTGATATTACACACCTTTAAAAAATTTCCAGGTGAATAATTAGGAAACTGAGCCTAGAGTTATGCTAGATGTCACTCATGATAATTAAGTGAGACTGCTGAAATTTTTAGGCTTACATGTTATCATTGGTTGCTGCCTTGTACCTCCATATTTCACCTCTATTACATTTTCCTCAGTGCAGAAGCATTTAAAAGACTATACTTTCTCTCTGAGGTACTGTAAAGAAATTTCACCTAGCCCAAGCAGCATTAAATGAGTATGATGTCCCCCTGCTACGTGCTTTAGATCTCACATTGATTCCACAGAGATACCCGAATTTCATAGACCTCGTAACACGAGGTTGTGGCCTGAGGGTCTTATAACTCAACGGTGGCATTGTAAATTTGATAAGCCCTCTTTTCTGCTGTCAATTGAATTTGTTGTGATTTGGTCTTCCTGACCACTTGATAGCTTGCATATGCGTACCTTATTTACTTTTAATTGCTCATTTCCTTTCCGGTAGACAGATAGAGTAATGAAGCCCTAAAAGAAAATATGATTTATTTATTATGACTCCTTTGCAGCATTGACAATTGGAAACGGGAACATATGCTGCAGTTTCTAGAAGAGAAGGTTAAGCCTACTTCAGCAAAGATTTAGAGTGATTTATAACTGGCTTGTTTTATAGCAAAACTGAATTATGTGCAACAACTATGCTATGAAATCAGGCATAACTCATTACCTTTTTGTTCTTAGTTTGAGTAACAAATCCAAGTGTAATGAATTACTATCTGGCACACATTTAAACTGTTTTTGGACATCTTCTGGAGAATCTATTTGCTTCAAGATGAACTCGGCTACTCTGATATTATCTGACTTTAGTGACAAGTTTTGAGAACTTTGTAGATATGCTTGGTGGACAAGAATACGAGATCATATAATATAGGATTTGTGTTCATCTTCTTATGAAGTTTTGATTGATTATTATTGAATAATAATGCATATGTGGTACAAGATTTTTGTGACTTTTCATATTTGGTTACACACGAACACGCAACATAAAGTCTGACAACTTACAAATTAAAATCAGGGAGCCTACAATGCGATGATGGAACAAATTGCCTGTATTAAGGTGAGTAAAAGGAGAATAACGGCTGCAATAACAGAGATGGATGCCCATGGACTATTGAAGTAATCTTGTCTCAACATTGCCTTCCACCTATGCCAACGGTATCTGCAATAGGCCCTCAGATCTTCAACAAGATCAGTATACTGGAAATTTTTAGCAGACAACGAAGTTTCCTGGACAAGGTTGTGAAAAAGATTCGACACAGCTTCACTGTTCCATAGCCAGTTTTCGATAACCCGGTTTTGAACAAGTAAGTCAACATCGCGTGCTGTGTTGACGAGATAATTCATGATGATAACATAGTCGTTTATATACCTGGTACCACAATGCAATCTCTCAAAGGCTTGAAGGTTTCTGAATAAAATCTCTGTGGACTCACTAATTCTCAATAGCGGAATTTCCAGAATGCCCTCAACATTGAATGTTATGTCGAAGAGATTTGCGCTTGAACCCAACTGAAACTTGACTCCAGCTTGGTGAAGCTGCGTTGCTGTAGGTATATTCTGAGTTTCAGTTCTGAGTTTATTTTGTGCCCGGCAGGACCGTGGCTGGGGTGGCTGAAAACAGAGTCTTAACAAATCAAGGAAATGTTGAGCTTGCTTAAAATGGGTCTCGAACAAATTCGCCTCCATCAAGGGAAACTCATAATTATCTTTGTAGAAGCGACGGGTAAGAGAGAGCAATGAAACTCCATTGTAGGAATCATGATTCACTGCTGTCTTGGCAAGATTAAACAAGTCATCAAGAATGAACAACGGAAGCTGATTCTCTAAGAGCCAAATGTCAAGCCACATGTTAGAGATCAGCCTTGATTTGGTGAATATGGGGTCACCAGTGGAAACCAAGTTGGGGAAGCTATATCTGAGTAGGAACTCAATGAGAAACACAGCATCCTCTAAAACCATTGTTATAAAATCTTCATTTTCAAGTCTAATGGTTTCTGCATAACAATCACGCAATTGCTCTTCCTTGTTCTTTACATCTGCAAGAAATGTCTCGATGCTTACCTCGGTTCGTTGAAGAAAATATTCAAGGTATCTGATTTTAATCTCTTCCGTGGCTCTTAGCTCCTCGCTGTCACCGTGATGAAAGGGACCAATAGAGACTAATTGTGGAGTGTGAGCTTTCGGATTTAAACCCCGGATTTGCTGAGGAACCCTGTAGATGCAACACTTCTGGGGTAACCGATGCAAACTCCTGAACTTGCCTCTCAAGGTATCTGCTAATCGGTCGATATTAACGGATTGATGGTGCTCGCCGTTCTCCATCTTCTATCCCGTTTGCTGCAGTAGACTCAGACAATAAGCGAAAAAACTGAAATCTGAAGATCTCAACAACAGAACAATAATCCATATGAATACTGTATAGATAGATTCTGAATTGTCAGAGAATTAAAGAAAAAAAAAACTTACTTTGCTCACTCTATAGCCTGTCTTTGCTGTGCATACGTCTTAACAGACCCAATAACATAGAAGAAAGACAGAGAAATTTATTTTGACATAATCGAACTCACTCGGTTAAGCAATTTCCTCCGAAGCAGCAAATACCAAGTCATCCCCAAAAAAAAAAAAAAAAAAGTCATCTCAGTCAATCAATAATGATATGTTAAAAGATGCCGGCGGTGAACCCGCATTACAAAGTTAATAAATACAATAAAGGGTAAATGTCAGTTATCCCCTCACGAAATGGAAGTTTTCAAAATACCCTCTAAATTATTTTAAATCTCTATTAACTTCCATTTTTATAAAGAAGATACAGACACTTTTATCAGTCCACTCTCACTTTTCTCTTATATTTTGAGCAAAAATAATGGTAAGTCAAAAGTATACAATAATTGAGTGAATATTTTAAAAATTATTATTTCACAAGAATAATTCAAAATTTACTCTATGATAAATGGATTTTTTCACTTTTCTTTCATAACAATAATAATTAAACAAAAATTTAATAGCGTGCCTTCAGAAATAACAACACATCGATACAATTGAGAGTTAAATTAATTTACAAGATTTATTATAATAGTTTGCAGTTAGTTAAACAATGAAAAGTTTATTATGTAAGGAGAATATTTACTGTGATGGATAATTAGAGAATATATCCACTTAACATGCACAAACCAAATCATGGTTCTAGTAGAAACTTTTTTAACTATTTTTTAATCTCGTCCCCCATAATGATTGGATCAACTAATTAATATTGTAATTATTAGGTCACTGGATTAGTTTTTAGTCATTCTAATGTGCTAGTTGCGAATATTCTTTACTCTAATGGTCTCTATCTCTATGAATTCAAATAATTAATTAATTATAACGAACAAGAGATGGTGTTTAATAGATAATATTTTTCATTTATATTTGAAACAATAAATGAAAAAATGGAGGAGGAGGTTGAAATGTAACAGAAGATAATAATACGAAATCAATGATTTAATTGTAGATTATTTTTTATCCAATGGGATTTAAATAATATTTTATAACTTAAAGAAAGTTTCTTATCGAGTAGGCGTTAAAAGTTAGGATAAGAGTAAATTAATGGGTAAAGTTCTCTAAGGGGTGTTCGGTTGGAAGGAGAGAAGGTAAGAAAAAAAAGTAATTTAAATTTTTTTTTATTTTTATTGTTTGGTTTGACAAAATGTATAAGAATTTAATTTCTATTAAAATTTAATTTTCATCATAATGTAAAATTTGAATTTCACACTAAGTAGTGAAGAATTTAAAATTTTCTTATATTAAAAACTAAAGTTTCCAAAATTACCCTTCTTCTTTTTAACTTATTTAATGCCATTAATAACTATTATTTATAATTTTATTTTATTGATTTAATATTATAAATGAACCATCGCGGGAACTTGGCCAGGCCACCGTCGGACCTCCCACGGACCACCGTCGGACGTCGTTGGAAAATCACCGGACCTCCACCGGACTTCTGCCGCCAGCCACTGGACCGCCATTTTATTATTATTATTATTATTATTATTATTATTATTATTATTATTATTATTATTATTACTATTATTATTATTATTATTACTATTATTATTATTATCATCATTATTATTATTATTATTATTATTATTATTATTATGTATATATATTAATTACTAATATAAATAATTTAATATTTAAGGTAATAATAAATTTTTCTAAAGAAAAAATTATAATTCATTTCCTTATCAAATTTTATATCAAACCAAATAATAAAATTTAATTTCACTATTCTTCTCAATTCTTTTCTTTTCCCTTACTCTTCGTTCCACTCTTTTCCTCTCTTCCTTTTTCTTGAAACCAAACATAACCTCACGGTATTGCAACGAAAGCGTAAATATGTGTGCGTGTGTGTGTTTTGTGGGACCCACACGGTTTCATTATTTGTCTAAATACGGATATATATTTCAATAAAATCTAATGGTTGCTGTGCAGCCTAGTGTCCGGAAAGCTCCTGGAATTTAAGATGAACTGGTAGCTTAATTACTTGTGAATGCACTCTATTTTAGTAAGTAATTGAGCTTATTAATGCCTCCATTTTCCATTTGAGCCGGCAGAGAAAAAGATGCCGAAGTTAACTCTCGATAATTCCTTTCGTTTCTTGAGTCAAGAGGAAACTACGTCTTTCTACTTTCACTCTGAATCTATTGAGACGATTATACAAAATTTGGAATCAGATTGGCTTCAAAAGTTTGCAGGTGAAGCGCATATCCAGGCCGACCTGATGGGGTGGATAAACATGCTGGTGAAGATTAGTGAGGTGGTAGATGATGCGGTGGAGAAGCAGATGACGAATCCGCATGTGAAGCTCTGGCTAGGCGAGCTTCAGAACTTGGCTTGTGATGTTGAATACTTGTTTGATGAGTTTCAAACCGAGGCTTTCCAGAGCAAGTTGCTGCCGCTAGATTATGATTATAGTACCGATGATGAGTTCGATTCCTTGGCAAAGACTAAAGTAATGGAGATCCATACTAGATTGCAAGGCATTGCCTCGCAGATAGACTCACTAGAATTGAAAGGAATTTCAGGTGGGAAGTCTAGGAATGTCAGGAAAAGATTGTCCACGATCTCTTTGGTGAGTGAAGCCAAAGTTTATGGTAGGGTAAAAGCTAAAAAGTCGGCATTAAGGGGTAGAGGTGGAGGTAGATATCGTGGCCCTGCAATCTGTACTCGTCCAATCATTAAGAAAGGTGACATAGCTTTCTTGACGAAAGAAGATAGTCTTGATTCTTTGGAGATAATAGGAGTAGGTGCATGTGGTGTAGTTTACAAAGCTGAGGTACCAGGAAGCTACGGAAAGATGATTGCTATTAAGAAGATTGATCAGCCGCCAATGGCTGCCACAGAGTTGCTTAATGTACGGACTGGGCTGATCAACAGGAAAATGAGGCAAATTAAAGCTGAGATTAAAACTGCGGGTCGAATTTGGCACAGGAATCTTCTACCTTTGCAGGCTCATGTCACAAGGCCTGACTGTCATTTACTTGTCTACGAATTCATGAAGAATGGAAGTTTACACGGCATTCTATATGATGTCTCACAAGGAAGAAAAGAATTAGATTGGCTAGCTAGATACAGGATTGCGCGAGGAATAGCTTCTGGGCTTGAGTATCTGCATATGTACCATAGGCCTTGTATAATCCATAGAGATATCAAGCCAGCCAACGTGCTCATAGACGATGACATGGAAGCCAGGATTTCTGATTTTGGTCTTGCAAAGCTAATGCCTGATGGGCATACACGAATCAGAATTACGAATGTGGCAGGAACGGTGGGATACGTAGCGCCCGAGTATCACCAGACTCTAACAATTTCTGAAAAGAGTGACATATACAGCTTTGGGGTGTTGCTGGCTGTTTTAGTGATGGGAAAATTTCCATTCGATGACTTCTTCCAATATACAGAGGAGATGAATATGGTTAGATGGATGAGAAATGTCATCTCCTCTGAGAATCCTCACAGGGCTATCGATTCAAAGCTATTCGGCAATGGGTATGAGGAGCAAATGCTTCTTGTTTTGAAGATTGCTTATTTTTGCACTTTGGATGATCCAAAGGAGAGACCTAGTAGCAAGGACGTTAGGTGCATGTTGTCTCAGATCAAGCACTAGTCACCTTATATGTGGATGTTTTTAAATGTGTTAAGAGTTACAACGTTATTTGTGATGAACTATGGATGCTCTCTAACTAATTAGTTGCATAATAATTATGATCCCTTTTGAGTTTGTACCTTAATCTATATTGAGTTTTCCACACTGTACAGACTATACACTACTTTTAAAATGAAGCATTTTTTGGACTGGTTTGAAAATAAAAAGGAGTCACCATCAAAAGCGAAATCCCACTTGCTTTGAAGCTCGGAGAAACGTTTCTCATTTTTTTTTTCTTTTTCTTTTTCTTTTTAATTATATCAACTACTTTTCTTGGAATGACTAAAATGCACTTTCCTCGAACTTTCCCTTTCTCAATATCTGTTAAGGATATGCTTCATGGAAGGAAGTCAGGAACTATGTATTCAAATTAATTAATCATTAATCAGACGAGAACGGCAAGAAAGTTATAATAATACAAGCTAACATTTGGTTCATCAGGTATATTGTGGAATATGGTACTAGAGAAAATCGGAAAGGATAATTTACTATGTCTATAATTCATATACTAACACATGCTAAAAGGTTGACTAATGAGGTAAGGATTAAAGATTAAGGTGATGTAACTTTTAAACTAAAATTAACGTGGATAAATGATTGTAAATTAAAATAAAATTAGTAGCATATGGTAAATTTTAAAGTACAATTGATATGGATAGTTGATTATAACTTAAAAATAAAATTAGTATTGTCTGTAGATGTAATTTTGATATTAATTTTGACAAAAATAATAAAAATATTATAATTTTTCACCATTAAATGTAGAATAAAATCAATTTAATTTCTAAACCGCAGCATTAAGTGTTTTTAAACATTTTGTGCAATCTTTTAAACTGTAATTGTTTAACAACAATACAAATCAGGACCTAAACTAAATCAATTTCATCTTTGCTCATCAGGTGTTTTTAATAGTTTATCCAACTGTTTGGATGGTGTCCGATAAGGAATTAATCCACGTTTCTGGTTGGAGTGGTTGTGTCGCGCGGCCGCCGGGGGGGTGGGGGTGGGGAAGGCGCTCTTATGAACTGGAAAAATCAACGGTTGATGAAAATCCTCATAGACGCTGGAGTTCAATTTTCAGACAACAATTCAAGAAAATAGAACCTTAAAATCAGAATTATTCTATATTCTCATGACATTCAAAATGCCATTGACGGTTAAATATTAATAAACAAAAGATCATCCACAGCACCATTTTCAATTTTTTTAATTTGAAAATATGGAAGTGCCTAAAGAAAAACAAGTACACTGTCTAGCTTGCAGATCCATCGAAACTGCTTCAAATTCAATTTCGTTTAGATTAATTAAAATAGTACGTTTCAGTTTACCACTCATAGGTGGACATACTTTAACTTATCTCTCAATTTATTAAAAACGTCAACATGTTCTTTTACCGTTCATCAAACTTTTCACTTCTAAATGATAAATGGGGGTGGGCTGATGTTTTCAATAATTTATGTGGTAAATTGAAGCATGTGAATAAATAGTAATTAAACTAATACTAGAATATAATATAATATGGAAAACTAAAATATGAACGTGAGATTATCCTTATAAAGAAAAGGTTAAGAGGCAATCATTATCCTTATAAAGAAAAGGTGAAGAGGCAATCTCATTCCTCTACGCTGTTGTTTGATACAACAAGATACATGATCATTTTCCGATTGTAAAACATAGACTCAAAGAATGTTTATGAGAAAACACATGAGCTTGAATTGAATTGTTAGATGACTCACAATTTCTAGTTTACACTAGAATGATCCTTGAATTTCAACCAAAATCAAAGTAGTTATCTTATTAGCTAATAAATACCGCTAATTATTTTTTCAAGAAAAATGGTAAATTTCAATTTATTTCCCACCTAGAATTATAATCTTTGCTATTTATCTTTAGGATTCTGAGATTATCAATTAACTCCGATTTGTCGTTTAAAAAATAAGGGTAAATGGGGGACACATTAATGAAAGTTTTAGTGTCTTCTTAATAATAAGTGGAGTTTAATTGATGTTTTAATAATTTTATGAATAGAAGATTGTGCGGTAAATTGAAATTTACCTTAAAAAAAAAATTGAACCAGTAGAAAAAAAAACCTAGCACATGTGGGTCCACCAACAATACAGCTAAATTAGCCTTTCTGCTTTGAGCTTTCCATTGTGGACTGTGGTAAGGCCCATGGTCCCCGTTACCAACTAATTTGCCGTTATCCTTACTTTTAATCCAAGCCATTAGATACAACTGGTGAAAATCCAACGGTTGTCGTGAAATCTAAAATGTCATCCGTGAAGTGCAAAATGAATTTGGCAACTTTTATCTTTAGAAGAGAATGAAAGGGTAGTTTAATTAGTTATTAGTGACGTCCGTAATAGGGAGTTGAACCCACCTCAGGTTCCCCCTCCTTGATGGCATGAAAATGCCGTAGGATGTTTGACTCTGAGAAACCCAGACAATGAACCATAAAACTCTAGAAAATCATATGATTTGATTATCAGGATCACATACATCATAAATGTACCATTTCCGCTAGTTTTTAATTTTTTCTACATTATTGCAATAATATATATTTTTTTTTCAATTTTCTAGCTCAAGATTTGCGTTTTTGTAGAGCCATACATTTCACGAGGAATATGGCTAATCATGTCATAATTTAATTTAGTTAATAAATTTCCCTCTTACCGTTGAAGTTCGCCTACAACCGAAACTTGAGTACCGCAGCTTGGCAGAAATTGCTTAAAGCAAGTCAACTCAAATTAGAGTCCCTCCAAATGATTTATTAATAAATAAATAAATAAATTACTGAAACCGTGTTGGTCGCACATGATGAGCCCACAGTTGCGTTCACCTAAATCGATCAATCTTTTTTTTTCCCCTTAATACCCTTGCTTACTTTACACAGTTACTTGTTGATGCCCTTCATTTTCCATTTGAATCAGAAGGAAGAGGCCACCGGGACCGATCGACATAGAAAAAAGATGCCCAAGTTCACTCTCGATAATTCCTTTCGTTTCGGCAGCCGAAGAGAAACTATCACTAACTTTCACTCTGAATCTATTGAGAAGATACTCAAAAAGTTGAATCAAGATTGGCTTGGGCAGTTTGCAAGCCAAGAGAAGATCCAGGCCGAGCTGATTGGGTGGAGGAAGACGTTGGTGAAGATTAATGAGGTGCTAGATGATGCGGTGAAGAAACAGACGAAGGAGGAGTTAGTGAAGAAGTGGCTAGGCAAACTTCGCAACTTGGCTTGCGATGTTGATTACCTGTTGGATGAGTTTCAAACGGAAGCTTTCCAGAGGATGTTGCTGCAAGATGATGATGACGTGGCATCTAAAGTAAAGGAGGTCAATGCTAGTTTGCAAGATATTGCATCGCAGATAGAACTACTAGATTTGAGAAAAAGATCAGGTGGAATGTCTGTCAATGTCCGCAGAGTAATCTTGTCGGCAGTGAGACTTGGAGGAGGAGGTAGAGATCCTGGCGCTGCAATCTTGTCGGCAGTAAATGACTCAAAATTTACAAAAACAGCAGTTAGACCAACAGCGGCAAGACTTGCAGTTTCGAAAGCGGATCCGTCTGCATCCTTTTCTGGGGATGCTGATGTCAACCCTTTAGCTGTTACGATAGCGGCTCAGGATCCGGATATCCTCTTCAGCGGCGGCGGCAAGAGCTTTCTGACTGGAAGCCGAACAGCAAAGTTTAGCTATGGATATTCCTCCTTTAATGGTAAAAACTCTTCAATGGAAGAATTTTGTGAGGCAAGCTTATCTGTGGTTGATCGTCAGAAGGTTGCTTTTTTCGGTGTTTATGATGGTCATGGAGGCTCCAGAACTTCAGAGTATCTAAGAAACCATCTCTTTAAAAATTTAAGCAGCCATCCAGGTTTTATAGAAGACACAAAGACAGCTGTTGTTGAAGTTTTTAGAAAAACTGATGAGAATTACCTTAGTGAAGAGAAAGGCCAGCAAGGAGATGCTGGGTCAACTGCTTCGACTGCTGTGCTGTTAGGGGATCGGCTGGTTGTTGCAAATGTTGGTGATTCCAGAGTGGTGGCCTCCAGAGCTGGCTCAGCTATTCCAATGTCTGTTGATCATAAACCTGATCGATCTGATGAACGACAGAGGATTGAAGACGCTGGAGGTTTTGTTATTTGGGCAGGAACATGGCGGGTTGGGGGTGTTCTTCCTATTTCTCGTGCATTTGGGGACAAATTACTTAAGCAATACGTCGTTGCCGAGCCAGAAATTCAGGAAGAAGAAATTGATGGTATCGACTTTATAATCGTTGCTAGTGATGGACTTTGGAATGTCATATCCAATGAGGAAGCTGTTGCAATGGTGGAACACATAACCGATGCAGAAGCAGCATCAAGGAAGCTCATCACAGACGCTTATGCACGCGGGAGCTCTGACAACATTACTTGTGTCGTTGTTCGGTTTGAGAACTCGCGACCACACACTTGACGTTATCTTGCCGCTGTTATATAGGACTTTGTCCGGCGGCCAAGCCAGAAATAAAAGAAATTTTAGTTGATGCATTTTCCCGTTACACTTTCGAAAAACTGTTATTAGTTGATTATTGTGCCGGGCTCCAGCTCAGTTTTCAATAAGTTGTTCCTCATTTCTCTGTTCATGTTTGATTAAACCTCAGTTGTTATTTGGCTCAGTGTTGTTTAAGAAGATTGGGTGGCCCTGCACCTGCAGTCTATTCTTGCGAATGAAAATGTAGCATCTTTTGGACTGGTTTGTAAATAGAAGAGGATTCACTATCAAAAGCGAAATGGCTCTTGCTTTGAAGTTTGAAGGAAACGTTTTTTTTTTTTGACAACTACTTTTCTGGGAATGACAAAAATGTACTTTCTTCGCACTTCCCCTTTGTCAACATCTGTTAGAGAATATGCTTCATGGCAGGAACTACGTATTAAAGTTAATTAATCATTAATCAGACGACAAAGACAAGAAAGCTATCAAAATTAAAGCTAGCATTTGATTCATCAGGTATTTTTATATGGTACTAGAGAAAATTAGAAAGGACAATTTACTAAGTCGATAACTTGTACAACTAATGCACGTTAAAAGGTTGACTAATGAGTAGGTGCTAGATATTAAGGTCATATTTGGTATTAAGGTAATGTACCTTTTAAAATATAATTCATGTGAATAAATTATTATAATTGTGAAATAAAAATTAGTAATTTTTGGTAAATGTAATTGTTATATTAATTTTAAAAAAATAATAAAAATATTATCATTTTTTTATTGTATAAATATAAAAATAAAATCAGTTTAATTTTTAAACTACATGATAAAGTGTTTTCTAAACACTATGTACAGTTGATTAATTTTAAGTTATAATTGCCTGCTCACAATACGAAACAGGGACTAACCCAAATATATGTTTTTTAATTCTTGCGATATCGTTAGATGGTGTTTCAGTGCACTATTTCATCTCGGCTCATCAAGTCTTTTTTTTTTTTTTCAATAGTTTATCCAACTGTTTGAATGGTAACAGATTGATTGTAATTTGATTTGAATGTTTAATATGGACTGGATGCATGGCTCTACGCTCTAGTCAGAGGAATGGAATTTCTGGTTGTGTCAATTTTTTTTAAAGTAAAAAATAAAAGGCGCTCATAGTGAACTGGAAAAATCACCGGTTGATAAAAATTCTCATGGATGGAGTTCAATTTTCAGACAACAATTCAAGAAAATAGAACATTAAAATCAGAATTATTCTACATTCCCGTGACATTCAAAATGTTGTGGACCATTAAATATTAATAAACAAAAGGTCATCCAACACCGTGGATCATTAATGATTATGAACTAAAACACCTTTTTTTTTAAAACATGACTATGACATCCATGACTCACACCCTATAAGTCTATACTGTACCCATCAACTCACTCAAAGATTTGACAATTCGAGTCTGGGTCCGGGTTTTACCTTCCTGATTCTGGATCCATGTGACAATTTTTAATACCGGATCCGGACCCGAATGTAAACCCAGATATTTCTCCTCCAAGTCTAGTACGGGTTAAACTCGAAATCTAGCTTCTAGACTCATTGAAACTACTTCAAATTCAATTTCGTGTGGATTAATTAAAAAGGGTACATTTCAGTTTACTCCTAGACATATTTTAACTCATCTCTCAAATTACTAAAAACATCAACATATTCTTATTTACAGCTCAAAAATTTAAGGTAAATGAGTTGGGATCATAATGATAAAATTCTTCATGAAACTTTTTTACTTCTTAATAACAAATAGGGTTGGACTGATGTTTTCAATAATTTATGTGGTTAATTGCAACATGTCAACTTATCTAGAAAGTTGTAATGACCAAGATGAAGAACACATAAAAAACTAATTTATGAAGAGAACTTTTATTGAGATAATAATATTTGTTATGTCGTGGAGCTCAATACTTTTCTTTTTTAAAGCAATGGAAGAATATAAAAATTGAGAGTAGTTTAATTACAGCGATTGATTCCTACAATTAATCTCTTAGAATCAGCTGACGCCTATTTCCTTCAGGTCATGTTTGGTTTAAAGTAAAGGAAAGAGAGGAAAAGAGTAGAATGGAGAAGAAGGGAGAAAAAAGGAATCAAGAAAAGTAGTGAAATTAAATTTTGTTGTTTAGTTTGATATAAAATTTGATAAGGAAATAAATTATAATTTTTTTCTTTAGACAAATTTATCCTTTATCTTAAATATTAAACTATTTATATTAGTAATATCTATATATATATAATAAAATTGTGGTCCGGTGACTTTTTGGTGGAGGTCCATTCATAACATTAAATTAATAAAATAAAATTATAAATAATAATTATTAATGACATTAAATAAGTTAAAAAATTGAAAGAATAATTTTGAAAACTTTAGTTTCTAATATAAGAAGAATTTAAATTCTTCACTACTTAATATGGAATTCAAATTCTACATTATGATGAATATTAAATTCTAATGGAAATTAAATTTTTATATATTTTGCCAAACCAAACAATGGAAATAAAAAGAGAATTTAAATTACTTTCTTCTCCTACATTCTCTCCTCCCAACCAAACACCACATAAGAGAATTCTTGACATTACAAGTCTTCCCTCCCAAGAATAGCCTTGTCCTCAAGGTTTTAAACTTGGAAAATGTTGTTGCAACTTGTGTAAGTCTTCCCATGTTGCATCTTTTGGAAAAGAATTGGACCAATGTACTAGCACATGTGTTGTTAGTCAATTGTAACGTTTAACCAATCTGCGATCTAGTATAGCAACTGGTTCCAGCTACAAGCTTCCATCTCCTTATGTTGGAGGCAATTCCAATTGTGGCTCCACAGCTTCTCCAATTCGCTTCTTGAGGCACGATACATGGAAAATTGGGTGAATTCGAGAATCTGGTGGCAACTCAAGCTTATAAGCCACCTTACCAATTTGTTGTATCACCTTGTAAGGACCATAAAACCTTGGGAAAGCTTCTGATTTGATCTTAGAGCAATCATTGTTTGTTTAAATGGTTGTAGACGGAGATATACCATGTCACCTACCTCAAATTCTCGTTCATTTATGTTTTTATTAGCAGCTTGCTTCATCCAATTCTGAGCTTGATTCAAATTCTCCTTCAACAACCTAATCATAGCATCTCTGGCAATTACACTTTCCTCAAGAATAGTAACATTAGATTCTCCTGGAGTATATGTGGTATAATTGAGGGGTGGTATTCCATAAATAACCTTAAAAGGAGTTGTTTTAGTAGATAAATGAAATGAAGTATTATACCACCATTCAGCCAAGGTTAACCACTTTGCCCACTCTTTTCGCCGATCTCCAGTCCATACAATGCAAATGTTGCTCCAAACATTTGTTAACAATCTCGGTTTGCCCATCGGTTTAAGGATGGTTGGCTGAACTCATGTGAAGCTAGGTTCCCTGAAGTGTAAACAGACCTTGCCAGAATTTACTACAAAAGATCGGATCTCTATCACTTATTATAGTTCTCGGGATGCCATGTAACTTGTAAATATTATCCAAGAATGACTGTGCTACATCCATAGTTGTATAAGGATGGCTAAGTGTCATAAAATGAGCATATTTACTAAGCCGATCGACGACCACAAAAATAACATCCTTTCCTTAAGACTTTGGCAGGCATTCAATAAGTCCATGGAAATGCCAGTCCAGACTTGATCAGGAATGCGCAGAGGTTGAAGTAGTTTAGGAGTGGAGATGTTTTCTGTCTTATTTCGTTGACAGCATCACATTCAGCCACAAATGCACAAACATCTTTCTTTAACTTCTTCCAATAGAAAGCTCTTTTAACTCTCTTTAAAGTCTTCTTAACACCTGAGTGACCTCCGTTTGGCCCGTTATGAGCTTCCTGTAACAATGCCATCTTTAGATTTGAATTTGCCACCAACCACAATCGTCCTTTATATCTAAGCTGATTGTGATCCCAAGAAACTTTTTTATTAGCTAAGGGATTGTTTCGGATTTCCTTATTAGCTTCTGAACCTTCAAATCTCCTTCTTATTCTTTTTTAAGTTTATCAATCCACTCAGCCACTGGAAAACAGAGAGCTATAATACCAATTGATTCATCAGACTGCCTTAACAATGCATCAGCTACTTTATTCTCCCTTCCACTTCGATACGACATTTCAAAGTCATAGCCAATTAGCTTAGTTAACCATTTGTGCTACATCGGTGTTGATATATGTTGTTCTAACAAATACTTAAGGCTGAAATGATCAGTGCATACCTTGAACTGTCTCCCAACAGATACGGTCGCCATTTTTGTACAATAAATACTATTTCCAGCATCTCCCTTTCATAGGTTGATAAACCTAAATTTTTTGGTGATAATGCCTTGCTAACAAAAGCAATGGGCCTTTCCTCTTGCATAAGAATAACCTTAATTCTGCCATCTGATGCATCACACTTAATAACAACTGTTTAGAAAAGTCAGGCATGGCTGGTACAGGTGCAAAAGACATAGCTACCTTAAGCTTTTCGAAAGCTTTCTCTACTTCAGCAGACCAATGAAAATTGTCCTTCTTAAGTAAATTAGTGAAACGACAACTGATTTTTCTATAATTCCTTATAAAGCGTCTGTAGTAGCCTGTTAGACCCAAGAATCTACGTAAAAATTTCAATGATTTCGGTCTAGGCCATTGTTTCATGCACTCCACCTTAGTTGGATTTGTTGCAACCCCCTTTTCAGAAATTAAATGTCCCAAATATTCTAGCTACTACTTCGCAAATGAATACTTGGATTTTTTGACATAAAGCTGACTCTGCTTAAGTGCTTCAAGTGTGAGATTGAGATGACTCAAATGATCCTTCCAGCTGCTACTATAAACCAGTATATCGTCGAAGAAAATCAAAACAAACTTTCGCAAATACGGCTTGAAGACCGCATTCATTAGACTTTGAAAAGTAAAAGATGCATTGGTTAACCCCGAATGACATGACAAGAAATTAATAATGGCCCTCATGAGTTCGAATTGCAGTTTTAGGCACATCCTTTGGGTGAACTCTAATATGATGATAACCAGATCTCAGATCTAACTTTGAAAAACTTGTAGCTCCATACAATTCGTCAAGTAACTCATCAATCATGGGAATGAGGTATTTATCCTTGATAGCTGTTAAGGGCTCGATAATTTACACACATTCTCCAACTACTATCCTTTTTTTTTTAACTAATAAAACTGGTGAAGAAAAAGCACTTACACTTGGTTGGATGCTCCTAGTTTCCAAAAGTCCTCGACAATTTTCTCAATCTCGTTCTTTGAACATAAGGGTATCAGTAAGGCCTTACATTGGGTGGTACAGTTCCTGGCTTGAAAGGAATTCGATGATCATGTGCTCTTGATGGAAGAAGGCTTTTAGGCTCAGAAAAAAATGTCCTCGTACTGCTGCAATAGTTCTTGTAAATCTGATGGCTCATTTTCCCATCTCTTCTTTTTTTCTATAAGCGAATCATCTACATGGATTGAAAATAATTTAGCCACCGTAGTAGGAGTAGTTTGCTTCAATGCCTTATCCATATGGTCTGGAGAAACTAACTTAATTGGCCCTGTAGTAGCACCCCTCAGCACATTTCTTTTCCTATTAATCTTAAACTCCATCCATAGCCTTTTAAAATCCCACAATATTGGTCCAAGTTCTGCCAGCCATTGTATTTCAAGCACCATATCACAGCCTCCTAAAGGAATAAGTCTCATGTCTGCCTGAAATTCCTTTCCTTGTATGTTCCATTGCAACTACCTACAAATGCCAGTTCTAGTAATTTTTGTGCCATCTGCTACTATTACCATTAAAGGGCTTGTGTGATGAATTGTGCATCCAGTTCATTTGGCAACTACTGAATTAAGGAAGTTATAGTTGCTGCCAGAGTCAATCGGGTTTGTTATAGCTTTCTGTTTGATGTTCCTTCATACCATCATTGTTTGATGAGTTGTGGCTCATGCTAGAGCATTAAGAGAGACAACAAGTTCTTCTATGTTTTCAGCTTCATCGGCTTCATCTTCTCTCTCTTCAATCGTATCATCACCTTCAACTCCCTTAAGAAGGAAAATATGTCTCTTCTTGCATTTGAGTCTTAGTTCATACTTTTCGTCATAATAATAACATAGTTTCTTCTCTCATTGTTCATGCATTTCAACTGCTGAAATCCTTTTTACTGGTGGTAGTTGTCCATTTGAGGTATGCTTGGGTGGTCCTGATTGATTGAATTAAGTTTTAAGTGATGCCTGTGTCTCTTTGATCATAGCCTCCATGGCGATTTCTTGTAAAAGTGCTAATCCAATTGCCTGAGAAAATGTGTTAGGCTAGAACATGACCACCTGATTATTTATTGCTTCCTTTAAGTCACTGATAAAACAGTCCACTAAAAATTCCTCCAACAGTCCTTTAGTTTTTTCCATCAATAGCTCAAATTGTTCTTAGGATTGCCTGACTGTAGAAATTTGCCGCAGCTTGATAAGTTGCCCCACTGGATTTTCATATTTACCAGGCCCAAATCTTATAATCACATCGGTGGAAAAAACCCTCCAATTCAATTTTTTAGCGCCTACTTCATACCTTTGAAACCATTCTAAGGCTTTCCCCTCCAAATGAATTGACGCAAAATTCACCTTCTCCTTCTCCTCAACTCCATTATACTTAAAAAATCGCTCACATTTATAATCCCAACCACTTGGATTTTCACCATTAAAAATAGCGAAATTCAATCTTGAAAACTTTTTTTTGGAATTGATTCATACCAGTTTGTTGTCCATGGGGTTGCCTGGTCGCTCTAGCACCTTCCGACGATTCTCCAAGTTTTGCAAATTTAGCAACCAATTGCTTATACTTAAGGTTCATTGCCGTTACCAGCCTAGTCAATTCTGTGATGGCAGCAACCTGTTTGTCAGAATTTTCCTTCAGTTGTCAAACGACCTCTTCCATCCGTTTGACTTCCTGTGCTCTAGTCCCATTCGCCATTTGCACTTGGTATGTAAGTGAAGATTGCCGCTCTGATACCAAATGGAATGACCAAGAAAAAGAACACAAAAAAAAATAATACTAATTTATGAAGAGAACTTTTATTAAGATAATAATAGTTGTTGTGCCGTGAAGCTCCATTCTTTTCCTTTTTAAAGCAATGGAAGAATATAAGAATGGAGAGTAACTTAATTATAGTGATTGATTCCTACAATTAAGCTCTTACAATCAGCTGACAACTTATTGCCTACATATCACGGAATCAAATCCTGAATTTTCCTTAAGAGAATTCTAGCCGTTACAGAAGTACATCCAACTTAACCCAATACTAAAATATGACCGTGAGATTATACAAAGCAACGGTTAAGAGGCAATTTCATTCCTCTACAAGGTTGTTTGATATAATAAGGTACAAGATATGTTTTCTAATTGTAAAAGCTAGACTCAAAGAATGTTAATGAAAAGAACACATGAATTTAAATTCAATTGTTAGATAACATGTAATTTCTAGTTTCTACTAGAATGATCCTTGGATTTCAACCAAATTCAAAATAGTTATTTTATTATCAGAAAAAATACTACTAATTATTTTTTCAAGAGAAATGTAAATTTATGTTAATTTCCCACCTTGAATTATAATCTTCAATATTTATTCCCTAAGATCCTAAAAATATCAATTAACTCCATTTATTATGAAGAAAACATTAAAATTTTCATAAATGTGTTCTCTATTTACCTTATTTTTTGAACGATAAATAGGAGTTAAATTGATGTTTTCAACATTTTGTGAATAGAAGATTGTCGTAGGTAAATTGAGGGGCTTTTAATTAAATACCCTTTAATAGTTGTAATATTATTTAAATACCCTTTCCTTTTTTTATTTTCATGGATACTTTAACAAATGCATGTAAAGTTTGAAATGCCCTTAATGAATGCATCAAATTCACTCAACTTCCTTGTCCTCATAGTTCTTTCACTTCTTTCACTCAAATCTCTTCTTACCGAAATTCTCTCAAAATCTCCTAAAATCTATCAAAATCTCCCATAACTTCATACACAAATACAAGTATGGATTCACTTCTTTAACTCCCACTCTTTTTTTAATTGAAAGGAGGTGCATTGCTCATTAAACAACCTAATAAGGTATGTTAATATTGTTGGGTTTTAAATTTCTTATTTTTTAAGGAAAATTTAGAAAATTTCCTCACATTATAATGTTTCATTTTTAATTATTTTTAGCAATATAATTTATTTATGGCGAAAATGTTTCTCGTCATGCATTCCTTTTGACATCGTGTACGTCATGTAGTCAGTCGTGTAGGTCATGTAGGTCATATAAGTAATGTAGTCATGTATGTTATATAGGTCATATAAGTAATATAGTCGTATAGGTCGTGTAGTTACTTTATTTATGAAATTTGATATTATTGTTTTTATTGTATCAACAGATATGATTTTGGTACATGTGCATATTCTCTTCAATGGTGAATGAATTGAACAAAATGACGAGTATAAGTTCAAAGGTTTTAAGGCTAAAGGGATAATGATACCATGATCGACAACATATGCTGAATTGATGGAGAATATAGCTCAAGTTATTGATATAGATGCTTCGGAAATTTGAAATCACAATGAAATTCAAGCTTAAGACATTTGATCCTATACCACCAGTTACAATTCAAACTAATGATGATGTGGATTTTTTTTTTTTGAGAAAGTAGCTGGAATGGAGTTTAGAAACCCACTCTGAGTTACTTTTGAACGTAGATCAATTTCAATTGTCTAGCAAAATTATATTAAAGGAAACATTTGCAATCATCAAAGAATAAATTGATCATTTACAAATAAATTAACAAATTAATAAATTGATTATTAATGGGTTAGTGTATGGTGTTGGGACTTGGATTTAACAAAAACTACATAAATATAAAGTATTTTATTTTGGTAAGTATGACCTGTAGTAATAAAATCTAATAAGAACCTCAGTTGTACTCACGGTTAATTAAAAATATTTACATACATTAACTCATTAATTATGCATGATTTACCATGGCTTATAATTTTCAAGTCACCCTAATTGTAAATGAAATGAAATCTAAAATTGCAACAAGTCCACTAAATTTGCATGTCCAACATTTCGAGAAATTATTAGAGTAATTAGTATAAACAAATAAAGTCCTCTCGAGATTTTTTAATATTTGGATAAGATACACTTGAACATAGTAGTTAAAAAAGTTACAGCAAAAAAAATTATAGCCATTTTATTCTTTTTTTATTTTAAAAGTGCATTCTTTCTCTGCCCAAACATATATGTATACACATGAGGACTACCTGCATATGATAATTCCATGAAATCAATTAGGAAAAGAGTATATCAATGAGAGAAAAAAAGCATACCAATGAGAGGAAATTGACTAGAATAATACATGAAGGTCGTGAAAATCGTGTAATATATGAAGGTTGAGTAATCGAGCAATACATGAAGGTCGTGTAATACATAACTGAAGGTCGTGAAGATCTTGTAATACATGATTGAAAGTCGTGTAATATTACAAAAAAGTCATGTCATATACAACTGAGGGTCGTGTATTACATGAACTCGTGTATTGCACAACCTTGAATTCTCTGTTACATGACTTTACAAGACCAAATCATGTGTTACATGACCTAATTATAATCGACACAATCCATTGATTTTTCATGATTTACATGCAGCAAAACAACTAAAAATTTGTTTTTGAATATGTTATGAGAGACCCACAACTAATTAATCTATTTTTTCAATATAAAATCCTAATTTTTTTTTATTTTTCCATAAATATCAACAAGAAAGTTAATTATAAGGAATTACTTACCTCCAATAGTTAAAGGATCAGCTCTCACTGGTGATTGTGCAGTGACGAACTAGGCTTCTCGATTTGCTCGTATTAATATTCGATTTAGCATGTATGAAGTATGAGTGTTTGTTTGAGTAAATTAGTTATGTTTGAGTTGAAGTGTTTTAAAATAAGGATAATTTAGTAATTTTATATTAGTTTTTAAAGGATATTCATGAAAATTTTAGTGAATTCTGTTTTTAGAATATTTAGATAATTTTTAAAATATCAAGGTGTATCTATTGCAATTTCCTCGTAAATTGAATTTGAACCCCCAAAAAAATAATAGATCCAGTAGAAAAAACCTAACGTATGTTGGTCCACCAACAATGCTTTGAGCTTCCCCTCGTGGACTGTTGTAACTTGTAATCCCCATGGTCCCAGTTACCCACTAACATACTATTATCCTAACTTTTAATCCAAACCGTTAGATAGAATTGCTCAAATTCCAACAGTTGTCGTGAAATCTAAAAAGTCAACCGTGAAATTCAAAATGAATTTTGCCAAGAGAAATGAAAGGGTAGTTTAATACTTTAATTAGTCATTAATGCCCTCTATTTTCGATTTGAATCAGAAAAAGGAAGCCACCGGACCGATCGACACTCGACAGACAAAAAAATGCCAAAGTTCACTCTTGACAATTCCTTTCGTTTCGGCAGCCGAAACGAAACTATCACTAACTTTCACTCTGAATCTATTGAGAAGATAATAAAAAAGTTGACTAAAGATTGGCTTGGGCAGTTTGCACGCGAAGAGCAGATCCAGGCCGATCTGATTGGGTGGAAGAAGATGTTTGTGAGGATTAATGAGGTGCTAGATGATGCGGTGGAGAAACAGACGAAGGATTCAGTGAAGAGGTGGCTAGGCAAACTTCGCAACTTGGCTTGCGATGTTGATTACTTGCTGGATGAGTTTCAAACGGAAGCTTTCCAGAGGATGTTGCTGCAAGATGATGATGATGTGATGTCTAAAGTAAAGGTGGTCGATGCTAGAATGCAAGATATTGCATCGCAGATAGACCCACTAGATTTGAGAAAAAAATCAGCTGGGAAGTCTAGAAATGTCGGCAGAGTAATCTTGTCGGCAGTAAGGCTAGGAGGAGGAGGCAGAGATCCTCCAGGCTTAGCTTTCTCGCGAATGAAAATCTTTAGCAAGTCGGAGCTGCTAAAAGCCACCAAAAATTTTCATCACTGTCTTGGTATGGGTGGTTTTGGCTCTGTTTACAAAGGTGTCTTACCTGACAATACCCAGGTTGCGGTGAAGAAGTATATGTGTGCAGATGAGATCCGGATAACAGAATGGGAATTTCTTGACATTATTTCACAAGTGAAGCATAAGAATGTGGTCAAGATATTAGGGCTATGTCTAGAAACCAAAGTGTCGCTGCTTGTTTATGAATTTGTTTCCAATGGAGCTCTGTCTCACTATATCCATGATAAGAGTTCACAAGTTTTAAAAAATTGGAAAACTTGTCTGCGGATTGCGGCCGAAACTGCCTCAGCTATTCACTATCTGCATTCTCTAGCAAGCCCTTCAATCATTCACAGTGATGTAAAGTCCACCAACATACTCTTGGATGACAATTATACGGCAAAAGTGTCTGACTTTGAGTCTTTAGTGCCGATATCATCTGACGATGAAACTGCAATGAGCACGATGATAAGAGGGACTGTAGGTTACTTAGATCCAGAGTATGCACACACAGGTAATTTTCTTTTCTTTCTCATGTCTTTTTTATTGATGGCCTCATGGCGTGCCCAATTTTTTCCTCTACGCAAGTCAATTTGAACCCCAGATCTTTTGCGACTTCCCAAATTTTTTTACTAGTTAGGCTAACTAGCACCCAACTAATGACAGGTATATTAACAAAGAAGATCGATGTGTATAGCTTTGGGGTTGTCCTTGTAGAATTGTTAACCGGCATGAACCCCGACTCTTACGTGGCATTGGCATCCAATGAGAAGATTAGTATGGTTCCATATTTTCTAGATTCGATTGAAAATAATAGTTTGCGTCAGATTCTGAACTTTCAGGTTGCTGATGAAAGTGAAATGGAGGAGATAGAAATTGTTGCTGAGCTTGCAAGTAAATGCCTAAGAATTAGAGGCACCGAAAGGCCAACAATGAAGGAAGTTTCTGAGGAGCTTGACAGGTTGAGGAGGTTGCAAGAAAATTATTGGGCACGGAAGAACAATGAAGAGTCAGAGCATTTATTAGGTGAATCATCAACATATGCAACGGCTGTGATTGCCCAACCAGACACTCAGACTGTGGTGTCAATTGATATTGAGAACTATTATGGTACATGATCCGATCTCGATCATCGTTAAAAATAATTTCGGTTTGCTCCACAATTAATTTGTCTTTGAAGAATTTTACTGACTTGTATTGACACGATGTTTCTTAATGCCCTTCACTAGAACCAGAAAGGAAAAGCCACTGTTCTACAGAGAAAAAGATGCCAGAGTTCACTCTCGGTAATTCCTTTCATTATGGCAGCCAAAAACAAACCATCTCTGACCTAGACTCTGAAACTATTGAGACGCTACTAACAAAGATGACTTCGGATCGGCTCTGGCAGTTTGCACACGAAGAGCAGATTCAGGACGATCTGATTGGGTGGAAGAAGATGTTGGTGAAGATCAATGAAGTGCTTCATGATGCAGTGGAAAAACAGTCAAAGGAGAAGTCCGTGAAAATGTGGCTAGGCAAACTTCAGAACTTGGCTTGCAATGTTGATTACTTGTTGGATGAGTTTCAAACGGACGCTTTCCAGAGGAAGTTGCTGCTAGACGATGATGCTGTCGATAAGTTTGATTCCATGGCGATGTCTAAAGTAAAGGATGTCAATGCTAGATTTCAAGATATTGCATCGCAGATAGACCTACTAGGATTGAAAGAAAGTTCAGTTGGGAAGTCATGAAATTTCAGGCAAAGAGTACGTGCAACCCGTCGGTGAGTCAACCCAATGTGTAAGTACTTTGATATTCAAACAAAAAGTTTTGATAGTCATCGAAAATAGTAATTTACTCCTGCCACAAGTTTGGTAAGTTGAAAATGTTCATAGCTCAAATTATACCACCTAATGAGTTATAATGCTCACTTGTAGCCACCTCAGTATTTGGTTTGAAAAAAAAAATGATATGGTATTTTCAATTGTTGAATTCTTGTCATTGCAAATAACAATGGCACCAATGCCTGCTGCCGGAAAATTTCAAAATTTCACAAGTTATTTTTACCTGGTTTCATTTTTGGTCGAAATGAAACTTCTATTAATAATTATTATACAGTATGGTCATAAATAATCATGTATTTATAACAAA
Source organism: Citrus trifoliata (assembly GCA_018350135.1). Lineage (NCBI taxonomy): Eukaryota > Viridiplantae > Streptophyta > Magnoliopsida > Sapindales > Rutaceae > Citrus > Citrus trifoliata. Next base: position 29,536,886 of record CM031386.1, read on the forward strand.
TTTAACAAAACTATTGAAAATATTGTTACATTTTCGATGCTAACTTCCTATCATTGAAAATGGTATTGGCACAATTAATTTCTTGCCAAAAATAAATATTAGCAATTAATTATTAAGTTTTTTTTTTTTAACAGTTATTCCCTATCGAAAACATGGGACATTACTTTATTCTTTTAGCGACAAACTAATTATTACAATAAAAAATAATCATATTTTCAACTAAATTTTTCCTGCAATTAGCAATGTTGGTCCGAAAAGTCTATTTTTCTTGTAGTTATGCAACGGCTTTGATTGCCTAACTGGACACCGGTGTCATTTGATTTTGAGAATTATTACTGTATGTGATAGGACCAGTGCTGTCCACCAGAAGCTTATTATGTTCAGTGGCTTACTGTCTTGCTTCTTTGGGGAAAATAGCATCAGGTGGGTGTGAAAAGTTTGCAAAGCTGAGATACCATGAAGCAATGGAAAGATGATTGCTATTAAAAAGATTGTTCTGCCTCCGATGGATACCGCAGAGTTGATTGAAGAAGATGGTAAGTTACTGAATATGATAATGATGCAAATTCAGTCTGAGATTAAAACTATGTGTCAAATTAGGAATCTTCATGCTTTGCAGGCTCATATAACCAGGCCTTACTGCCATTTGCGCAGTGGACAGAATGCCATTTACTCAGTCCAAAGTGGACAATATGCGGCCAAGTCTAGTTTGTCGGGACGTTACTTGTGATAAACAATGCATGCTCCCTGATTGAGTTGTACAATTATCATGATCTCCTTCTTGAGTTTACTTTTTAAGTTGTATAATTATGAGGTTAATGACATTGTTAACAAACTAAAAACTATTTCTGAAATGTGGTATATTTTTTATTTCAACTGACAATAGTCATGTTAGTTTTATGGCAGCACATCCCTACAACTCAACAAAGTCAATTGCAAAACCTAAGCCTTTTATTTATTTATTTATTTTTCATTAAAAAAAAAGTATAGCAAGAACAACTGAATTCGATAAGCAATAGGCAAGTGTTTTCTAGTTATTCCCAGAAAAGGTTCCTTCAAAAGCAACAAACCGTGGACAGATGCTTATTGTTTTGAAGATTGATCACTTTTGCACTTTGAATGACCCAGAGGATAGACCTAACAGCAAGGATGTTTGGTGCATGTTGTCTCAGAGCCACCACTAACTACCGTACATGTGGATGTTTTCAAATGTGCAAGAATTATAACGTTATTTGTGACGAACATTGATTGCTTTCTAGTTAAGTTGTATAATTTTATGACCCTTCTGAGTTTATACTTCAAAATTTAAATGATTTATAACGTGGTTCATGACATTGTAGTTGAACAAACTAGAAACTATTTCTGAAATGTGGCATATTTTCTATTTCAATCATTTGATTGATTTTTTTTTTTAAATTTGTTTTTTCAGACAAAAGGCCCCATTGAATAAGAAAAGCAAATGTGAGCACAGGTATGAAATCAAATGTTCGCAAGTGTTTTTTTTTTTTTTTTCCTCTCTCTCCTGTAGAAGTAAAAGTCTAGAGGCACTCTGTTCGGATGAAATATGTTATGACACAGCCTAAAAAATGAGGCTCAAGAAAATCGAAGTTTTTTAAACATTTAAAAGAAAAATTGCTCTCATATTCTCATACTAGGGAGTTGAGCCCCTTCCTCTAATAAGAGAATTGGGATACCACCCACCTCAGGTTTCCCAAAATGTTTGAAAGTCCATGGTAGCATTAAAAATGCAGTAGGATGCTTATTATCAGGATCATATACAACATAAGACAAAAATATACCGTTTCTGCTAGTTTTTATTTTTTCTCTACATTGCTGCATTCATATTTCTCAATTTTCTAGCTCTAGGTTTGCATTTTTGTAGCGCCTTGCATCTCATGAGGGTAATGCTCATTATATCTCCTGACTAGGTGTCATTTTTTTTAATTAATAAATTTCTCTCATACCGTTGAGGTTTTGCCCACAAAACCAAAAAGGAAAAAAAAAAGAGAGAAACAGAAACAGAGAACCACATAACATTGTGGAGACAGAGCAAGCTGTTTGTACTAAAGTGAATAGAAGAAGAACGACTGCAGTAACAGAGATAGATGCCCACTGACTATTGAAATAATCTTGTTTCAATATTGCCTGTTGAGTACATAAAAGCACCAGGTCGGCCATGCTGCTATTTCCGCCCCGGCATGGATCACTTCAGCCAAGTGGCAGAGCAGAACACGAGACATATATGAGCCGACCAGATACGACCAGGGAAACATACCGACCAGGGATATATGCAGAGCTGATACTCATCCCCAGGAAAGCGGGAGCACGATCCCACAGAATCGCGGCAGTTGCGCTTTTCCCATAACCGTTGAAGGACGCGCGGGATCCACGTTTGCCCGCAATGTGACAGTTAGAGCCCCATAAGGGGCTGCCACTACCCGAAAAAGGAGGGGGAAAGGGTAAACGGGAAACAAAACACAAGGGGCGGCTATAAAAGAGGGGGAGATCGAAGAAGAAAAGGGACAGAAAAAGAGAAAGGGGGAAAACGCTGTCAAATTGCAATCAGGCCATTTTCTTACACAAATTTCGAATAATTTAGAAACCATTTTTAGATTTAAATTGCACTGTTTTCCCGTATACGCCTTGAGCTGACTTAGGCATCGGAGGGTTTACGCTGACAAAACCACCGGCGACTCTGATCCGTTTTTTGTGAACGCAGGTCTAGTTTGAAAAAGAAGGGTGATTCCAACCTCAGTGGTTCAGGCAACAGTTGACAACATAAACGCTGGTGAAAGAATCTGGTCGGTCTAAAGGCGAGCTGATTTAAGCATCACAAGGCGAGCAGATTTGAGCATCAACATTTTGGCGCCGTATGTGTCACGGGTATCTGCTCTTCAGATCTTCAACGAGATCTGTATATTGAAAATTTTAGAAGACGACGAAGTTTCTTTGGACATGGGTTGTGAAAAAGAGTCGACACAGCTTCATTGTCCCATGCCGAGCAGCGAGGTACACGCTACTAGACGAAGTGCTATACCGCCGAGGGTTCACCTTACCCCTCTTGCGATGTGTGGATGATGAGGAGGCAGATTATGTACTAAGGGAGATTCATGAAGGAATTTGCGGCAATCACTCGGGAGCAAGAACTTTAGCCTTCAAGGCACTTCGGCAAGGGTACTTCTGGCCAACCATGCACCAGGATGCAAAAAAGATGGCAAAAAACTGTAAAACGTGCCAAAGCTTTTCTGAGGTCCCCACACAACCCCCAGAAAAGCTGACCGTTATGACATCCCCATGGCCTTTCGCACAATGGGGAATCGACCTGATTGGTCCGTTACCGAAAGGCCGAGGAGCGGCAACCCATGCAATTGTAGCAGTAGACTACTTCACCAAGTGGATAGAGGTGGGGGTCCTTAGTCAAATCACGGAGAGAAAGACAACGAATTTTATCTGGAAGAATATCATCTGCAGATATGGAATCCCTTACACCATCATCACCGATAATGGGAGGCAGTTTGACAACAACAACTTCAGAGAGTTTTGCCGAAACCTAGGGGTGGACCTGAAGTTCTGCACCCCCGCACACCCTCAGGCAAACGGACAAGTGGAAGCAGCCAACAAAGTGATAAAGAAACTCCTGAAGACTAGACTGTGAGAGAAGAAAGGAGCTTGGGTCGACGAGCTACCAGGGGTATTGTGGGCTTACCGAACAACTCACAAAACCGCTAAAGGGGAAACCCCGTTTACCTTAGCTTTTGGTCATGAGGCGGTAGTCCCAGCAGAAATTGGAGTAGGAACACATCGGACGGAATACTTCAATGAGGAGCAAAATGGCGAGCAGATCTGCTTGAGCCTGGACCTGCTGGAGGAGAAAGGGAAGGGACATCGCAGAAAGTGGCCCAGTGTCAGTAAAGGGTCATGCGTTATTACAACAAGAACGTACGCGTGAGGCAGTTCCGAACAAAAGATTGGGTGCTCAGGAAAGTGAGCCAAAACACAATGGATCCCAACCATGGAGTTCTTGGTCCGAAATGGGAAGGCATGTACAGGGTGATACGAGCAACTGGACCAGGAGCTTACAAGCTGGCGTATCCAGACGGACGAGAAGTGAAGAGGTCGTGGAACGCCGAGCACTTAAAAAAGTACTTCCAGTAAGTAAATTGTTCTACTGACTTTCATTTTGATAAATGGTTTCTGTTATGAGCACAGTGATTTGTGGCACACGCATATATCCCACACTTCTGTAACGCATTCGAAATTCAATAAAGATGAATTCAGTATGGAATCTTTTTGCTAACAAGCCCATTAAAATGCTTACTAAGGCAAGCAAGTGCCTGTTTCTGCTCGGTCAACGAAAGACCAGCAGCTAAAACTACGAAAATTTTACTAAGGCAAGCAAGTGCCTGTTTCTGCTCGGTCAACGAAAGACCAGCAGCTAAAGCTACGAAAATTTTACTAAGGCAAGCAAGTGCCTGTTTCTGCTCGGGCAACGAAAGACCAGCAGCTAAAGCTACGAAAATTTTACTAAGGCAAGCAAGTGCCTGTTTCTGCTCGGTCAACGAAAGACCAGCAGCTAAAGCTACGAAAATTTTACTAAGGCAAACAAGTGCCTGTTTCTGCTCGGTCAGCGAAAGACCAGCAGCTAATTCTACAAAAATTTTAGTAAGGCAAGCAAGTGCCTGTTTCTGCTCGGTCAGTGAAAGACCAGCAGCTAATTCTACAAAAATTTTGCAAAGGCAAGCAAGTGTCTGTTTCTGCTCGATCAGCGAAAGACCAGCAGCTAATTCAACAAAAATTATGCAAAGGCAAGCAAGCGCCTGTTTCTGCTCGGTCAGCGGAAGACGAGCAACTGATTCGACAAAAATTTTTCTAAGGCAAGTAAACACCTACACCTACTCTATCCATTAAGGAACCAGTGGGCAAGATCAGATAAGGTGTGTGGTTATTTCGTAAAAACAGTTTATAAGCAAAAATCAGACAAGGAAGCCAATAGAGAGCATCTAAACATTCATAAATGTTCAATTGATTACAAAACGAATGAAAATCTAAAATCTATATAAAATAAGCCTAAGGATTACAAGGGTCAACGGCCCCAGCAGGAGCAGGATCAACCATCTCAGCAGGTGAGGGATCAGCCATCTCAGAAGGTGGAGGATCAGCAAAACTGGGAGGAGGCGGCATAGACCCTTGTCCCACTTCAAAGGTATGTCATCCGTCTTCCCCCTCCGGCACCCCATCCACAGGAACCTCCACCTGATCCTGCCCTCCCTGATCCTTATCGACCTGGCCGATCTCCGCCATATACCGCTGTACTCCAGCCTCCAGCTTGCTCATGTCCAGCTCGGGATATTCCTCCTTAAGCACAGACATGATACACTTATAGGAGAAAGCCACCCTAGAATCATACTCGGCATCCAGCCGATCCTCCACAGTAGCGGACTTGCTGCTCAACTAGCTGCTCACCCAGGGCTTTGATCTCCCCCTCAAGGGCGGTCCTCAGAGTATCACTTTCACTTTGGGTAGCCTGAAGATCAGATTTCAGGTCACCCAACTCACCCTCAAGTTTGGAGGAAGTGGACTCAGCAACCGCAACTTTCTCCTCCAGCTCCATAATCTGCTTGTTCAGCTCGGCCAGCTTCTCCTTGGAGCGATCAGCAGATTCGGCTTTCTTCTTCAAGTCCTGGTTCTCAGCTTGGAGTTTCATCTCCTGACGCGTGACCCTATTCTTGTAACAAGATACGATGGTGGACAACTTGAAGGAGACCCTTTGGACAGAACCAGCCAGTTCATGGAGATCCATGCTCTCAATGTCCTGAACCATCTTCGATCCCACCGACTTCCCATAGTCCCTTTGATACGGGGTCAGGTAATCACCCTGATCACGAGCCGAGAGAGGGGAGGATCGGCCCCCAGAGCGTGTGCTGACTTCGGAACTCTTGTCGGTAGCTCTCTCCCCAACACTCTTACGGGACGGAGGAGGGGGCAGAGCAGGAACAGAGGCCTTTGAGGGTCCAGCACTGACTTTCTTCGGAGGTGGAGGAGGGTTGCTGGAGCTGCTCGGTGCCCGACCACGCTTTCTGCTCATCGCACTGAGGATCTTGTTGTCCATCCCAGCTGCTACGTCCACTAAACGCGACCCGACCAGGCTTGTGGGTGATAGAAGGTCGTGACAGGTAGACGCGTTCACCAGTGCAGTCTCCACCTGAAGCAAATGTCGGTCCTCAAGCCCCTCGATCAAAGGAAGCCGGTGATTGATTTCCTCTTCGCAGAGCTCGACATGAAATAATATCAGCCCGCCTCCTTTGGGCTGCTCCTCAGCTGGTATAGATGCTTCACTTCAACAAGGGAGGGTTCCTCTGATCCGCACCTCTCCCACAGTACATACATAGCTGAAAGAACCCTCCACCCGTTGGGATGTAGCTGACCAGGGGCCAGGTGCATGCCACCCAGTATCTTCGCAAAATAGCGTTGTAGGGGCAGCCGAGCTCCTAATTTGAAACTCTCCAGGTGCATCGTCACATACCCCCGCGGGGGCCGACTAGGAACATCACCCTTCCCAGGAACCACCAGGAGAACCTCTTCAGGAATGTTGTAAAGGTTCCTAAGCTTGAACAGATCAGTTTGGGTGGTGGCACAAGCTATGAAGTCAATAGGATAAGAATCCGCCTCTACCCTATGACCAAGGTTCCTTCTCAGAGGGGGTCTGCTCGGTCCGGAACTGCTCCCCTCATCATCACCAACTCCTTCAGGGGCCCCAACCCCACCAAGGCTATGGTCCTCACTAGAGCCCGACGCAGGTCCACCTCTATTCCCTACTAGCTCAAGCTCAGGGTGAAATATGAATGTGCAACCCAAGAGGGGGGTGAATTGGAATTTTAAAAATTAATCTAACAAATCCACACAACAAGCAATCTAATGTCTTAATAAAATTGAAAGCAATAAGTTCAATATTAGCACAATAATTTAAAGAGTAAGGGAGAAGAAAAAACAAACACACGAATTTTTACGTGGTTCGGCAATCCCCGCCTACGTCCACGCCTCCAAGCGATCCAAGCTCGAGGATTTCACTATCCAAGCCTTTCCAAGGCTTCAACAAATACAATTGACTTCGAGGTGTCAATAAACCTTTACAATGAAGAGATTATCTCCCAATCTCTTCCCTCAAGTGTCTCACACACTCAAGTTCTTACAAATGAAATGAAGAAATAAAGATTACAATAAAGCTCACACAATGAGTAGATAATCAAGGATGAAGAACAATGAATGATTCAATGATTTTTGTGTTTTACAAGTTGAAGACCCAAGATATCACATGTGCTTTTTGTTCTTGCTTGTTGGAGAGTGTTGGAGAGCTTCAAAATGAGTTGGATTGGAGTTTTTATAGTTTGATCTCGAAATCTAGCCGTTACTCACATTTCTGGGGAATCCGGTCTGCCGGATTTGGGATCCGGTAAGCCGGATTTTTCTGACCGTTAAGGCAAAGTTTTGAATTTTGCCTATCCGGTCTGCCGGATTTGGAATCCGGTAAGCCGGATTCGCAATGGAAGCTCGCTGCCTCGTAACCGGTTTTCCAGATTTTGTATCCGGTAAGCCGGATAGCTACAGTACCTGCTACAGTTTCGCTACAGTGACATTTTTCTGAATTTTTAGTTTTAACCCCGAAGCTTTATAAAACTGTAGTAAGGCCCAGAAAGTTTGTAAACATTTGCACATAGGTCCTAATTTCAGAATTTTAAATAATGCTTTGTCAAGCCCAAAACTTTCTGAAATTATGATTTCGCCCAGACTTTGTGAAATTATAGAATGGCCCAAAAACGTTTAAATAATTTCAAATAGGTCCAATTCTGAAATTTTAAAAAACACAATCCAATATTTTAATAAAGCTTTCATTTTAATTCAAAATGCTTAAATTCCATAACATCATTTTATTATTATTATAGAAACATAATTTATAAATCTTTGCTTAATAAATGCATGTGGTTTGTTATCATCAAAATCAATATTTATAGCCATATAGGCTAACAATCTCCCCCTTTTTGATGATGACAAAGCACATTAAAAAATAATAATATAGTTATGAAAAACTCCCCCTCAATTAATGCAAGTTAAAAAATGATTTAAAAATAATTTAAAAACTCCCCCTGCATACATGCATACTCCCCCTAGATGTATGTATGTTTTCATAACATTAAATCATTATTTCTCCCCCTTCATCATCAAAAAGAATAAAAGCTCCCCCTATCAATCATCAAACATCGTAACATAAGCTCATTAGTAAAAAAAATCCATAAGCATAAGAGAATCCATAGAATCCATAATGATCAATCAAATCCATAACATCTAATATAAATAGGCACAACAAATCCTCTATAATGAAAAACAAATCCATAACATCCGAAAAACAAATGCATAAACCGAAAAACATCATAACCAATAAAAGAACACACAATGCAACAAATGAAATGTAGGTGTGTCCAAGTACAAGCATAAGATACTACTCAGGTGGTGAGGATGGAGGTGATGGTGGCGGAAACGGATATGGAATGCCGAAGTGCTCAAAAAGAAGTCGCTGACCATGAATGAGCTGCTGCTGCTGCTGCTGAAACTCAGTCTGCCGCACAGAGAGGGTCCGTACTTCATCCATCAGCTGCTGAAGAGTGACCTCTTCAGAGGTAGGAGGATGCGGAGGTGATGAAGCGGAGGCAGATGCACTAGGTGCTGAAGCATCCGTGGAAGAAACCCGGCGTCTACGCTGTCCTCGAAATGAGAGTGAGAAAACTGGAAGCTGATCAGCAGGTATCACGGCATTAAGTGGCCGATCATCACTTGGGGCTAGAAAAGTAAACTTGTTGTCGCTGCACTTGACCCAAGTACCATCCTTCCACTCAAAGCCTAACCCAATAATAACCTCATCTCCGATACCCTTGGGCATCCTACACGAAGGTTCTAGAATCGGCACTTTAAAGAATTTAAGTATGCGGGTAATGAAGTGACCATAAGGAAGGGAGCGGGTAATCAAGGGAGGAATACTCAACATGGTACGAACAATCGTATAGCCCAAGTTAACCGGGCGACATCGAAGAATACAATCAATCATGGCAACATCCATATGAGAAACCTCATCTAGATGACCGGATCTAGGAAGTACAATGGACTGGATGATACGAAGCAAAATGCGAGTTTGAAGACAAAGACACTGAGTACGGAAATGAATGGTACAGTCTTCAACCGAAAGATCATTACGCCGACAAATATTACGAACGGCATCAACATGAGTAAAACCGGTAAGTTTAGGAGATTTCCTAAGCTCAAAGATTTCTAGACCAAAATCGGATGAACCTAGGATAGAGTTCAACAAGGAAACATCGAAATCAATCTTAACTCCTCCGACAGTGGTGATTACTCGAGTCTTATTCTTCTCGGAAACTTCCATGTTCGAGTAAAATACTTTCATCAAGTCGGGATACACATTCTCCTCAATCAACAAAGCATCAATCCAACCAACATCTCCCAACGATTGAAATATATTTCTATAACTAATCTTGAGAGTATGCATAACATCCGGTAAAACGAAGAAAGAGTTGAGTACCTCATGAGTCCGAAAGCTTTGTTGAAACCGATTGATCAAGTGTTGCTTGTTCTGAAAGTGAATGGACTCAAAGGTGGATTGATTTGAGATGACCCTTGCTTCCCGTGGCCGTGTGGTTTGTTGAACCGGTTCTTTGCCTTTTCTTCGAACCGGCCTAGAACTAGACATGATGATTTTGATGGATTTGAAGATAAAAACACCAAATGGAATGAAGATGATGAAGATTGGAAGTGATTTGGTGAAACAAATTTGATCAAAAATGGCTTGGGAGTGAGAAATCTAGAGAGAGAAAATTCGGCCAAAACCTAGGTTGAAATTGGGATCTATGGATTTAGATGTTGAAAATGAATTCCAAGGATGGTTTTGAGTTCTTAATGAGATGGGGAATGATTTTCTTGATGCAATTTGAAGTGAAAATGATAGAAAATGGAGGGATTTGGAGTGAGAAAGAGAGAAGAAGAAAACGGTTTTTAGAGAGAGAGAGGAAGAAAGCCGAAACATAGAGGATGATGATGAATAATTTTGAAGATCACGAATCCGGCTTGCCGGATTTGCTAACCGGCAAGCCGGTTATTGGGCAGTGATGCAAAGAATTGAAGTGCACGAATCCGGCTTGCCGGATTTGTTAACCGGCAAGCCGGTTATGAGACCGAGAGCAACCAAGCAAGGGCACGAATCCGGCTTGCCGGATTTGCTAACTGGCAATCCGGTTATGAGACAGTTTCAAAACAAAGCCGAAAACGGCTTACCGAAAATTGGATCTGGAAATCCGGAAATGAGGCCGAGAGGAAGAGAAGGCAAATTCGGCTTTCCGGATTTGAAGAACCGGTAAGCCGGTTATGAGGCAGAGACCAATCAAAGCTAATCCGGTTTTCCGGATTGAAAATCCGGTTGTCCGGAATTTGTTTCGAGAAAGATGAATAGGAAAGAGTATTTTTCCGGAGGAAAGAAAAGAGAATTTTTGCTAGCTTTTATACTTGTATGACACACCATTTTATTTCCGGCTTTAAGAATTGATTGATTTTAAATCATTTTAAGATTTAAAATTCTTCAATAAGTCATTTGATGCATGCAAAACAAACTCATAAAATTACAAGCCAATCAAGCTATCTAATTTATGATGGATAAAACCATATGATAACAAACATATCAAACCATACAACAAACATGAATTAAGATTCAACATTCATCATTCCAAGCTCATGTCTTATCTTTATAAAATGCTCTTCGCAAAGAGGTTTTGTAAAGATATCCGCAAGTTGATTTTCAGTGGAAACAAATTTAATCACGACATCTCCTTTTTGAACATGATCTCTAAGGAAATGATGTCTAATTTCTATATGCTTAGTCCTAGAATGTTGAATAGGATTCTTAGAAAGATTTATAGCACTAGTATTATCACATAAGATAGGAATTTGATCAAGTTTAATGCCATAGTCTCTAAGGGTTTGTTTCATCCATAAAATTTGCGCACAACAACTACCTGCGGCAATATATTCTGCTTCGGTGGTTGAAAGCGCAACCGAGTTTTGTTTCTTACTAAACCAAGAGACAAGAGAATGACCTAGGAAGTGACATGTTCCACTAGTACTTTTTCTATCAACCTTATATCCAGCAAAATCGGCATCCGAATAACAAGTTAAATCAATATGAGTTCCTCTAGGATACCAAAGGCCAAGATTAATAGTGCCAATTAAATATCGAAAGATGCGTTTGACAGCAAGCATGTGGGACTCTTTAGGACATGATTGAAATCTAGCACACAAGCAAACACTAAACATAATATCAGGCCTACTAGCACACAAGCTTGTTTTAAACCATACAAAGCCTTGGATAACTTATACACATGATCTGAAAATTTTTCACTTTCAAAACCAGGAGGTTGTTTCACATAAACTTCCTCCATAATGTATCCATTTAAGAAAGCACTCTTGACATCCATTTGATACAAAATAAAATCCTTATGACATGCATATGCTAACAACATCCTAATGGATTCTAATCTTGCTACAGGTGCAAAAGTCTCATCAAAATCAATTCCTTCTTCTTGGTTGTAGCCTTGAGCCACTAATCTAGCTTTATTTCTTACAACCACACCGGATTCATCCATTTTGTTTCTAAATACCCACTTAGTACCTATAATGGATTGATGTTCCGGATTAGGAACTAACTCCCATACATTATTTCTCTCAAATTGATTCAACTCCTCTTGCATTGCCATAATCCAAGATTCATCATTTTCCGCATCCGCAAAGGATTTTGGTTCAATTTGAGAAATAAATACAGCATGCTCACATGTGTTTCTAAGTGATGATCTAGTGGTAACACCTTGTGAGGGATCTCCTAAAATTACATCCTTAGGGTGAGAGGATACATACCTCCACTCCTTGGGGAGTGTTTGTGAAGTACCTTCATTTTGCTCTGCATTTGTTTCTTCATGATGTTCTTCTTGAATTCCATGTGGCGCGTCTTCTTGGTTGTCATTTGATGCTTCTTCTTGTTGTTCTTCTTCTGCATTATCATCAACAACAATTTTCTCCGTAGAGGAGGGGTTAGACTCATCAAATGTAACATGCATAGACTCCTCCACAACTAAAGTTCTTTTATTATAAATTCTATAAGCTTTGCTTGAATTTGAATAACCAAGAAAAATACCAACATCAGATTTTGGATCAAATTTACCAAGATTATCTTTTGTATTCAAAACAAAGCATTTGCATCCAAAAACTTTAAAATATCCAATGTTGGGTTTTCTATCTTTCCAAAGCTCATATGGAGTTTTATTGAGATTAGATCTAATCAACACCCGGTTTAAAACATAACAAGCGGTGTTGACGGCTTCGGCCCAAAAATACTTAGGCAAAGAATTTTCATTCAACATGGTCCTAGCCATTTCTTGAATAGACCTATTCTTTCTCTCTACTACTCCATTTTGTTGTGGAGTCCTAGGTGATGAAAATTGATGTTCAATGCCAAAGTCATTACAAAAATTTTCAAATGCATGATTCTCAAATTCTCCACCATGATCACTTCTAATACAAGTGATAGAGTAACCTTTTTCATTTTGAATCTTTTTATAGAAAATTCGAAATGCATCAATAGCATTATCCTTATTGGCTAAGAACAATACCCATGTGTATCTAGAATAATCATCAACTATTACAAATGCATAAAATTTGCCACTTAAACTAGCATATCTAGAAGGTTCAAATAAATCTATATGAAGCAATTGAAGTGGTTTTGAGGTGGAAACATGATTCTTGCTTTTGAAAGAAGTTTTGATTTGTTTTCCAAATTGGCATGCTTCACAAGTTTTATCTTTTTGAAAATTGATTTTTGGAAGACCTTTTACTAAATCATTTTTCACGATTTTTGAAATCAAATCCATGCTTGCATGACCTAATTTTCTATGCCACAACCAACCATCATCATGCAATGCGGAGAGACATTTTTCATTTGTTGATGCATAATCTATATTAATGGTGTAGACATTTACATGTCTATTTCCTACAAATAAGACTTTCCCATCACATGCATTCTCAATAACACACTTTGATTCATCAAAGATAACTCTATATCCTTTATCACATAATTGACTAATACTAAGCAAATTGTGTTTTAAGTTCTCAACCAAACACACATTCTCAATGAGGGTAGAGGATACATTACCGACATTTCCAATTCCAATGATTTTTCCTTTTGAATTATCCCCAAACGAAACATCTCCACCATTTTCGATCTTGGTAAAGCTTGAAAACTAAGAATAATTCCCTGTCATGTGTCTTGAACAACCGCTGTCCAAGTACCACTTATTCTTCTTCTTCTTTGATCCCTGAAAGAAAAATCTCAAGTTTTAGGTACCCAAACCTTTTTGGGTCCTTGAGAGTTAGCAATGGTTCCTTTCGGAACCCAAACACATTTCATACCATAATAAGCATTTCTCTTTACAGCACATCTACTTTTCATATGGCCATCTTGATTGCAATAATGGCATACAATTTTATTGTTAATAGATGTATTCTTCACAAAATAACTCTTGTAAAATTTTTGTTTCAAATTCGGTTTATAACCTAGGCCACTTTTGTCAAATACACATTTTTGTGAGTTTAGCAAATTGTCCAACATCTTTTGCCCATTTGTAAATCTCAACACAATTTCATTTAGCTCATCACTCTTCTTTCTAAGCATTTCATTCTCATTTTTCAAGTCATTCATGTGTGACTCTAAGTTCTCATGTGAAGTGCTAGAATTCTTGTGTAATGCAATACTATCATGCAATGTCTTATTTTCTAATTCTAAGCATGTAATCTTTGCATTAAATGAATCATTTTCATTCTTAAGCTCTATCATCTTCTTTTTAAGACTTATATTCTTTTTACCAATCTTCATTAGCTCATCATGCAAATCATTAAAGGCATCATGCAACTCATCATATGTAGGAAGAACACTTACCTCATCAAGTTCATCACATGATTCTTCCCCAATAGACATGAGAGCCAAATTTGTCATTTCTTGTTGCTCATCATCATCACTTGTTTCCTCTTCGCTATCATCCCATGTGGCCACCATAGCCTTCTTCTTGAGTTTGTTGAGAAGAGGACACTCCGGTCGTATGTGTCCGGGCTTCTTGCATTCATAACAAGTGATGGGCTCCTTCTTCTCCTTCTTATTCTTGTAGCCTCTGAATTTTCTCTGCTCATTGTTCTTTTTGTAAAATTTTCTGAATCTTCTAGCCAACATAGCCAGCTCTTCATCATCCATTTCGCTTTCCTTATCACTCTCACGTTTTGAAGCCTTGAGAGCAATGTTCTTCTTCTTTTCCTCATGCCCTTTTTCTGCTGCCAAATCTTCTTCATATGAAATAAGAGAGCCAATTAAGTCATCAATAGGTAACACATTTAAATCCTTGGCTTCCTCAATGGCAGTCCTTTTTTGTCTCCATTCCTTAGGTAGAGACCTAATGATTTTCTTGACTTTTTCGCTATTGGAAAAAGTCTTTCCTAGGGCTCTTAGAGTGTTCACTATATCTGTGAATCTAGTATACATAGAGTACACATTTTCGTTTTGTTCCATTTGGAACAATTCGTATTGTCGAGTGTACCTACTTATTTTAGATTCTTTCACTTGGTTCGTGCCTTCATAGACAACCTCAAGTTTGTGCCAAATCTCATTAGCACTTTCGCAACTAGACACTCTATGAAACTCTTTCTTATCTAGTGCACAAAACAAGGCATTCATGGCCTTGGAATTTAGAGAAGCTTTTCTCTTGTCGAATTCATTCCAATCCCGTAAAGGTTTTGGAATATCTTCTCCTACTTCATTTTTAGTCAAGGGCATGAAAGGACCATCATTAACGATTTCCCAAATCTCATAATCTAAGGCTTGTAAGTAAATTCACATCCTAGTTTTCCAATATGGGTAATCGTTTCCATCAAAGTAAGGTGGTCTAATGGTGGACTGCCCTTCCCTAAATGTGGAATCATTTTGAGTTGCCATTGATCTTTAACTCTAGATGGTTAAATCTAAATAAGAGCACCTTGCTCTGATACCAAATGAAATATGAATGTGCAATCCAAGAGGGGGGTGAATTGGAATTTTAAAAATTAATCTAACAAATCCACACAACAAGCAATCTAATGTCTTAATAAAATTGAAAGCAATAAGTTCAATATTAGCACAATAATTTAAAGAGTAAGGGAGAAGAAAAAACAAACACACGAATTTTTACGTGGTTCGGCAATCCCCGCCTACGTCCACGCCTCCAAGCGATCCAAGCTCGAGGATTTCACTATCCAAGCCTTTCCAAGGCTTCAACAAATACAATTGACTTCGAGGTGTCAATAAACCTTTACAATGAAGAGATTATCTCCCAATCTCTTCCCTCAAGTGTCTCACACACTCAAGTTCTTACAAATGAAATGAAGAAATAAAGATTACAATAAAGCTCACACAATGAGTAGATAATCAAGGATGAAGAACAATGAATGATTCAATGATTTTTGTGTTTTACAAGTTGAAGACCCAAGATATCATGTGTGCTTTTTGTTCTTGCTTGTTGGAGAGTGTTGGAGAGCTTCAAAATGAGTTGGATTGGAGTTTTTATAGTTTGATCTCGAAAACTAGCCGTTACTCACATTTCTGGGGAATCCGGTCTGCCGGATTTGGGATCCGGTAAGTCGGATTTTTCTGACCGTTAAGGCAAAATTTTGAATTTTGCCTATCCGGTCTGCCGGATTTGGAATCCGGTAAGCCGGATTCGCAATGGAAGCTCGCTGCCTCGTAACCGGTTTTCCGGATTTTGTATCCGGTAAGCCGGATAGCTACAGTACCTGCTACAGTTTCGCTACAGTGACATTTTTCTGAATTTTTAGTTTTAACCCCGAAGCTTTATAAAACTGTAGTAAGGCCCAGAAAGTTTGTAAACATTTGCACATAGGTCCTAATTTCAGAATTTTAAATAATGCTTTGTCAAGCCCAAAACTTTCTGAAATTATGATTTCGCCCAGACTTTGTGAAATTATAGAATGACCCAAAAACGTTTAAATAATTTCAAATAGGTCCAATTCTGAAATTTTAAAAAACACAATCCAATATTTTAATAAAACTTTCATTTTAATCCAAAATGCTTAAATTCCATAACATCATTTTATTATTATTATAGAAACATAATTTATAAATCTTTGCTTAATAAATGCATGTGGTTTGTTATCATCAAAATCAATATTTATAGCCATATAGGCTAACACAGGGGAGGGAGAAACAGCCAAGGGACGTGGGTACTCAAGGGTATCCCTAACATGGGAAGGGCCTACACTACTAGAGGGGTTCAAAAAATCAGTGGGAAATGGCAAATTAAGGTCTGAATCCCCTACTTCTTCGTCACTCTCGTCAACAATTAACTTCCTTTTCCGATTTGACATACCGGAATCTCAAAAGAAAACAAAGAAAACTCGAAGTATATGGGCACGAAAAGGGGAACACAGAACCCAATCAACAACAATCAGAAGAGAAGTTAAAGGCAATACCTGGATTGAACTGGCACTGATAGCGCGGTCGAGAGTGGATACTGCAGACACAAGAAGTGCAAGGAAAGTTCAGAGAGGGGGCTAGTCAACGACGGAGAGATGAGTAACAAAACGATGAAGATGTAAGTCTAGGGATTATAGATGAAAAGGGAAGAATGAAAGCATTTAAGTGATAGGGATGCCAGCTCACTCACCGGATATCGAGGACAGATAGCCCGTCGTTTCAAATTTCAAATACGAAGAGTCGGGAGACGCCACATCGCTAACCGTTACAAGGGGCCAGGATAGATTTAAGCCCAGGCGAGCAACGGACGTGCTCATTTAGGCCCATACTCAGGTCCGTCCTAATAAACAGAAGACTAGATGAGAAGCTCCCCGGGTTGGTGAGATTTGACCATCAGTTTCTACTCTTAACTCATTTCACTCGCCAGACCAGAAACTGGGGGACTGGTGTTGAGTACATAAAAGCACCAGGTCGGCCATGCTGCTATTTCCGCCCCGGCATGGATCACTTCAGCCAAGTGGCAGAGCAGAACACGGGACATATATGAGCCGACCAGATACGACCAGGGAAACATACCGACCAGGGATATATGCAGAGCCGATACTCATCCCCAGGAAAGCGGGAGCACGATCCCACAGAATCGCGGCAGTTGTGCTTTTCCCATAACCGTTGAAGGACGCGCGGGATCCACGTTTGCCCGCAATGTGACAGTTAGAGCCCCATGAGGGGCTGGCACTACCCGAAAAAGGAGGGGGAAAGGGTAAACGGGAAACAAAACACAAGGGGCGGCTATAAAAGAGGGGGAGATCGAAGAAGAAAAGGGACAGAAAAAGAGAAAGGGGGAAAACGCTGCCAAATTGCAATCAGGCCATTTTCTTACACAAATTTCGAATAATTTAGAAACCATTTTTAGATTTAAATTGCACTGTTTTCCCGTATACGCCTTGAGCTGACTTAGGCATCGGAGGGTTTACGCCGGCAAAACCACCGGCGACTCTGATTCGTTTTTGGTGAACGCAGGTCTAGTGAGAAAAAGAAGGGTGATTCCAACCTCAGTGGTTCAGGCAACAGTTGACAACATAAACGCTGGTGAAAGAATCTGGTCGGTCTAAAGGCGAGCTGATTTAAGCATCACAAGGCGAGCAGATTTGAGCATCAACATTGCCTTCCATCTGCTTTGAAGATCTGTATATTGAAAATTTTAGAAGACGACGAAGTTTCTTTGGACATGGGTTGTGAAAAAGAGTCGACACAGCTTCATTGTCCCATTGCCAATTTTCAATAACTCGGTTTTCAACAAGTAATCCAACATCCCGTGCCGTGTTGACGAGGTAAGTCATGACTATAACAAGTTGACGCGTGTACCTGCTGCCACCACTATACAATCTCTCAAAAGTTTGAGAATTTCTGAACAAAATTTCTGTGGATTGGCTGATTCTCATTAGTGGAATTTCCAGGATGCCATTTATTGAAACTGAAAGTAGTTTCAAATAGCTTTTTGCTTGAGACCAATGTGAAACTTGACTCCAGCTTGGCAGATATTGCTTAAAGCAAATCAATTCAAATTCATTAAATTGAAGTTCCACCAGCGATCGGCTCAAATGAATATTTGTTTTATTGAAAAATAAAAGACAAATGACAAAACCGTGTTGGTCCCACATGACGAGTTGTTCCTCTCTCTCCCTTGTGGACTTTCGTGCGCGTGGTTGCGTAGCATACCCACACCTAAGTCAGTCAAATCTTCTTCTCCTTGTTGCATTAGAACCCTTGCTTTACGCAATTACTTGTTAATGTGGCACTATAAACGAGAGTCCTAATTTTATTCCTAAATTATAGTTATTAATTATTAATTTATATTTTTTTATTATTCAGTAATATATTTTCCATAAATAAACTATTAAATTCATACAAAATCTCCTTTCAACATTATAATTAACAAATTTAATCCATTTATTTTCTAAAAAATATCTATTTAATGTTGTAATTTCATTCAAAACTCTAAAAAAATCACATATTTATTAAATTATTATCCTTTAATATCTTTTTCCAATAGAAAAAAAAAACACTATACTTTCAATACTTTGGTGAAAAAATTGCTTTCTCCATTCTGTTTTCCGCTTAAGAAAAAAATCAATTGTTTTACTTTTCATTAATCATTACTACTAGAAACCCCAATCATCAAAGTAAAAGTTTCCAAATTTTTTTTAGGTTTTATTTTTTCATTCTTTTATCAATTAGTTGTGTTATTTAGTTGTTTTTTTAAAAAATATTATTGTGTTCCTAGGTTTTTTTTAATTTAATTATCAAGCATAATTGTCTATTGAGAAAGATATGTTAACACTGAAATCCGGTCAAGTTAGTTAGCGGCTTGATCCCAAATTCCTACATCAGTATTAAATTTATTTGGTAGAGAAGCAGCTTGCCTATCTCCAAGGACACCCTACGACCACTAGTAGATAATCTGCAAGTAGATGATCCTTAAGTGCTTGAAACTGCAAAGAATAGTTAGAGGCGTTGAAATTTTTTCTAGCGTTAACTCTCTAATACTCAAATCAATTTATAAGTTTACAGAAAAAATAAATAAATAGTTTCTATTTCAAACAACAAAAGCAGAGTGTGAAGGGGATCAAAGGGCGAGAAAAGAAAACCAAGTGCCAATTAATCGGATTAATCTACGTGCCTTTGAGAGAAGCCATTTATTGACTTGGAAAAAGATTAGGGGAGGAGAGCCAAGGGTCACTCAATTGCCCAAATTTCCTTCTTCTTCTCCTTTTTCTTCTCATGACTGGCCCCTCCACTTTCGTTATTTTTCTCCTTTTTATACTAGCAAAATTAGAATATAAAAATTTGATTATGTTGTAAACATAATGGTCAACTTTCACCATTTGTCCGCATCGGCAAATTACCCCCCCCCCCCCCCCCCCCCCCCCAGCTTCCCAACTCTATGTATATATAATGTATTCCTTTGTTCTTGTAACAACAAAAATTGGCTTAATAATAAGCTTAATAACAAGGTACTAAAGGTACTTTGTTTAATTCAAGATTTCTTGTTATTTATTTATTTTATAACAGATTAATAATTTTGCATATTAGAAATTTAAAATTTAAAATTTTAAATAAATAAATCTTAAATAAAAGCAAATCATATATTTTGGAAAGCCTAATTAATACAAGAGTACTGATATTCAACCACCACATATTATCTCACAAGACCCCATTTTCTTTTATATCCATTATTTTCTAAAATTACCCTCTTATCTCTCAAGATCCTTTTTTTTTCCCTTCACTATCTACTTCTAAATTCCCTTATGTTCTATCAAAATTATCTTTTTCTTTTTAAAGAATTGTATCAACAAACTTAGATGCAAGTCTATCATTTAAAAAAAAATAATCGTCTGTTATGTAAGTGTTTGTTAGAGGCTCTTTTAGAACAAATAAATTTCTGAAGTTCAATATTTTAGATTGAAAAAGAAAAAAATTAAAAAAAAAAAGTCAAAGTGAGATTATGTTGCACTGCTCATCAAATCGCTGTAGAATGAATGGAATACTTTGTTTCCAAAAATAAAAACATTTGACCCTTATGACATGCAAGTAAAAATGCATAAGAGAAGAGATGCTGCCATGCTGGGTTACTGAGTTCGATTGAAAAGTAAATACAGCACAATTTCTGTCCTTTATGGTAATTTCAATGTTAGAGGAGTCTCATGAAATGAAATGCTGGACCGAATAACTACACTCCTAAACAATTCGCCCAAGGCCCAAAATATAGAATGCCCTCCAATTTCCATTTGAATCAGAAGGAAGAAGGCACCAGACCGATCGACAGAGAAAAAAATGCCAAAGTTCACTCTCAGTAATTCCTTTCGTTTCGGCAGCCGAAGAGAAGCTATCACTAACTTTGACTCTGAATCCATTGAGACGATCCTAAAAAAGTTGAATAAAGATTGGCTTGGGAAGTTTGCACGGGAAGAGCAGATGCAGGCCGATCTGATTGGGTGGAAGAAGATGTTGTTGAAGATTAATGAGGTACTAGATGATGTCCTGGAGAAGCAGACGAAGGAGGAATCAGTGAAGAAGTGGCTAGGCAAACTTCGAAACTTGGCTTGCGATGTTGATTACTTGTTGGATGAGTTTCAAACGGAGGCTTTCCAGAAGATGTTGCTGCTAGATGATGATGTGATGTCTACAGTTAAGGAGATCAATGCTAGATTGCAAGATATTGCATCGCAGATAAAACAACTAGATTTGAGAAAAAAATCAGGTAGAAAGTCCAGAAATGTCCGCGGAGTAATCTCGTCGGCAGTAAGACGAGGAAGAGGAGGTAGAGATCCTGGCCCTACAATCTATAGTCATCCAGGCTTAGCTTTCTTGCGAATGAAAATTTTTAGCAAGTCAGAGATGATAAGAGCCACCAAAAATTTTGATAGGAGTCGCTGTCTTAGTCAAGGTGGCTTTGTCTCTGTTTACAAAGGTGTCTTACACGATAATATTCAGGTTGCGGTGAAGACGTATAGACGGGCAGATAAGATCCGCATAACAGAACGGGAGCTTCTGCGCATTATTTCACAAGTAAACCATAAGAATGTGGTCAAGATATTAGGGCTATGTCTAGAAACCGAAGTGCCTCTCCTGGTTTATGAATTTGCTTCCAATGGAACTCTGTTGGACCATATCCGCTGCGAGAGTTCACAGGTTTTAAAAACTTGGAAAACTTGTCTGAGGATCGCGGCTGAAACTGCTTCAGCTCTTGACTATTTGCATTCTTTAGCAAGCCCTCCCATCATTCACGGAGACGTAAAGTCCGCCAACATACTCTTGAATGACAATTATACGGCAAAAGTGGCTGATTTTGAGTCTTCAGTGTTGATTTCGTCTGATGCTGAAACTGCAATGAGCACGATTCTAATAGGGACTAGTGGTTACTTAGATCCAGTGTGTATAAACACAGGTATTTTTTTTTTTAAAATGTGTTTTAATTAATAGCCTCATGGCATGTTCAATTTTTTTCCTCTAAATAATCCAGTTTGAACCCCAAATCTTTTGTACCAGCACCGCCTTAAAACTTTTTGCTAGTTAATCTAACTAGCACCAAACAATGACAGGTAAATTGACGAAGAAGAGTGATGTGTATAGCTTTGGAGTTGTCCTTGCGGAATTGTTAACCGGCAAGAAACCTGGCTCTTGCATGACCTTGGCATCCAATAAGAAGATTAGCATGGTTCCTTATTTTCTAAACTCGATTAAAAATAATGGTTTGCGTCAGATTCTGAACTTTCATGTTGCTGATGAAAGTGAAATGAAGGAGATAGAAATTGTTGCTGAGCTTGCAAGTAAATGCCTAAGAATTAGAGGCACCGAAAGGCCAACAATGAAGCAAGTTTCTGAGGAGCTTGACAGGTTAAGAAGGTTGCATGAAAATTTTTGGGCACAGAAGAAAAATAAAGAGACAGAGCATTTATTAGGCGAATCATCATCATATGCAACGGCTGTGATTGCCCAACCAGACGCTCGGACTGTGGTGTCGATCGATATTGAGAACTATTACGGTAGGTGATCGGTTCTTGGTCATCGTTAAAAATAAGTTTGGGTTTGTTCCACAATTAATTTGTCTTTAAAGAGTTTTTGCTGACTTGTATAGACACGATGTTTCTTAATGCCCTTCACTAGAATCGGAAAGAAGAAGCCACAGTTCTACAGAAAAAGGGATGCCAGAGGTCACTCTCGATAATTCTTTTCGTTTCTGCAGCCAAAAGCAAACCATCTCTGACTTACACTCTGAAACTATTGAGAAGCTACTAAAAAGGATGTCTTCGGATTGGCTCTGGAAATTTGCACGCCAAGAGCAGATCCAGGTCGATCTGATTGGGTGGAAGGAGATGTTGGTGAAGATTAACGAGGTGCTAGATGATGCCATGGAGAAGCAGACGAAGGAGGAGTCAGTGAATATGTGGCTAGGCCAGCTTCAGAACTTGGCTTGCGATGTTGATTACTTATTTGATGAATTACAAACGGAAGCTTTCCAAAGGAAGTTGCTGCCAGGCGATGATGCCATGGATAAGTTTGATTCCATGGCGATGTCTAAAGTAAAGGATGTCAATGCTAGATTTCAAGATATTGCATCGCAGATAGACCTACTAGGATTGAAAGAAAGTTCAGTCGAGAAGTCAAGAAATACCAGGCAAAGAGTACCCACAACCCCTTCGGTGAGTGAAGCCAATGTGTTGGTACTTTGATATTCAAACAAAAAGTTTTGATATAATGCTTTTAATAATAATGCTGACAAAAAACAGTGATTAAAAGCTGTTTACTCATTTAATTGATAAGATAAAATAAATTGGGCATTGTTTTGTTAGTCAATGACAGTGCCACCTAAGGTTTAAAAAAAGATTTTAATTCTTAATTTCACCCAAATTTTGTGTTTCTCTCTAGCAAAATTTGTGATTTTTCCCCATTAGCTTTGAATAAAATACGAAAGAAAAATTACAAAATTACATTATCATCGATCAACTTAAATATATACATTATATCCAAAATTTAATTAAAACACTTAAACGGGGATCAAATTCTTGGAGTAATAAAATTTAACCCCGCAGGCTCTGCCACTGTTTTAAAGTTGCTCTCTTTAGCATTTTCACTAATTTATGTTAGAAAAAAGATAAAGAGGAGATTGTTAAACTGCTAATGCGAGAAAAATAAAGACTAATTGGTAATGCTAATTCCGTTTTGTGTTCTGTTCTTTTTTAAAGCAAATCTCGGATGCACAAAGAGGTGGAGGTGGAGATCCTGGCCCTGCGAACTTTAGTCGTTCATTAATCGAGAAAGCTAAGGACTTAGCTTTCTTGCATCAGCCAGTGCCAATTTTTACCAAGTCAGAACTATTACAAGCCACTGGAAATTATGATACACGTCTATTTCTTGGTGAAGGTGGTTTTGCCTCTGTTTACAAAGGCGTCTTACCTGACTGTACCCCAGTTGCAGTTAAGAAGCCTAAAGCGGTAGGTAAGATTCCGATGAATCAGGTATTTCAGCATGAACTGAGAGTTGTTTCACAAATAAACCACAAGAATGTGGTCAAGATTTTAGGGGCATGTCTGGAAACCAAAGTGCCTCTGCTGGTTTATGAATTTGTTCCCAACGGAACTCTGTTTGACCATATCCATGATAAGAGTTCACAAGTTTTAAGAAATTGGAAAACTTGTCTGAGGATTGCGGCCGAAACTGCTTCAGCTCTTGACTATTTGCATTCTTCGGCAAGCCCACCAATCATTCACGGAGATGTAAAGTCCACCAACGTACTCTTGGATGACAATTATAAGGCAAAACTGGCTGATTTTGGGTCTTCAGTGCTGATTTCGTCAGATAATCAAACTGCAATGACCACAAAAAAAATAGGGACTTTTTTTAACTTAGATCCCGAGTACGTAATAACAGGTAATTTGTTTTTAATTTGTCTTTTTTATTGATAGCCTTACGCCATGCCCAATTTTTTTTCTCTATGCAATTCACTTTGAACCGCAGATCCTTTGTGCCATCCCAAATTTTTTTACTAGTTAAGATAATTAGCGCTCAAATAATGACAGGTAAATTGACAGAGAAGAGTGATGTGTATAGCTTTGGAGTTCTCCTTGCGGAATTGTTAACCGGCTTGAAGCCTGGCTCCGGCATGGCATTGGCATCCAATGAAGGGATTAGCATGGTTCAATATTTTCTATATTCGATTGAAAATAATAGTTTGCGTCAGATTCTAAACTTTCAGGTTGCTGATGAAAGTGAAATGGAGGAGATAGAAACCGTCGCTGGGCTTGCAAGCAAATGCTTAAGCCTTAGCGGCAGAAGAAAGCCAACAATGAAGCAAGTTTCGGAGGAGCTTGACAGGTTGAAAATTTCGCATGAAAATTTATGAGCACAGAAGAACCGAGAAGAGGCAGAGCATTTGTTAGGTGAATCATAACTACAAGAAAACCAATTTTTTATGCTGGTCAAAAGCCGTTGAAATAAGTGTCATGCCTTTGAAAATTGGTATATTTGATGGCATGAGGCCACCGAAGGCTGTCGTTAATGTTTGGGGGTAGAAATACTCTTTTTCTAACAGGCTATCAAGCTGTATATGTCATTATAAAAACAAACAAACAAACAAAAAATCACAAATAAAATTATCAAATTTCAAACTTTTATTTTCAATAAAAAAATAATTGATTTCAACCAATAATTATAATCGAAAATGGAATTATGAGCATAAAATGACAACAAAATTGGTATATTGATGATTACCGCTAAAAGTATGTAATCAACAAATTTGATGGTCGAAAATAATGAATCTATTATTCAAATTAGTGTTTTTTGTTATGACCATAGATCGTTGTCATCAATAATTATTTACTCTTTATTTGATCAATTATTACTGAAAATAAGACATCAATGGCCAAAAGCCATTTTAAGTACGTTTGGCCAACAAAGATCTATCAATAAGAGTTGTAAAATTAAAGAAAAAAGTCTACTAAAATCTTTTGTAACAGTCTTTTATTAATAATTTCAACAAGACGAGAATATAAATTCTGCTATGATTATGGACTTGGTGGCGTGAGAATATGGATTACAGAGGGAATGAAGAACGTGGGGTATAGCCCAAATTGTAATTCAATTTAATTATTAAATAATATAATTTAGCCCAGTAAGCTAGTTTTATGATGATAAGTAGAAAATGGACGACAACATTGACAGAGGATCTAAAGGAGATGTTCCACCACTATGTCATCTGTTTGAATGTCTCTTCTTATCAGTTAAGAGTGCCTTCTACTAATCTTTATTAATGCCCCACTCCTTTGCTTGTAAATCTATTTTGATCCACAAGTAAATTTTTAAATTCCTCAATGGTTGGTTGGAAACCTTGAATATGTATAATAAACCTTTTAAATTCAAGTCTCGAACCATAGACAATAATTTTTTTCATTCTAGATTCAAAAATTGCAGCAGTAAGATCTAACTCAAAAATTTCATAGTATAAAAGGCTTTACCCTGTTGAATTACTTGTCTATTGTCATGTTTTTTTGTGAAATTAATAATAACTCATTCTCCAAAAATTGTAGCCACGTGTTATTCGTCTTTGAAAAAATAGTTGCAAACGTGTCTTGAGTTTTAGGCTTTCTTTTGTGCTGTAACATCTCTTCTTCAATTACACTATTGATAATCAATATGGCCTTTCCAGCTTTAATATTCTACTTTTTCAAAGTGGTATCCTCAATTGGTGGTTTTACACTGTTATCGCAATTGTTCTCTTAGAGGTCCTGGCCTTGTAAGTAGGACTCTATCAATGTTGCCAATGTATTGTAATTTTCGTTGTTGAGTTCTTTAACTCTTCCAACTACTTGATCGTCATCAATCTTGTTTGTAAGACTTTGACAATGCCAACCAAGCTCGATCTTCACTAATGAACTTGCAGAGTTTCGAACTACTCATAATTCAACGAAGCCACAACATCGCTACAGTGGTCTCTGACCAACCACGCTCTAATATTAATTGTTGAAAACTGTGGAAGATTAAACTGCATGAAAATAAAACTATTTGGGAAATTTTATAATCTACTAAATCTAAATGAACTTATTAATATTTTCCAAGAGAGATACTACAACACTCATGGTTTACTTTTCTTTCTCTCTTTTAATTCTTCACTCTCACTTCATACTTAAGCAAATAATACAAGGGAGTATTTATAGTACATAAAAATAAATATAAACCATTCAAATAAAAAATTACAAAAAATTAATAATCATACATTTCATCTGCCATACTTATCACCAATAATATCACCTACCACTAAATATTTTTTTAATACTCATAAAACCTTTTATGAGTTAGGCTTATTAAGCTGGGCTTTGGAAGATGGCGATGGGCTTATTTTAACATCTCACTTAATAAACTCAGAACTCAACGATTTCCGATGTTCTGATCTTGTCCAAGAAACTTCATATTCTGCCAACGATTTCCAATCTTCAAATAAAAATTGAAAATCTCAAGGCCTATGGCGAACATAATTGGCATAGGTGGAAGGCAATCTTGAAACAAGATTAATTCAACAATCCTTTGGCATCTATCTCTGATGTTGCAGCAATTATTCTCCTTGAACTCACTGCCATGCAAGCAATTTGTTCTATTGTCGAATTATGGGGCTCGGAAAATAGTTTGTTGGATTTTCATGTTTCAAGTGGGTAATGTATGTTTATTATATCCACCGTATTATGTAAATCATTTTTTGCTTTATTCTATATATCAACAATTTGTAAAGACCTTTGTAAATACCTTGCGAATGAAGCTCTCAAACGAAGAAAAATGATCAAATTCAATTAATTTTTTTCTTTATATCTTCATGAGAAAGAGAGAGAGAAAAATGAAAACAAAGAAATTGTAAAAAAAATGCCGAGAATCAAAAGATAATGATTCAATATTGAGCACTGAATCAACAATTAGTAGATAAGAGAAATAACACACAACCATTACAAGAACAAAAAAGAATTTTACTACTAGACAAAAAAAATTGTGTCTTCGTAGGAAATTTTGTGCTATTGTCGATACATACAGCATTATTCGAAACATATATGCAGGTGATGTTGCATAATTATACACCACTCATGCAACATTACGTATTGAGCAATCTACCGCTTTTTAATATTAAAATAAACAAGGCCTACGAAGAAGACTTTGATTTTACCATAGAAAAATGTCAACGAAAGCGAGGGCCCACAAAATTAATATTGATAAAATAATAATATAGAACTGATCTGAACAGAGAAAGCATGCATATTAAACAACAAAAGGAGGACAGCCAGATCCAACGGTGGCTGCAACAAAAACTCCTGTTTTAGGCACACAGGCCATTCATATGCAAGACCAAGTTGGTCAAGTACTCAAGTTCTTGACTGGTCTCAATTTCTTCACAAGCAAGATCTGGTTCTCATGAATTTGCTTCCCCATCTTCTTCATCCAGGTCACTGTGCCTTGTTACTCTATCATTGCCCTTGTGTTTGTTTGAAAAATATTATTCCACGTATTTGTTTTAGGTTTGTTTGTATTGCCATCTAATTTAGACCGAAAATTTTGACAAAAAACTGTATATATATTCGAAGTTCTGCCAAGAATAAACTATGCACCAACATTAAAAATAAAAAAAGGATTTTTTTGTAAAAATCTGTTTCTTAGAGGTTTTTAAACTTCGGTTTATGTGACCACAAGAAGCTGATTCTTGGCGGCTTTTTGTTTTTATTTTTGTACTTGAATAGACTAAAAGCATGTGAAGAATTTTTAACAAAATAAAATCAACAATAATCGATTTTATTTTTGAATTTGCTTCTTTATCTCCTTCATCCGGGTCACTGTGTAGAAATCAATAATGAAAATGTTCAATTTCTTGAAATATATGTTCTAATGTTGTTCGATATTTTATTTCCCGATAAACATAATATGGTCACAACGTTTCCGGCAAGCATATGGTTCGGCCAGCAACTGAAAAAAATAATTTATAATCAAATTTTAAATAAAGAAACACTTCAAAAAATAGAATAGAAGAAACACATAAATTTGTGTTTTCTTTGGTTTTTAATATTAGTGTGCTTATAGTTTTTAAAAAAAGCAAAATAGTCAATGATTTGACACATAATTTTAAATTGTTTTAAATTTTTATATTTTTATCAATTGATTTAATTTTATTATTAAAAATTAATGATAGTATAAGGACAATAACTTGCAAAACCTTTTAATACATATAATCTTTTTTTATTTTTTTGAAAACAACATAAAATCTATTCAATCAATAATAAATAATTTAAATATATGATTAAATTTTAACTTAATAATAATGTGACTAAATAACAATTTAAAAAATTCAAAATAATTAACTATAGTTTAGTATTCAAATATAAATAATAGAAATATACTCTAAATGTAAATATTAGAAACATATTGGACTTATGTGTTAAAATCTTAAAGCTTCTTTTTTTTTTTTTACTTTTCAACAAATAAGAGGGATCTAAAATAATTTACCAAAAATTAAGGGTACCATGCCCTCGGGGCACCATAGCTTCGTCCACATTTCTAGTATCTATAATATAATAATAATTTTGAAGGATATTTTAATAATTAAAAAAATTAAATTTGGTGTAGTTGGTCTAAATGCCCCACCCTTTTCTCTTAGGGGTATATTCATCTGTGTACCTGCTACTAGCGCAATGCAATTCCCCAAAAGCTTGAGGACCTTTGAACAAAATTTTTGTAGATCCGCTGATTCTAAATACTATTTTACATTCCTTTTCACACAAACTTAAAGGATAGAAATGGCTTTTTCAAAGATTCAACATCAAACCCTAGAATGGGAAATACGTCGGCCTAAATTTGACAAATTTGATTTGATCAATCAATCAAAAGACTTTAAACCCACTTTCAAAATTGTAGGATGATACCGTACGGCAATGCAATTGTTATTCAAATTTCTTCCCTTCTTAAACGTTAACCTAACTGGTGGGCAAGACTTAGAGAATTCATCAATGCATGACTACGGCCTGTGCATGGCATTTTCTTATTTAAAAATAAAAAATAAATAAATAGATAAAGAAAAAGTATATTGTTCAAACTTACGGCGCCCAAAGAAAGGGAAAAAAAAGGATAAAATTAATGAGAATAAAAGATATTCTCCAATAAGATCCATTTTTTCATTCAAAAGGTTACAAGAAAAGTTGTGTTTTGTTCACAAGTTTATATTAAACAACAGGTTTTACAACGTGGCATACGCTAGAGTTTCAACACTGCAAGTGCAATATTTCTTTCCTTAATTTTTCAAAATAAACATGCTTCTTGGTTGAAAGAAATTGAGGGTTCAATTTGATTTTCTCAATGAATGATGAAAGCTACATACTGGTTGGCAGATTGTTATTTTATATCAAACTCAGCGTAATGGCAAAAGTATGATGAATATAAATTAATATATAGATACATAAAACAACGAAGAAAAGTACTAAACCCAATCTCCCGAACATGCATGAAAAAAACTTCTAAAACCACCGACTTGTTATAATGTAAAATAGTCAATAGCTTACACTTCTAATTTCATTGGATGTGAAAGTAATGTCAAATAGATTTTTGCTTGGACAGTTGAACCCACGCCGAAGCTTCAGTACTCCAGCTTGGCAGAAATTGCTAACAGCAAGTCAATTCAAACTCAATAAATTGCAGTTCCACCAGCGGCCGGCTCAACTTAACTAAAACATTTGTTTTATTAAAAAAAAATATAAAAGAAAAATGACATAACCGTGTTGGTCCCACGTGTTGAGTTCATGTGGACTTCCGTGCTCATTTCGCGTAACATACCCACATGTATGTAAGTCAGTCTAGTCTTCTTCTCTTTGTTAATGTGGCATATTTTCTATATTTCAGCATTCATGTGTTTCTGGCAACATATCCATCCTTTCATTTTGCATAAGAAAATAGGAATAACAGTTCAAATATTGGCAGTTCCTTCTATAAGCATTTTCTAACACATAAATGAGAGAGCCTATAAAATTTAAAAGAGTTCCAGGCAAGTGTATTTTAGTCAATCACAATTACTTGTTTGTTAATTCCCTGCATTTAAATAAGGAAGAAGCAGCCACCACACCGATCGATCGACCGAGAAAAAGATGCCAAAGTTCACTCTCGGAAATTTCTTTCGTTTTGGCAGCAAAAGGGAAACCGTCTCTAACTTTTATTCGGAAAATATTGAGACGATACTAAAAAAGTTGACTACAGATTGGCTTGGGCAGTTTGCTCGAGATGCGCAGATCCAGACGGATCTGATTGGGTGGAAGAAGATGATGGCGAAGATTAATAAGGTGCTAGATGATGCGATCGAGAAGCAGACGAAGGAGGAGTCAGTAAAGATATGGCTAGGCAAACTTCAGCACTTGGCTTGCGATGTTGACTACTTGTTGGATGAGTTACAAACGGAAGCTTTCCAGACGATGTTGCTGGGAGATGCTGATGCGATGTCTAAAGTAAAGGAGGTCAATGCTCGATTGGAAGATATTGCATGGCAAATAAACGTTCTAGGTTTGAAAGAAAGTTCCGGTGGGAAGTCTAGAAATGTCGGGCTAAGAATTCCCACGACCCCTTCGGTGAGTGAAGCTATCTTGTAAATATGATATTCAAACAGAAATTTTTTACAGAAATAGTGATAAATCGATATCAATTTGCTCACTTAATTAAAAAATTAGGACATTAGATACTGATTTGTCACTGTCTTTATCAATAGCTCGATCTCCTTAGCAATTTTTCACCAATGCAAATGGTAGAGAAAATGATAAAGAATAGATACTGAATCGCCCATGCTACAAATATAAAGACTAATTACTAATGCTAATTCAAAGTGTTTTCTTTTGTTTTGAAAGGTACTCTTAGCGCAGTAAGAGGCGGAGGTCGAGATCGCGGTCCAACTACAACAATCTTTAGTCCATTAATCGAGGAAGCGGAGTTGGCTTTTTTGAAAAAAGAAGATTGTTTTGCTTCTTTGGAGAAAATAAGATCATGTTGGAATGGAGAAGTTTACAAAGCCGAGCTACCAGGAAGCATTGGAAGGGTGATTACTATTAAGAAGATTATCCAACCTCTAAAGAGTGGAGCAGGGTTGACTAAAAGAGATAGTGCGCGACTTCACCGTAAAATGATCCAAATTCCATCTGAGATTATCACTGCAGGTCAAGTGTGGCATCGGAATATTGTTCCTTTGCTGGCTCGTATTGTCCGGCCTGACTGCGATTTACTTGTCTACGAATTCAGGAGGAATGGAAGTTTACAAGACATTCTGTATGATGTCTCACAAGGAAGAAGAGAATTAGATTGGCTAGCTAGACACAGGATTGCGCGAGGAATAGCTTCTGGGCTTGAGTATCTGCATATGTCCCACAGGCCTCGTATTATCCATAGAGATATTCAGCCAGCGAACGTGCTTATAGACGATGATATGGAAGCCAGGATTTCTGAATTTGGTCTTGCAAAGCGAATTCCTGATGGTCATACACGAACCACAACTTTGAGTCTGGCGGGAACGGTGGGATACATAGCCCCAGAGTGTCACCAGACGGGAGCACTCTCTGACAAGTGTGATATATACAGCTTTGGGGTGTTGCTAGCTGTTTTAGTGATGGGAAAATTTCCATCCGATGATTTTTTCCAGCATACCAAAGAGATGAGTTTGGTTCAATGGATGAGAAATGTCATGACTTCTGAGAACCCTAACCGGACTATCGATTCGAAGCTCATCGGCAATAGGTATGAGAAGCAAATGCTTCTTGTTTTGAAGATTGCTTGTTTTTGCACTTTGGATGATCCAAATAAGAGACCTAACAGTAAGGATGTTAGGTGCATGTTCTCTCAGATTCAGCACTAATTAAGGATGTGGATTTTTCTGAAAATGTACAAGAGCATAACAACGTCACTTGTGATGAACAATGTATGCTCTCTAATTAAGTTGTACAATTGCGATCCCCTCTGAGTTTTTACTTATCTGATCGATACAGAGTGGTTCAGGTCATTATACAAAGTAGAAACCATTTCTGAAATGTGGCATATTTTCTATATTTCAGCAGTCATACGTTTCTGGCAACACGCCAAGCCTTTCACTTTGCATAAGAAAAATAGCAAACAACTCAATATCGGTACTTAGTCCCTTCCATGAGCATATTCTAACACGTATTCTGAGAGAAGGGAAAGTTGCAGGCAAGTGCGTTTTAGGAAAAAAAAAAAAAAAGGTTCCTTGAAAAAGCAACTAACCGTGTTTCACATTTCGATTCTGATCGTGTCTCCATTTTTTATTTACAAACCAGTTCAAAAGAGCTTTCAAAATTTCAGAATCATGAAAAAAAAAATATTGTCGGGCCAGTGGGAACAATTAAGGCCTTTCAAACCGCACGTTGTAAAAAGTAAATCAAAGCACAAATATGAAAGGCTAAAATATTGGAAAGTGTTCTCCAGTTGTGAGAAGGGAGATCAGAGTTACCAAAACTGGGGCTAGAAATTGGAAAGCAGAAAAGTATCTCAAAGGGCGTGGGACCTTCTGTTTTGAATGTTGCAACTAGAGGATGCATCTAAGCCATCCAGCCCACTTTCATGCTCAATACAGCAAAGCCCATTACAGAGTCGTGACTACAGCCCAACAGAGAGGAAATGTAAAATGATGGCCAGGAGAAAACAATAGCAGATGGGGAGCAAGAGAGGTTCCGTACTTATATGTTAACGCCTTGATGGACTTGGAAAACCGAATGGACTCTATTGTTATGTTAGGAAATTGGTGGGTGCAGCAGGACCGCAGTTAAAA
The DNA here is from genome assembly GCA_018350135.1 of Citrus trifoliata. NCBI lineage: Eukaryota > Viridiplantae > Streptophyta > Magnoliopsida > Sapindales > Rutaceae > Citrus > Citrus trifoliata. Next base: position 29,569,837 of record CM031386.1, read on the forward strand.
TAAAATTGGAAATAAAAATAAAGAACAAGCACACTAGAGGACACCAGAAAATTACGTGGTTCGGCTTTTAACCTACATCCACGGGCGAAGACAGAAGGAAATATTTCACTAGTGAAAAGGAGTTACAAGTATTGTAGTATTTTAGCTCACTTCCCAAAACCCCAATACACCCAAACTCTCAAATCACTAAAATAAGAGCTTATAAATGCAAGCTCTTAAACTCTCTCTAAACTCTCTCTTAATTGCTCTCAAAATGGAATGAATTAGCTCTAGGTGAGAGCTTGTATTTATAGGCAAAGCTTTGCCTCAAAAGTCAAGAAAACAAGTGGCCAAAAAACCTCAAACTTACGGCATCTAGAATTCCAAACCAAGTGCCAAGATGCAGCCATGCCAAACTCTTCTAGATGCAGCCAAGATGCAGCCATGCCAAACTCTTCTAGATGAGGCAGCCAACGCCAACTTTGACATTCTCCCACTTGGAGATTTGTTTGAAAAGCAATCAATCTCCACACCATCCTTTCTGCTTCGCCATAATCATGTTGCCTACGTTTCTGCTAGGCCACAAGAGGATCTACTCCAGACAAACTTATCAGTATTTATCGGCTTGGTCAAAACATCTGCTAGGTTCTCTTTGGTATGGATTTTCTGCAAATCCACACTTCCATCTTCCACTACTTCACGAACGAAATGATACTGAACTCCTATGTGTTTTGTCCTGGAATGAAAGGCTGGATTCCTTGCAATGTGCAAGGCACTCTGACTGTCACAAAATACAGAAATTTTCTCTTGTCCGTGCCCGAGCTCTTCCAATAACCTTTGTATCCAAATAGCTTCCTTGCAAGCTTGTGTAGCTGCCATGTATTCTGTTTCTGTTGTAGATAAAGCCACAACGGTCTGCAGTTTAGAAACCCAACTTACAGCTGCTCCCGCAAGTGTAAACATATAACCAGTAGTGGATTTTCTCTTATCAAGATCTCCTGCAAAATCTGAATCCACATAGCCCTTGACAGTAAACTCTGATCCTCCATAACATAATGCAAAATCTGAGGTTCCTCTGATGTATCTCAGAACCCTCTTCACAGCTATCCAATGCTCTCCACCAGGATTCGCCATGTATCGACTAACTGCTCCCACTGCTTGTGCAATGTCCGGTCTTGTACATATCATAGCGAACATTAAACTTCCCACTGCTGATGCATACGGTACTCGAGACATCTCTTTCCTCTCTGCTTCATTACTAGGACACATACTTGAGGATAATTTGAAATTAACAGGAAGTGGGGTAGAAATTGACTTACAATCTTGCATGTTGAAGCGCCGCAAGATTTTCTTCAAATAATTCTTCTGCGAAAGCCAAATCTTCCTGTTATTTCTGTCTCGGTGAATTTGCATCCCTAGAATCTTGTTTGCTGGTCCCAAGTCCTTCATTTCAAACTCCCTAGCCAACTGTGCCTTCAATTCTTGGATTCGATCTTTGTTGGGACCTGCTACCAACATGTCATCCACATACAACAACAAAATGATGAAATCATTATCTTCAAACCTCTTGTAATATGCACAATGGTCTGAACTGAGTCTGTTGTATCCAAGGCTCATGATGAAGGAATCAAATCTCTTATACCAACACCTTGGCGCCTGTTTGAGACCGTATAGAGATTTGTTCAACCTGCAAACCAAGTTCTCCTTTCCTGTTTCTGCAAAACCTTCTGGTTGGAGCATATATATTTCTTCTTCAAGTTCTCCATGAAGAAATGCAGTTTTCACATCCAACTGCTCAAGATGTAAGTCAAATGTAGCACACATCGCCAAGACTACTCTGACTGTTGTGAGTCGAACTACCGGCGAAAATATCTCGTTGAAATCAATACCTTCTTTCTGAGCATATCCTTTCACCACCAATCTCGCACGATACCGCTCCACTTGGTCATTGCCATCACGTTTGATCTTGTAGACCCATTTGTTTCCAATGGCTTTTCTTCCGTGTGGTAGTGGTACAAGTTCCCATGTCTTATTCTTGTGTAGAGCTTCAATTTCTTCCTGCATTGCTGTCATCCACAAAGCAATATCTGAGCTTTCCAAAGCTTCATGAAAAGTTGAAGGCTCTCCATCCTCTGTTAGAAGACAGTATGCAAGGTTGATCTCTGTGACATACTCCGAGTGCCACGTTGGCGGTCGTCTCTCACGAGTTGACCGACGAACTTCTGGAGCCTCAGACTCGACTGGTTCTTGTTCCTCATGCTCTGGTGCTGCTTCAAAAGAATCTGAATCTTCTGGATTATTTTCGACATATACTGGCACAGTCTCTGACTTTTCTTTTACAGTGCCATCATCTTCATCTTTTCTTTGCAGTTGATCTTCTACAAAAATAACATCTCTACTGATGACGATCTTGTGGGCAGTGGGGTCCCACAGACGATACCCCTTTACTCCATCAGCATACCCCAAGAAGATACATCTTCTAGATTTTGCATCCAGCTTTGTTCTTTCTTGGGCATTGTACATCACGTACACAGGACATCCAAATGCATGTAGGTAGGAATAATCCACATCTCCATCGCCGTTTTCAACCCAATAGCTGTAGATGGCGACCGATTTACTATATAACAGGCAGTTTTGGCTGCTTCTGCCCAGAATGAATTGGGTAGACCAGGAGTCCTCAACATAACTCTTATTCTTTCTGTAAGAGTTCTGTTCATCCGCTCTGCCACTCCGTTTTGTTGAGGAGTGTATGCCACCGTGAACTGCCTCTGAATACCTTCTTGCTTACAGAAAGCAAGAAATTCGCCGTCTGTATATTCTCCACCATTATCTGTCCTCAAGCACTTGATCTTTTTACCAGATTCAAGTTCCACCCGCGCTTTGTATTCTTTAAACACAGGAAATACATCTGACTTTTTCTTAATTGGATACACCCAACATCTTCTGGAATAATCATCAATGAACGTCACCATGTACTTTGCACCTCCCATGGATATATCCGGTGATTCCCAAACATCAGAATGAATCAAGTTTAGAATGCATTTACTTATAGCAATAGATCTACTAAATTTTAATCTATGCTGCTTACTTGTAACACAATGTTCGCAAAATGGTAAACTTACCGATTTGAGCCCTGGAAGTAATTTTCGCTCAGAGAGAATCTTCAAGCCTTGTTCTGACATGTGGCCAAGTTTGAGATGCCACATCATCGTTGATTCTTCTCCATTTGACGCGACACACGCATCAGCCTCCTGTAGTGTTTCTCCTTTAAGCATGAATAAATTAGCACCGATCTTTTCTGCCTTCATCAATACAAGCGCACCTTTAACGATCTTCATTATTCCATTTTCCACATGAGTTTTGTACCCATGACTATCCATTTGTCCCAAAGACAATAGATTTTTCTTCAGGCCATTGACATGTCGTACCTCTCCAATTGTGCGAATTGTACCATCAAATATTTTTATTTTGATAGTACCAATACCAGCGATCTCCAAGGCATGATCGTTACCCATATATACAGATCCTCCTGAGATAGGTTCATATGTGTGGAACCATTCTCTTCTAGAGGTCATGTGCCAGGTAGCTCCTGAGTCTATAAGCCAGACATCAGAAAGTCGTTTTCTGCCTTCTGAAACAGTTGTTGCCTCGCTGTAAAGAATTTCGCCATCATCCGAGGTACTTACTACACACCCCTGAGCATTTGATGACTCAGGTTCTTTGCCCTCTCTTCTCTTCTGGTTACTCCAACAATCTTTCTTGACGTGCCCTTTCTTGCCACATTTGTAGCATTTAACATTCTTCTTACTTCTGGATTTTGATCTACCCTGATTTTGACTCCCACTGGGACCACGTTCCGTTGATCTCCCTCTCGTCACCGATAGCGCTTCTGCTTGCTGCGAACTTGCTTGTCTGTTTTCCTTGTTTTTCCGCCTGCTCTCCTCATTTAATACGGAGGCTGCAACATCGTCGAAAACTAGACCCTCCACTGGATTGTTGTTCGTCAGGTTGATGATGAGTTGATCATACGAATCTGGTAGACTTTGAAGTAGAAGCTCTGCACGTTCATTTTCCTCTATATTATGACCCAACGTTGTGAGTTGTGAAAATAGAGTCTTCAATGTGTTGATGTGGTCGGTCACCATTGTAGATTCCGCCATTCGAAGAGTATAGAGTTTTCTCTTTAAGAAAATTTTGTTGTGTAGTGACTTGGCCTCATACAATTTTGTGAGAGTATCCCATATTTCCTTCGCCGTATTTTTCTCTGCCACACTGGATAATACTCCATCTGCGAGTGCCAAGTGTAGATCAGAAATGGCGTTGCCGTCTACCTCGTTCCACTTGTCATCAGTTATCTCCATAGGCCTTTCTCCAATTGCTGCCAAGCAATTATTTTTCCTCAATACAGCTTTCATCTTCATTTTCCACAACGAAAAATTATTTCCGTTAAACTTCTCAATTTCATACTTTGCCGCCATTTTGTTGATAACTACTGCACACAAGTTAGTGTACCACCTTGAATAGTTGTGAGTATGTGTGAGAATGCACACCAGGAAAGTTCCCAGGAAAGACTGGAGGGGTCACAATGGTCCCACTTAAAACCCAGACTCCTTAAGCTCTTATCGCCTTTTTGACAGAACTTTCCTAGACATGTACAGAACCACACAGTTGCTTTACTCACACCACTATTCCCTGCTTTGCACCGTAAAATTCTTGGATCGCTTCCACCGTTTCACGTGAATAGTAACGTATACATGAATAGTGCCATACGCCGTATACGTGAATAGTGCCGTACGCCGTATATGTGAATAGTGCCGTACGCCGTATACGTGAATAGTTCCTGACTCCAAAAAATACAACCAATAGCTCTGATACCACTGTTAGGAAATTGGTGGGTGCAGCAGGACCGCAGCTAAAATAAAATTGGAAATAAAAATAAAGAACAAGCACACTAGAGGACACCAGAAAATTACGTGGTTCGGCTTTTAACCTACATCCACGGGCGAAGACAGAAGGAAATATTTCACTAGTGAAAAGGAGTTACAAGTATTGTAGTATTTTAGCTCACTTCCCAAAACCCCAATACACCCAAACTCTCAAATCACTAAAATAAGAGCTTATAAATGCAAGCTCTTAAACTCTCTCTAAACTCTCTCTTAATTGCTCTCAAAATGGAATGAATTAGCTCTAGGTGAGAGCTTGTATTTATAGGCAAAGCTTTGCCTCAAAAGTCAAGAAAACAAGTGGCCAAAAAACCTCAAACTTACGGCATCTAGAATTCCAAACCAAGTGCCAAGATGCAGCCATGCCAAACTCTTCTAGATGCAGCCAAGATGCAGCCATGCCAAACTCTTCTAGATGAGGCAGCCAACGCCAACTTTGACATTCTCCCACTTGGAGATTTGTTTGAAAAGCAATCAATCTCCACACCATCCTTTCTGCTTCGCCATAATCATGTTGCCTACGTTTCTGCTAGGCCACAAGAGGATCTACTCCAGACAAACTTATCAGTATTTATCGGCTTGGTCAAAACATCTGCTAGGTTCTCTTTGGTATGGATTTTCTGCAAATCCACACTTCCATCTTCCACTACTTCACGAACGAAATGATACTGAACTCCTATGTGTTTTGTCCTGGAATGAAAGGCTGGATTCCTTGCAATGTGCAAGGCACTCTGACTGTCACAAAATACAGAAATTTTCTCTTGTCCGTGCCCGAGCTCTTCCAATAACCTTTGTATCCAAATAGCTTCCTTGCAAGCTTGTGTAGCTGCCATGTATTCTGCTTCTGTTGTAGATAAAGCCACAACGGTCTGCAGTTTAGAAACCCAACTTACAGCTGCTCCCGCAAGTGTAAACATATAACCAGTAGTGGATTTTCTCTTATCAAGATCTCCTGCAAAATCTGAATCCACATAGCCCTTGACAGTAAACTCTGATCCTCCATAACATAATGCAAAATCTGAGGTTCCTCTGATGTATCTCAGAACCCTCTTCACAGCTATCCAATGCTCTCCACCAGGATTCGCCATGTATCGACTAACTGCTCCCACTGCTTGTGCAATGTCCGGTCTTGTACATATCATAGCGAACATTAAACTTCCCACTGCTGATGCATACGGTACTCGAGACATCTCTTTCCTCTCTGCTTCATTACTAGGACACATACTTGAGGATAATTTGAAATTAACAGGAAGTGGGGTAGAAATTGACTTACAATCTTGCATGTTGAAGCGCCGCAAGATTTTCTTCAAATAATTCTTCTGCGAAAGCCAAATCTTCCTGTTATTTCTGTCTCGGTGAATTTGCATCCCTAGAATCTTGTTTGCTGGTCCCAAGTCCTTCATTTCAAACTCCCTAGCCAACTGTGCCTTCAATTCTTGGATTCGATCTTTGTTGGGACCTGCTACCAACATGTCATCCACATACAACAACAAAATGATGAAATCATTATCTTCAAACCTCTTGTAATATGCACAATGGTCTGAACTGAGTCTGTTGTATCCAAGGCTCATGATGAAGGAATCAAATCTCTTATACCAACACCTTGGCGCCTGTTTGAGACCGTATAGAGATTTGTTCAACCTGCAAACCAAGTTCTCCTTTCCTGTTTCTGCAAAACCTTCTGGTTGGAGCATATATATTTCTTCTTCAAGTTCTCCATGAAGAAATGCAGTTTTCACATCCAACTGCTCAAGATGTAAGTCAAATGTAGCACACATCGCCAAGACTACTCTGACTGTTGTGAGTCGAACTACCGGCGAAAATATCTCGTTGAAATCAATACCTTCTTTCTGAGCATATCCTTTCACCACCAATCTCGCACGATACCGCTCCACTTGGTCATTGCCATCACGTTTGATCTTGTAGACCCATTTGTTTCCAATGGCTTTTCTTCCGTGTGGTAGTGGTACAAGTTCCCATGTCTTATTCTTGTGTAGAGCTTCAATTTCTTCCTGCATTGCTGTCATCCACAAAGCAATATCTGAGCTTTCCAAAGCTTCATGAAAAGTTGAAGGCTCTCCATCCTCTGTTAGAAGACAGTATGCAAGGTTGATCTCTGTGACATACTCCGAGTGCCACGTTGGCGGTCGTCTCTCACGAGTTGACCGACGAACTTCTGGAGCCTCAGACTCGACTGGTTCTTGTTCCTCATGCTCTGGTGCTGCTTCAAAAGAATCTGAATCTTCTGGATTATTTTCGACATATACTGGCACAGTCTCTGACTTTTCTTTTACAGTGCCATCATCTTCATCTTTTCTTTGCAGTTGATCTTCTACAAAAATAACATCTCTACTGATGACGATCTTGTGGGCAGTGGGGTCCCACAGACGATACCCCTTTACTCCATCAGCATACCCCAAGAAGATACATCTTCTAGATTTTGCATCCAGCTTTGTTCTTTCTTGGGCATTGTACATCACGTACACAGGACATCCAAATGCATGTAGGTAGGAATAATCCACATCTCCATCGCCGTTTTCAACCCAATAGCTGTAGATGGCGACCGATTTACTATATAACAGGCAGTTTTGGCTGCTTCTGCCCAGAATGAATTGGGTAGACCAGGAGTCCTCAACATAACTCTTATTCTTTCTGTAAGAGTTCTGTTCATCCGCTCTGCCACTCCGTTTTGTTGAGGAGTGTATGCCACCGTGAACTGCCTCTGAATACCTTCTTGCTTACAGAAAGCAAGAAATTCGCCGTCTGTATATTCTCCACCATTATCTGTCCTCAAGCACTTAATCTTTTTACCAGATTCAAGTTCCACCCGCGCTTTGTATTCTTTAAACACAGGAAATACATCTGACTTTTTCTTAATTGGATACACCCAACATCTTCTGGAATAATCATCAATGAACGTCACCATGTACTTTGCACCTCCCATGGATATATCCGGTGATTCCCAAACATCAGAATGAATCAAGTTTAGAATGCATTTACTTATAGCAATAGATCTACTAAATTTTAATCTATGCTGCTTACTTGTAACACAATGTTCGCAAAATGGTAAACTTACCGATTTGAGCCCTGGAAGTAATTTTCGCTCAGAGAGAATCTTCAAGCCTTGTTCTGACATGTGGCCAAGTTTGAGATGCCACATCATCGTTGATTCTTCTCCATTTGACGCGACACACGCATCAGCCTCCTGTAGTGTTTCTCCTTTAAGCATGAATAAATTAGCACCGATCTTTTCTGCCTTCATCAATACAAGCGCACCTTTAACGATCTTCATTATTCCATTTTCCACATGAGTTTTGTACCCATGACTATCCATTTGTCCCAAAGACAATAGATTTTTCTTCAGGCCATTGACATGTCGTACCTCTCCAATTGTGCGAATTGTACCATCAAATATTTTTATTTTGATAGTACCAATACCAGCGATCTCCAAGGCATGATCGTTACCCATATATACAGATCCTCCTGAGATAGGTTCATATGTGTGGAACCATTCTCTTCTAGAGGTCATGTGCCAGGTAGCTCCTGAGTCTATAAGCCAGACATCAGAAAGTCGTTTTCTGCCTTCTGAAACAGTTGTTGCCTCGCTGTAAAGAATTTCGCCATCATCCGAGGTACTTACTACACACCCCTGAGCATTTGATGACTCAGGTTCTTTGCCCTCTCTTCTCTTCTGGTTACTCCAACAATCTTTCTTGACGTGCCCTTTCTTGCCACATTTGTAGCATTTAACATTCTTCTTACTTCTGGATTTTGATCTACCCTGATTTTGACTCCCACTGGGACCACGTTCCGTTGATCTCCCTCTCGTCACCGATAGCGCTTCTGCTTGCTGCGAACTTGCTTGTCTGTTTTCCTTGTTTTTCCGCCTGCTCTCCTCATTTAATACGGAGGCTGCAACATCGTCGAAAACTAGACCCTCCACTGGATTGTTGTTCGTCAGGTTGATGATGAGTTGATCATACGAATCTGGTAGACTTTGAAGTAGAAGCTCTGCACGTTCATTTTCCTCTATATTATGACCCAACGTTGTGAGTTGTGAAAATAGAGTCTTCAATGTGTTGATGTGGTCGGTCACCATTGTAGATTCCGCCATTCGAAGAGTATAGAGTTTTCTCTTTAAGAAAATTTTGTTGTGTAGTGACTTGGCCTCATACAATTTTGTGAGAGTATCCCATATTTCCTTCGCCGTATTTTTCTCTGCCACACTGGATAATACTCCATCTGCGAGTGCCAAGTGTAGATCAGAAATGGCGTTGCCGTCTACCTCGTTCCACTTGTCATCAGTTATCTCCATAGGCCTTTCTCCAATTGCTGCCAAGCAATTATTTTTCCTCAATACAGCTTTCATCTTCATTTTCCACAACGAAAAATTATTTCCGTTAAACTTCTCAATTTCATACTTTGCCGCCATTTTGTTGATAACTACTGCACACAAGTTAGTGTACCACCTTGAATAGTTGTGAGTATGTGTGAGAATGCACACCAGGAAAGTTCCCAGGAAAGACTGGAGGGGTCACAATGGTCCCACTTAAAACCCAGACTCCTTAAGCTCTTATCGCCTTTTTGACAGAACTTTCCTAGACATGTACAGAACCACACAGTTGCTTTACTCACACCACTATTCCCTGCTTTGCACCGTAAAATTCTTGGATCGCTTCCACCGTTTCACGTGAATAGTAACGTATACATGAATAGTGCCATACGCCGTATACGTGAATAGTGCCGTACGCCGTATATGTGAATAGTGCCGTACGCCGTATACGTGAATAGTTCCTGACTCCAAAAAATACAACCAATAGCTCTGATACCACTGTTAGGAAATTGGTGGGTGCAGCAGGACCGCAGCTAAAATAAAATTGGAAATAAAAATAAAGAACAAGCACACTAGAGGACACCAGAAAATTACGTGGTTCGGCTTTTAACCTACATCCACGGGCGAAGACAGAAGGAAATATTTCACTAGTGAAAAGGAGTTACAAGTATTGTAGTATTTTAGCTCACTTCCCAAAACCCCAATACACCCAAACTCTCAAATCACTAAAATAAGAGCTTATAAATGCAAGCTCTTAAACTCTCTCTAAACTCTCTCTTAATTGCTCTCAAAATGGAATGAATTAGCTCTAGGTGAGAGCTTGTATTTATAGGCAAAGCTTTGCCTCAAAAGTCAAGAAAACAAGTGGCCAAAAAACCTCAAACTTACGGCATCTAGAATTCCAAACCAAGTGCCAAGATGCAGCCATGCCAAACTCTTCTAGATGCAGCCAAGATGCAGCCATGCCAAACTCTTCTAGATGAGGCAGCCAACGCCAACTTTGACATTCTCCCACTTGGAGATTTGTTTGAAAAGCAATCAATCTCCACACCATCCTTTCTGCTTCGCCATAATCATGTTGCCTACGTTTCTGCTAGGCCACAAGAGGATCTACTCCAGACAAACTTATCAGTATTTATCGGCTTGGTCAAAACATCTGCTAGGTTCTCTTTGGTATGGATTTTCTGCAAATCCACACTTCCATCTTCCACTACTTCACGAACGAAATGATACTGAACTCCTATGTGTTTTGTCCTGGAATGAAAGGCTGGATTCCTTGCAATGTGCAAGGCACTCTGACTGTCACAAAATACAGAAATTTTCTCTTGTCCGTGCCCGAGCTCTTCCAATAACCTTTGTATCCAAATAGCTTCCTTGCAAGCTTGTGTAGCTGCCATGTATTCTGCTTCTGTTGTAGATAAAGCCACAACGGTCTGCAGTTTAGAAACCCAACTTACAGCTGCTCCCGCAAGTGTAAACATATAACCAGTAGTGGATTTTCTCTTATCAAGATCTCCTGCAAAATCTGAATCCACATAGCCCTTGACAGTAAACTCTGATCCTCCATAACATAATGCAAAATCTGAGGTTCCTCTGATGTATCTCAGAACCCTCTTCACAGCTATCCAATGCTCTCCACCAGGATTCGCCATGTATCGACTAACTGCTCCCACTGCTTGTGCAATGTCCGGTCTTGTACATATCATAGCGAACATTAAACTTCCCACTGCTGATGCATACGGTACTCGAGACATCTCTTTCCTCTCTGCTTCATTACTAGGACACATACTTGAGGATAATTTGAAATTAACAGGAAGTGGGGTAGAAATTGACTTACAATCTTGCATGTTGAAGCGCCGCAAGATTTTCTTCAAATAATTCTTCTGCGAAAGCCAAATCTTCCTGTTATTTCTGTCTCGGTGAATTTGCATCCCTAGAATCTTGTTTGCTGGTCCCAAGTCCTTCATTTCAAACTCCCTAGCCAACTGTGCCTTCAATTCTTGGATTCGATCTTTGTTGGGACCTGCTACCAACATGTCATCCACATACAACAACAAAATGATGAAATCATTATCTTCAAACCTCTTGTAATATGCACAATGGTCTGAACTGAGTCTGTTGTATCCAAGGCTCATTGGGATTGGAAATGTCAGTAATGTATCCTCTACTCTCATTGAAAATGTGTGTTTGGTTGAAAACTTGAAACACAATTTGCTTAGAATTAGTCAATTATGTGATAAAGGATATAAAGTTATCTTTGATGAATCAAAGTGTGTTATTGAGAATGCATGTGATGGGAAAGTCTTGTTTGTAGGAAATAGATATGTTAATGTCTATACCATTAATATAGATTGTGCATCAACAAATAAAAAATGTCTCTCCACATTGCATGATGATGGTTGGTTGTGGCAAAGAAGATTAGGTCGTGCAAGTATGGATTTGATTTAAAAAATCGTGAAAAATAATTTAGTAAAAGGCCTTCCAAAAATCAGTTTTCAAAAAGATAGAACTTGTGAAGCATGCCAACTTGGAAAACAAATCAAAACCTCCTTCAAAAGCAAGAATCATGTTTCTACTTCAAAACCACTTCAATTACTTCATATAGATTTGTTTGGACCTTCTAGATATGTTAGTTTAAGTGGCTAATAAGGATGATGACATTGATGCATTTCGAATTTTCTATAAAAATGTTCAAAATGAAAAAAATTATTCTATTACTTGTATTAGAAGTGATTATGGTGGAGAATTTGAAAATCATGCATTTGAAAATTTTTGTAATGACTTTGGTATTGAACATCAATTTTCATCACCTAGGACTCCACAACAAAATGGAGTAGTAGAGAGAAAGAATAGGTCTATTCAAGAAATGGCTAGTACCATGTTGAATGAAAATTCTTTGCCTAAGTATTTTTTAGCCGAAGCCGTCAACACCGCTTGCTATGTTTTAAATCGGGTGTTGATTAAACCTAATCTTCATAAAACTCCATATGAGCTTTGGAAAGATAGAAAACCCAACATTGGCTATTTTAAAATTTTTGGATGCATTTATTTTGTTTTGAACACAAAAGATAATCTTGGTAAATTTGATCCAAAATCTGATGTTGGTATTTTTATTAGTTATTCAAATTCAAGTAAAGCTTATAGAGTTTATAACAAAAGAACTTTAGTTGTGGAAGAATCAATGCATGTTACATTTGATGAGTCTAACCCCTCCTCTACGGAGAAAGTTGTTGTTGATGATAATGCAAAAGAAGAACAACAACAAGAAGCATCGAATGACAACCAAGAAGACGCGCCATATGGAATTCAAGAGGAATATCATGAAGAAACAAATGTAGAGCAAAATGAAGGTACTTCCCAAACACTCCCCAAGGAGTGAAGGTATGTATCTTCTCACCCTAAAGATGTAATTTTAGGAGATCCCTCATGAGGTGTTACAACTAGATCATCTCAAATTGAACCAAAATACTTTATAGATGCTGAAAATGATGAATTTTGGATTATGGCAATGCAAGAGGAGTTGAATCAATTTGAGAGAAATAATATGTCGGAGTTAGTTCCTAATCCGGAATATCAATCCATTATAGGTACTAAATGGGTATTTAGAAACAAAATGGATGAATCCGGTGTGGTTATAAGAAATAAAGCTAGACTAGTGGCTCAAGGTTACAACTAAGAAGAATGAATTTATTTTGATGAAACTTTTGCCCCTGTAGCAAGGTTAGAATCCATTAGGATATTGCTAGCATATGCATGTCATAAGGATTTTATTTTATATCAAATGGATATTAAGAGTGCTTTCTTAAATGGATATATTATGGAGGAAGTTTATGTGAAACAACCTCCTGGTTTTGAAAATGAAAAATTTTTAGATCATGTGTATAAGTTATCTAAAGGTTTGTATAGTTTAAAACAAGCACCTAGAGCTTGGTATGATAGGCTTAAAAACTTCTTGTTGGATAACGATTTTTCGATGGGAAAAGCGGACACAACTTTTTTTGTTAAGCATAACAACCAAGACATACTTATTGTTCAAATTTATATTGATGATATTATTTTTTGTTCTACTAATGAGTTGTTGTGTAAAGATATTCATCATGTATGAGCCAAGAGTTTGAGATGAGTATGATGGGAGAGTTGAAGTACTTCCTTAGACTTCAAATCAAACAAAATAAGGAAAGAATTTTCATAAATCAAGCCAAGTATGTGAGAGATCTACTTAAAAGATTTGGCTATGATAATGGAACGGTAAAAAGCACTCCTATGAGTACTACCATCAAGCTGGACAAAGATGAGAAGGGTAAGGAAGTTGATATCAAGATTTATCGAGGTATGATCGGATTCTTACTCTACTTGACTGCTAGTAGGCCTGATATTATGTTTAGTGTTTGCTTGTGTGCTAGATTTCAATCTTGTCCTAAAGAGTCTCACATGCTTGCTGTCAAATGCATTTTTCGATATTTAATTGGCAGTATTAATCTTGGCCTTTGGTATCCTAGAGGAACTTATATTGATTTAACTTGTTATTCGGATACCGATTTTGCTGGGTATAAGGTTGATAGAAAAAGTACTAGTGAAACATGTCACTTCCTAGGCTATTCTCTTGTCTCTTGGTTTAGTAAGAAACAAAACTCGGTTGCGCTTTCAACCACCGAAGCAGAATATATTGCCACAGGTAGTTGTTGTGCACAAATTCTATGGATGAAACAAACTCTTAGAGATTATGGTATTAAGCTTGATCAAATTCCTATCTTATGTGACAATACTAGTGCTATAAATCTCTTTAAGAATCATATTCAACATTCTAGGACTAAGTATATAGAAATTAGACATCATTTCCTTAGAGATCGTGTTCAAAAAGGAGATGTGGCAATTAAATTTGTTTCCACTGAAAATCAACTTGTGGATATCTTTACAAAACCTCTTAGCGAAGAGCATTTTATAAAGATAAGACATGAGCTTGGAATGATGAATGTTGAATCTTAATTCATGTTTCTCTACATGGCTTAATATGTTTGTTATCATATGGATTTATGCTTCATGGATTAGATGGCATGACATGCTTGTAAATTTATGATTTTATGATTTTGTGTTTCATGCATTAATTGGCTTATTAAAAAATTTTAAATCTCAAAATGATTTAAAATTAATCAATTTTTAAGGCCAGAAATAAAATGGTGTATCTAGTACAAGTATAAGAGCTAGCAAATATTCCCTTTCTATTCATCCGGAAAAATATTTTTCCTTTTTGATCTCTCTCGGGACAAATTCCGGACAATCGGATTTGCTAAGCCACCTCTCTGCCTCACTACCGGTCTACCGGTTCTTCAATCTGGAAAGCCGAATTCGCTTTGGAAATTTGCTGGAACAAAACCGAATTTTCGGTTCAAGACAATCCGGAAAATCAGATTTTTGGAAGCTCTCGAAACCGGCCAGCCGGTTAAGGAAACCGACAAGCCGAATTCCCTCATGTTGCTCTCGGGTTCATATCCGGTCAACCGAATTTCAAATCCCGCAGACCGGTTTCGTTTGCTTGGTTTCTGCCCAATAACCGGCTTGCCGGTTAGGAAATCCAGCAAGCCGGATTCGTGACCCTTTTGAGCTGTTCATCCTCTTCCTCATGCATTCGGAAAACCGGTTCTTCATCTCTCTAAAAACCGTTTTCATTCTCTCTCTTTTTCACGCCAAAATCCTTCATTTTCTATCCTTTTCACATCAAATTGAATCTCAAAAATCATTCTCCATCTCATTAAGAACTCAAAACCATCATTGGAATTCATTTTCAACATCTAAATCTTTAGATCCCATTTTCAACATAGGTTTTGAGCCACTTTTTCTCTCTCTAGATTTCTCACTCTCAAGCCGTTTTTTATCCAATTTTCTTCTCCAAATCACTCTCAATCTTCATCATCATCATTCTCCTTATCCTTTTTAACTCAAAATCAACCAAATCAAAATGTCATGCTCTCGGCCGGTTCGTAGAAAAGGCAAAGAACTGGTTCAACCAACCACCCAGCCACGGGAAGAAAGGGGCACCTCAAATTAATCCACTTTTGAGTCCATTCATTTTTAGAACAAGCAACACTTGATCAAACGGTTCCAACAAAACGCTCAGACTCGTGAGGTATTCAACACTTTCTTTGTTTTACCGGATGTTATGCATACTCTCAAGATTAGTTATAGAAACATATTTCAATTGTTGGGAGATGTTGGTTGGATTGATGCTTTGTTGATTGAGGAGAATGTGTATCCCAACTTGGTGAAAGTGTTTTACTCGAACATGGAAGTTTCCGAGGAGAATAAGACTCGAGTAATCACCACTGTCGGAGGAGTTAAGATTGATTTTGATATTTCCTTGAACTCTATCCTAGGTTCATCCGATTTTGGCCTAGAAATCTTTTCGCTTAGGAAATCCCCTAAACTTACTAGTTATGTTCATGTTGATGCTGTTCACAATATTTGTCAACGTAGTGATCTTTCTGTGGAAGACTGTACCATTCATTTTCGTACTCAGTGTCTTTGTCTTCAAACTCGCATTTTGCTTCGTATCATCCAGTCCATTGTACTTCCTAGATCAGGTCATTTAGATGAGGTTTCCCATATGGACGTTGTCATGATTGATTGTATTCTTAGACGTCGTCCGGTTAACTTAGGCTATTCCATCATTCGCACCATGTTGAGCATTCCTGCCTTGATTACCGGCTCTCTTCCTTATGGTCACTTCATTACCCGAATTCTTAAATTCTTTGAAGTGTCGATTCTAGAACCATCATGTAGGCTGTCCAAGGGTATCGGGGATGAGGTTATTATTGGGTTAGGCTTTGAGTGGAAGGATGGCACTTGGGTCAAATACAACGATAACAAGTTTACTTTTCTAGCCCCAAGTGATGATCGGCCACTTAATGCCGTGATCCCCGCTGATCAGCTTCCAGTTTTCTCACTCTTATTTCGAGGGCAGCGTAGACGTCGCGTTTCTTCCACGGCTGCTTCATCTCCTAGTGCATCTGCATCCGCTTCATCACCTCCCCATCCTCTTACCTCTGGAGATGTTACTCTTCAGCAGCTTATGGATGAGGTGCGGACACTTTCAGTGCTGCAGACTGAGATTTAACAGGAGCAGCAGCAGCAGCGGCAGCTGCAGGAGCAGTAGCAGCAGCTCATTCATGGATAGTGCCTTCTCTTTGAGCACTTTGGCATTCCATATCTGTTTCCACCTCCGTCGCCTCCATCCTTACCACATGAGTAGTCTCTTATGCTTGTACTTGGACACACCTACATTTCATTTACCGCATTGTGTGTTCTTTTATTTATGATTCTATGGATGGTTATTATGCTTTTCGGTTTATGTATTTGTTTTGGATGATATGGATTTATTATGACTATCTATGTTAGATGTTATGGATTTATTTTGGTTGATCATTATGGATTATATGGATTTCTTTATGCTTATAGATATTTTTTTTTACTAATGTGCTTGTGTTGCTATTTTGATAATTGATAGGGGAAGCTTTTATTCTTTTTGATGATGAAGGGGGAGAATGATTTAATATATGTTATGAAAACATGCATGTATGCAAGGGGAGTTTTATTAAATAATTTTCAAATCATTTTTTTAACTTGCATTGATTGAGGGGGAGCTTTTCATAACTAGATTAAATTTTTAATGTGCTTTGTCATCATTAAAAATAGGGAGATTGTTAGCCTATATGACTATAAATATTGATTTTAATGATAACAAACCACATGTATTTATTAAGCAAAGATTTATGAATTATGCTTTTATAATAAGAAAATGATGTTACGGAATTAAAGCATTTTGGACTAAAATGAAAGCATTGTTAAAATCTTTGATAGCGTTTTTAAATTTCAGATTTGGATATATTTGAAACTATTTAAATATTTGGGTCATTCTATAATTTCACAAAGTTTGGGCGAAATCATAATTCAGAAAGTTTTGGGACTGACAAAGCATTATTAAAAATTCTGAAATTGGACCTATTTGCAAACTTTTATAACATTTTGGGTCATACTATAGTTTTATAAAGTTTTGGGTCAAACTAAAAATTTAAGAAAAATTTCACTGTAGCAAGTTACTATAGCATTTGGCTTACCGGATACAAAAATCGAAAAATCGGATACAGGGCAGAATGCATCCAGAACGCAAACAGCTTACCGGATTCCGAAACCGGCAAGCCGGATAAGCAGAATTTTAAATTTTGCCTTAATGGTAACAAAAATCCAATTTATCGGATTCAATAAACAGCAAACCGAATAGCCTAGAATGTGAGTAACGGGTAGTTTTTCGAGCTCAAACTATAAGAACGCAAATCCAACTCATTTTGAAACTCTCCAACAAGCAAAAAAACAAAAAGCATTCGTGATATCTTGAGCCATCAACTTGCAAAATACAAAACATTGAATCATTCATTGTTCTTCATCTGTGAATATCTACTCATTGAGTGAGTTTCATTGTAATTTTCATTTCTTCATTTCATTTGTAAGAGTTTGAGTGTGTGAGACACTTGAGTGAAGAGATTTGGAGATAATCTCTTTGTTGTAAAAGTTTATTGACACCTCGAAGTCAATTGTAATCGGTTGAAGTCTCGGAAAGGTTTAGATAGTGAAATCCTCAAGCTTGGATTCCTTGGAGGCGTGAACGTAGAAGGGGATTGCCGAACCACGTAAAAATTTGTGTGTTTGTTTCTCTTCTCCCTTACTCTTTAATTATTGTGCCTATATTAAACTTATTGCTTTCAATTTCTATTAAGGCATTAGATTGCTTGTTGTGTGGATTTGTTAGGATAATTTTTAAATTTTCAATTCACCCCCTCTTGGGTTGCACATTTATATTTCAAATAGTACAAGGGAGTATTTATAGTATATGAGAACAAATCTAAACCATTCAAATAAAAAATTACAAAAAATTAATAGTCATACATTTCATCTACCACGCTTATCACCAATAATATCACCTACCACTAATTTTTTTTTTCAATACTCATGGAGCCTTCTATAAATTAGGCTTATTAATTTTGGATTTGGAAGATGGTGTTGCACTTATTTTAACATCTCAGTCAACGTAATAAACTCAGAACTCAACGATTTCCAATGTTCTGATCTTGTCCAAGAAACTTCATATTCTGCCAACGATTTCCAGTATTCTGATCTTATTGAAAATCTCAAGGCCTATGGCGAACATCATTGGCATAGGTGGAAGGCAATCTTGAAACAAGATTATTTCAACAATCCTTGGGCATATATCTCTATTATTGCAGCAGTTGTTCTCCTTAAACTCACTGCCATACAAGCAATTTGTTCTATTTTAGAATTATGGGGTTCGGAAAATGGTTTGCTGGATCTTCATGTTTCAAGTAGGTAATATATGTTTATTATATCCACCATATTATGTAATCATTTTTTGCTTTATTCTATATACCGACAATTTGTAAATACCTTGTGAATGAAGCTCTCGAACAAAGAAGAATTATCAAATTCAAAGAATTAAAAATTAAATGAGTGATTAATTTATTTCTTTATTTCTTTATGAGAAAGAGAGAGATTGAAAAATGGAAACAAAGAAATTGGAAAAAATACCGAGAATCAAAGGACAATAATTCAGTGTTAAGCTGAGTTTTTACTAAGTACTGAATCAATAGTTGTTAGGTAAGAGAAATTAAAAATAAAAATAAAATAAATCGTAACCATTAATTCTTTACTTAACAAAAAATAAGCTCAACATTGAATCCTAACCTAGAATCAAAATCGATAGTACTTGTGAAAATAACAATAATTGATTTCTAAATATGAGGTTGGCAGTTTTTTAAACATTTTTTTTTGCCTATAGTTTTTTTAACACTTATGATGTTGACAATCATAAAGCATATTAACAATCATTTGGGCACAAAAAGTAACAGTGATATATACATAAAATAGCATATCATCACTAGAAACAAAGTAAAATAAAAGAAAATAAACTACGTGATAAAAAATTCATTCTTATTTTTGTGCATTAAAAATCCAATATATTATTTTTTATACGAACAATATATCGTTTCTTGACAGGCTTGCAACATTCAAGAGTATTATGATTTGCTTTCGTCAATGCACAACGTAAGCAAACAAACAAGTGCTTTATTATATCCTGGAGGTGTATTTGCTTAACCCATGTGCATCACTCAATTGGTGGTGCCAAATAACATCTTAAGGAAAGCGACATTTGTAATGTGTCTTAAAGTACACATTATTTTCTGTAATTTACCTATTATTATTATTATTATTATTTTCTTCCTACATACAAAGTTGTAAACATAGTACTTTACACAACAAAGTTTTCACCATTATTGTTGTATTTCTCTACATTTTCCATTTCCCACAAATACATACCACCAACAATCTTAAGACATTATTTCTACAACAATGGCACAAAGTTTCACAGATTACTTAATTCATTGGCAGAAAAAATTGCATTTCTTGTTGGCAAGCCTCAATGTGGTCTATGTTCTCACAACACCAAAGCCCCAAGGACATGAGGATGAGACATTACCAAAAACTAGAGTGTGGTAGAAGTGGGAGCAAGATGACTACATGTGCAAGGGACACATTTGCAATGCCATGTCTGATACTTTGTTTGATCAATACCATAACAAATCCACAACAAAAGAAATATGGGAATCATTAGAAGCTAAGTACATGATGGAAAATGCCACAAGTAAGAAATTCTTGGTTTCTAAATTTTTTAATTATAAAATGGTCGATAATAGACTTGTGGTTGAACAATATAATGAGATTTTGCATATTCTTAATCAATTCAACCAACACACATGAAAATGGATGAGTCTATTATTGTCTCTTCAATTATTGATAAATTTCCTCTCTTAGAAAGAATATAAGAAAAGTCTTAAACACATCAAAGAGGAAATTAGTATGGAAGGCTTAGGCCAAAGTCTTTGCATTGAAGAGAAACTCAAGCTTAATAGTCTTGAGGACTAGGCTGCTATGTCCTTTAAAATTGATGTTGTAGAGGAAAGGAAGGAGTATAAGCATTCTAATCACCCTAAGAATAACCAAATGAGAAAGTTTGATTCCAAAGAGAATAAAAACAATAAGAAGAAAAAGAAGGGTACATGCTACCACTGCAGAAAACCTAGCCACTTCAAAAGAGATTGTTGACTTTTGAAGAAGCAAAAAAAAGTTTCGAACACAAATTTTGTGGCCATGATATCTGAGATTAATGTTCTTAAAGATGATAATGCATGGTAGATAGATTCTGGTGCAACCAAGCATGTATGCAAAGATCATAGCCTTTTCAAATCTTATAAAGCAATGGATGATGGAAGTGTTCTTTACATGGGAAATTCCTCCACTATAATAGTTAAAGGAAAAGGCAATGTGCAACTAGAGTTTACTTCGGGAAGAACCTTAACTCTTATTTATGTTTATCATGTTCCTGAAGTTAGGGAAAATCTTGTATCTGGTAGCCTTCTTAATAAGTTTGGCTTCAAACTTGTTTTTGAGTCAAACAAATTTAGATTATCTAAGGGTGGTACCTTTTGTTGGAAAAGGATACATATATGAGGAAATGTATAAACTTAATATTAATAATATGAATGTTTCTTCTGCTTATATGGTTGACTCATTATCTTTGTGGCATAATCGTTTATGACATGTGAATATTAGAAGATTGAATGATATGGCTAATTTAGAATTAATTCCTAAGCATGAAAATAGTATGCATGAAAAATGTAAAGTTATGCACAGATTAAAATCACAAGAACTCTTTTTCCAAAAATTGAAAAATGATCTTCTTTATTGCATTTAATTCACAGTGATGTATGTGAAATGCATAGTATTCCTACTAAAAGTGGCAAAAAAATACTTTGTAACATTTATTGATGATGTTTCAAAATATTACTATGTGTATTTATTACATTCTAAAGATTAAGTGTTATATAAATTTAAAATTTATAAAAATGAAGTTGAGAATTTTTGTAATACTAAAATTAAATGTCTTACGAGTGATAAAGGAGGTGAATATGTTTTTTCTGAATTTTGTGAATCTGTTGAAGTTGTACATAAAACTAGCACTGCATATACTCCACAACAAAATGATGTAACTGAAAGGAAAAATAGGACATTAATAAAAATGGTAAATGCTATGTTTTTTAATGCTGAGTTTCGTAAAAGTTTTTGGAGTGAAGTTATTTTAACTGCATGTCATATCTTAAATAGAGTGCCTAATAAGAAAAAAAAAATGACCCCTTATGAATTATGAAAAAAGAGAAAGTTTAATCTTTCTTATCTAAGAGTATGAGGTTATCAAGTTATTGTAAGACTACCTGAATCTAAGATAAAGAAATTAGGAGAAAAGGGCATTCAATGCATATTCTTGGGGTATGTTGAGCATAATAAAGTTTATAGGTTTCTTGTAACATAACTTAGTAGCTTTGTTGAGATCAATACTATAGTGGAATCTAGAGATGCAATATTATATAAAAATAGATTTTTCACTATACCAAAAAGTATTGATTCTCAAGAAAATGATAAATAAATAGCAATTGGTCAAAAGTGTGATGATAATAATGAGCAAAATCAATTGAGAAGAAGTAAAAAAATAAGCAATATAAAATCCTTTAGACAAGATTTTATAGTCTATTTAGTTGAAAAGACAATAGACTCACAATCAAAACAGATTATGATCACACCTACTATATATTCTGATCCCCTCATCTACGAGGAGGCAATAAAGTCTCAAGATGTTGCTTTTTAGAAAGAGACCATTAATGATAAAATGCACTCTATTATGGGTAATAAGACTTGAAAATTAATTGATTTATCATCTGTCTCTAATCCTATAGGTTGTAAATGGATTTTCAAAAAGAAGAAGAAAGTTGATGAAACAATTGAAGGATTTAAAGTAATACTAATAGCGAAAGGCTTACACAAAAAGAATGCTTTGATTATTTCAATACTTATGCACATGTTGCAAGAATTACTACTATTAGAGTCTTGATTGCTTTGACTTCAATTTATCATTTTGAAATCTATCAAATGGATGTAAAAATAACTTTCTTAAATGGAGAATTATATGAAGAAATTTAAATAAAACAACCAGAAGGGTTTGTCATGCTAGGACAAGAACATAAAGTTTGTAAACTAGTCAAGTCTTTATATGGCATTAAACAAGCTCCAAAGCAGTGGCATGAAAAGTTTGACAAAGTGATTGTTTCAAATGGATTTAATATTCATGAGTCTGATAAATGTGTATATAGCAGATTCAATGGAAATAAATGTGTGATTATTTGTTTATATGTAGATGTCATGTTAATTTTTGGTACTGATAGTAAGAGTATTAAACTCACTAAATCATTATTGTCATCTAATTTTGATATGAAAGACATTGGGCTTGCGGATTTAATTTTGGGGATTAAAATTATCAAAAATGAGCATGGCCTAGTATTGACTCAATCACATTATATTGAGAAAATTTTAAAGAAATTTAATTATTATGATTGTAAGCCTATGTCAATACCTTTTGCTTCAAACATAATATTGTACCCTAACACTAGCAGAGCAGTATCCCAATTAGAATATACGTGTGTTATTGGGTGTCTTATGTATGTGGTGACTTGTACTAGGCTTGACATTACTTTCGTTGTGGAAAAGCTGAGTAGATATACTATTAATCCAAGCCAAGCACACTGGCAAGCAGTGTACAAAATTCTAAAATACTTAA
This sequence comes from Citrus trifoliata, assembly GCA_018350135.1. Taxonomy (NCBI): domain Eukaryota; kingdom Viridiplantae; phylum Streptophyta; class Magnoliopsida; order Sapindales; family Rutaceae; genus Citrus; species Citrus trifoliata. Next base: position 29,592,824 of record CM031386.1, read on the forward strand.
AACATACAATAGATTATGATATATATTACACTAGATATCCAATAGATATCCTTCAGTTTTAGAAGAATTTTCGGATGCTAGTTGGATTACTGATCAAAATGATCATATATCCACAAGTGGTTGGATTTTTAATATTGGTGGAGGAGCTATTTCATGGGGCTCAAAGAAGCAAACTTGTATAGTAGACTCCATCATGACTGCAGAATTTGTAGCTTTGGCTTCATATTGCAAGGAAGCTGAATGGTTAAGGAATTTGCTTATAGAAATTTCTATTTGGCCTAAATCAATGCCTCATGTATCCATTCACTGTGATAATGAGATAACTTTGTCAAGGACATATAGTCAAATTTATAATAGAAAGTCTAGGCACATTGGTCTAAAATATAGTTATGTGAGACAATTATTTACAGATTGAGTAATCATAATTGACTTTGTGAAACCATGCCAAAATTTTTCAGACCCCTTAACTAAAGGTCTTTCAAGGGATATTGTATTAAAAACTTTTAAGGGGATGGGACTGAAACCAGCATCATCTTATCAACAATGATGGAAACTCAACCCAACACTTGAAATATCAAGATCTTGGGTTCAATGAGCAAAAGTATATCATATGTTGTGATAGCCACAAGCACTATAATATTTTAAAATGTGTTCCAAAGGTCAGTGCTTGATACTTGTAATATATGCGAAATGTTAAGTTACTTAGCTTTTAATTGACTTATAAATATTTTAGTTACAGGGACATTCTAAATAAATCTACCTATGTGAGTGTAGGAGGTAGTGCCACTTCCTATGTAACTTGGCTGGTTACTAAAGTGCTCATAAAAATAAGATATAGACACAGGGCTAATCCAAGTGTCGGCTAAAGAATACTTGAGAATTTAAAAAGTTATGTGTGAGATATATCTGATTAGTTGATTAAGATTGTTGGTTCAAAGCTTGCCTACCATGCCACCTTAATTAACTTTACTGTGTTGTCACTAAGTGAAGATTCAAGTCCAAAAGACACCTTCATCTGTGCATAAGTTTTCCAAGCATGTGCGAGATAATTTTTCAAAATTCATTTATTTTGAAATGGTGGGGGATTATTGGAAAAATTTTCAAAATAAATAGTGTCTTATTGTAAAGACATGTCTAAATAAAAAAATGTCTTACTGTAAAGACATGTCTAAGACATCCCTAAATGAATGATGTCTTATTGTAAGGACATGTCCAATTAATTGTGCCTTATAGAAAATATATCTTTTCACTGAAAGATATAACTTTTCACGGTGACATGTCACTTAGATATGCATCATTTCATGGTGATATTTCATTTGAAATGGTGATGGTTCATTTTGAACCACTAATTAAAATTAAATCTTGATCCAATGGCCAAGAATGAAGGGGTATCATGAAAGATGACAATTCGAATGAAGAGGCACAAGTATGTTTATAAATAAAGGTCATGCTTAAACCATTTAGACATAAAAATAATGATCACACACCATTCTTTTCTTAGCCCTCTTTTCTAGAACAAATTTCAACATAAAATTCATATTTTTGTGCATTAAAAATCTAATATATTGTTTTTTGTAGGAACAATTTATTGTTTCTTGGCAAACTTACAACATTCAAGAGTATTCTGCTTTGCTTTAGTCGATGCATAACGCAAGTAAATAAACAAGTGTGTCATTGTATCTTGAAGGCGTATTTGTTTAACCCATGTACATCACTCAGTTGGTGGGGGCAAATAACGTCTTAAGGAAAGTAACATTTGTAACATGCCTTGAAGTACATATTATTTTCTACAGTTTACCTATTATTATTATTTTATTCCTACATAAAGAGTTGTAAACACATTACTTTATATAATAAAATTCTACTATTATTATTATATTTCTCTACATTTTCCATTCCCCACAAGTGCATACCACCAATAATCCATAAACAATAACACAGAGTCATTAGAAGAACAAAAAAAATTTACTATTAGACAAAAAAATTGTCTTTTGTAGTAAATTGTGTTCTATTATTAGTACATATAGCATTATTCAAAACATATATGCACGTGATGTTGCATCATTATACATCACTAATGCAACATAACATATTGACCAATCTACCACTTTTTTATATTAAAATAACAGCACTGATGTTTGTCCCGAGTTAAACCCCAAAACCTTACAAAAAACGACGTCGTTTTGCTTCAAGCCTCCCCCATGAATGGTTTTCCTTTCCTCTTCATTTCACCACTCAATGAATGACTTTCTCTTCCTCTTCATTTCACCACTCAACCCCAACGATATAACCGGCCTGCAGAACCCTTAAACTGTTATTCTTTCCTTCAATCCGATGGGATTTGGTTTAGATTAAGCAAAAGCCAAAGCTTGAACAAGGTAAGGTACTGTCTTCTTTGGCTGCGAAGATGTACAGAAACAAAAAGAATTAAGTTGCAGCATCTACCCCTCAAAATTGAGTTTTAATTCTACGTGGCTTCTTTGGTAGCAGATTATTTTCAAAACTTGAATTTTGCTTGAATTTTGTGGTTTTAATTTGCGAAGCCATTGCCGTTGTTGTTAAATTGGGTTAATATAATGGGTAATAAGCTTATGCTGCGATGTTTTTTGCTTGAACCCTAAGCTATTTCAAATTGAATCTTGTGTTGTGAGTTGCGGATTACGAATGGCAATTTTAGGTGCGGATTGTGGATTGCAAATGGAAATTTCAGGTTGTGGCTAGAGCTGGTGGTTGGAGCTCGATCGATGAAGGAAAGGGGAAATATTTGGCTATGGCTGGAGCTTGTGGCTAGAGCTCGATCGGCGAAGGAAATGAAAGACAAAATATTTGGATGTGGCTGGACCTCAATCAACAAAGGAAAGGCAAAAGAAAATACTTGGGTGGAGCTCCATCGAGAAAGAATAAGGAAAATATTTAGCAAGCGAAAACGGCATCGTTTTTTTCTTTAATAAAATGATGCGTTTAAATTTTGGAGTTTGACCCGGTATCTGACCCGGGGCAAGTATCATTTTCGTTAAAATAAACAAGCCTACGAAGACTTTGATGTTACCATAGAAAAATGTGAAAGAAAGCGAGGGCTCGGAAAATTAATATTGATAAAATAATAATATAGAGCGGATCTGAACATGGAAAGCATGCATATTAAACAACAAAAGGAGGAGGGCCAGATCCAACGGTGGCTACAACAATAACTACAGTTTTAGGCACACAGGCCACTCATATGCAATCCCAAGTTGGTCGAGTACTCAAGTTCTTGACTGGTCTCAATTTCTTCTTAAGCAAGATCTGGGTTCTCACTAGGGGTGGGCAAAAAAAGCTGATTAATCAAAAATCGAACCGAACCGTTCGGTTCGGTTCGGTTTTTATGCGGTTTTTTTATATCCCAAAAACCAAAATAGTAATATAACATAAGTAGTAAAATCGGTCGGTTCGGTTTTCGGTTTAAAAAAAAAAATCGAAAAACCGAACCGACCACAGAAAAAAACCGAACGCCAAAACAAATAAACAATCCCTAATTTAACATATTCTTCTCTTCTCATCCTCTGATCTTCACAGACTTCACTCTTCAGCTGAAAACCGAAGCCGCAGCCCGCAGCCCCTTCACCGCTGGAATCTCATCCCCGCTGCTGCTACTGCTCATCCTTCACGAATCTGATTTGCCACCGCTGCTCATCGCCGACTCTCGTCCCCGCTGCCACTGTCACTTACTATCAACAAAATCTCTTAGCATAACAAAAATTGATTTTTCTCGCTGTTGTTTTTGTCTCTCATTTCTCTAGTTTGTTCTGTTTTTGCAGAGAACTTGAGCTGCTGCTGGCATGAAAAGGTAATCAGACAAGAATTTGTATTGGGTTTGACTTGGTGGGAGCAAGTGTTGGAAATCATCACCTCCAAGGATCACGCCGCTGTCCAGATCAACATCGGGCACCCTCTGCGGCTTCGTCCGTGCTCAGGTTCGATTCGATTTTCTTTTTTCTTTTTTTTTTGAAAAAAAGATCTTAATGTTGGTGTTTTCTTTTTTATTTGTTATTGGATTGTCGGTAGTGATCTCGATATGCCTAAAAAGTGAATGTTGTGGAAATGTGCCAATGCTTTCGGTAGATATGAAGAAAATTGCAGTAGCCTTCATTATTCAACTGTGACCCTTGACCCGTGTTTTAAGACATGAGATATGGAATATAGAAAGGATTTTCTGACAAAAGAGATTTTACTATTGGGCATTTTGTACTGTTTGAACTAATTTGCTGGTCATGAATTTGGGTCTTGGGATTAATGGTTGTTGGTGGTTTATGGTAGGCTTTGTGCATTGGGTGAACTATAATGGTGATTGTGAATCTGATTCTCTTGTTTAACATGTTCATTGTGTGCTTTTTAATATTGTTGAACTCTATTGTTGATTTGGTGGTTCAAACTTTTGCAGGGTGATGGTGACAGCGCCCTTGACAGATTTTGGCAAAAGAAGAAGGCTGAGGTCCGACAACAATAATTTCCATTAAAGTGAGTTATGCGTCTTCTCTAGCAGTTTTTTCCTTCTGTAAGGGGGAATGTGATAGCAACAACTCATTTATTCCAGTTTACTTTTGTAGACCATGTCGAAATTTATTTTTGTTTTTGGACTATGATTAATAATTTATTTTTGTTTTTGGACTATGATTAATACTTAGTTTCCTTATCTGTTGGACTTAATATATGGTAATGATTTGCTTTTAGGGCTATGGATTATCTTGAAAATCTTGGTTTCTTTATGCCATTAAGGTGATGACATGCTTGTTCCAAGAATTAGTATTGGCTATCACAGAGGACATAAATATTGATTCACATATTGCCATTGCTAAAGTTAGGAAAAATCTCTTCGTAAGTTTGTAACTTTAGTTGTCTGCCTATTATACATGCTTTTTGTAGTAGTAGGGGTGGGCAAAAAAAGCTGATTAATCAAAAACTGGGTTTGAACATACTTTGAGACATTTTGATTTTTTGTTTATTAACCTCTTTATGTTTGTGGTAGATTTATTAATTTAAAGTTTTAAATTTAAAAAAGCCCAAATAGGCCCAATAGGCTCATAATCGAAATAATCGAACCGAACCGAATCGAATTATTTCAATTAATCGAGTATTTGATTATTTTGGTAATTTGATTAATCGCGATTATGATTTTAAAATAATCGTAATCGAACGATTATGAAAAATTTAGTAAAAAACCGAACCGAACCGAACCGCGCCCACCCCTAGTTCTCACGAATTTGCTTCCTCAACTTCTTCATCCAGGTCACTGTGTGTTGATACTTGAACATTGCCCATGTGTTTGTTTGAAAAATATTATTCTACGTATTTGTTTTAGGTTTGTTTGTATTGCCATCTAACGGTACTGAGCAATGAAATTTAGACCGAAAATTTTGACGAAAAACTGGAAAATATATATATTAGAAGTTCCCCGAAGAATAAACTATGCACGAACATTAAAAAAAAAATGTAAAATTCTATTTCTTAGAGGTTTTAAACTTCGGTTATGTGCCACGAGTCATGGACCACAAGAAGCTGATTCTTGGCTGCTTTTTGTTTATTTTTATTGTACTTGAATAGACTAAAAGCATCTGAAGAATTTTTAACAAAATAAAATCAACAATAATCGATTTTATTTTTGAATTTGCTTCTTTATCTTCTTCATCCAGGTCACTGTGTAGAAATCAATAATGAAAATGTTCAATTTCTTGAAATATATGTTCTAATGTTGTTCGATATTTTATTTCCCGACAAACATAATATGGTCACAACGTTTCCGGTAAGCATAAGGTTCGCCCAGCAACTGAAAAAAAAATTAATAATCAAATTTTAAATAAAGAAATACTTCAAAAAATAGAATAGAAGAAACACGTAAATTTTTGTCATTAAACTCTTTCAAACACTTCCTCCGTCCTTGATAAAACAAGTATATAACATTTTTATGTGTAAGATTAATTTGTATAAAGAAGATCAATTTACAATTTAAAGGAAATAAATTAAAGTTGAATGAGTTCAAAGACTAAAATCAGAACTCATTTATCTAGATTCTAGGGCTCCAACTACCGTGTACCTAGTGCATGGTGCTCCTATTTTGTCCATATGTGAGTTGGCCATTAGATCTAACACAGAACTTGCTTCAAGGGAATGAATGTGTTTTCTTTTATTTTTAACATTGATGTCCTTATAGTTTTTAAAAAAAGTAAAATAATCAATGATTGGACACATAATTTTAAATTGTTTTAAATTTTTATATTTTTTATCAATTGATTTAATTTTATTATTAAAAATTAGTGATAGTATAAGGACAATAACTTGCAAAACCTTTTAATACATATAATCTTTTTTTTTTTGAAAACAACATAAAATCTATTCAATCGATAATAAATAATTTAAATATATAATTAAAATTTATCTTAATAATAATATGACTAAATAATAATTTAAAAAATTCAAAATAATTAACTATAGTTTAGTATTCAAATATAAATAATAGGAATATACTCTAAATATAAATATTAGAAACATATTGGACTTGGGTGTTAAAATCTTAAAGCTTCCATTTTTTTTTTACTTTTCAAAAAATAAGAGGGACCTAAAATAATTTACTAAAAATTAAGGGTACCAATAACCATGCCCTCGGGGCACCATAGCTTCGTCCACATTTCTAGTATCTATAATATAATAATAATTTTGAAGGATATTTTAATAATTAAAAAAATTAAATTTGGTGTAGTTGGTCTAAATGCCCCACCCTTTTCTCTTAGGGGTACATTCATCTGTGTACCTGCTACTAGCGCAATGCAATTCCCCAAAAGCTTGAGGACCTTTGAACAAAATTTTTATAGATCCGCTGATTCTAAGTACTAGTAGAATTTCCAGAATGCCTTTTATTGCCTTTTTAGGCAAGTGCATTTTAGTCAATCACAAGTACTTGTTTGTTAATTCCCTGCATTTAAATAAGGAAGAAGAAGCCACCAGACCGATCGATCGACCGAGAAAAAGATGCCAAAGTTCACTCTCGGTAATTCCTTTCGTTTTGGCAGCAAAAGGGAAACCGTCTGTAACTTTCATTCCGAAAGTATTGAGACGATACTAAAAAAGTTGACTAAAGATTGGCTTGAGCAGTTTGCTCGAGATGCGCAGATCCAGGCCGATCTGATTGGGTGGAAGAAGATGATGGTGGAGATTAATAAGGTGCTAGATGATGCCATAGAGAAGCAGACGGAGGAGGAGTCAGTGATGATATGGCTAGGCAAACTTCAGCACTTGGCTTGCGATGTTGACTACTTGTTGGATGAGTTCCAAACGGAAGCTTTCCAGACGATGTTGCTGCAAGATGCTGATGCGATGTCTAAAGTAAAGGAGGTCAATGCTCGATTGCAAGATATTGCATGGCAAATAAACGTACTAGGTTTGAAAGAAATTTCCGGTGGGAAGTCCAGAAATGTCAGGCTAAGATTTCTCACAACCCCTTCGGTGAGTGAAGCTGGCTTATAAGTATTGATATTCAAACAGAAAATTTTTACATAAAACTGACAGAAACAGTGATAAATCGATATCAATTTGCTCACTTAATTAAAAAATTAGGACATTAGATACTGATTTGTCACTGTCTTTATCAATATCTCGATCTCCTTAGCAATTTTTCACCAATGCAAATGGTAGAGAAAATGATAAAGAATAGATACTGAATCGCCCATGCTACAAATATAAAGACTAATTACTAATGCTAATTCAAAGTGTTTTCTTTTGTTTTGAAAGCTACTCTTAGCGGCAGTAAGAGGCGGAGGTCGAGATCGTGGTCCTACAGTCTTTAGTCCCTTAATCGAGAAAGAGGACTTGGCTTTGTTGGAGAAAGAGGATTGCTCTGCTCCTTTGGAGAAAATAGGATCAGGTGGGTGTGGAGAAATTTACATTGCCGAGCTAACGTGTTTCTAGAGAATTCTTTTGCACCCTATTTTTTGCGTTATATATATATTTTTGAGTCAATTGTTAGAGATCAAATTCAGTCTTTTTTTTTATAGCTGAAATTCAGGCTTAATTTAAGATGATTACAGGAAATTGAATCTCAAGTAAAATAATAAAATGAAAATTCTTTATTTATAGTTAGTTCTAGCATCAGAATGCATGATGGTATTATTTATTTTTTCAGTTATTTTGGAATTTTGTCTTATTTATACATCTTGGTGAAATTGTTGTATGTTCATTTTGTTTGTTGTGATTGCTTATAAGCTATTGTTATGTTGATAAGTATGGCTTATTAATAATTTTCTTTGATTATTGATAGAGTTTCCTCGAAAGCACAAGGCTGGTTCTCAAAAAGAGGTGATGGGAGTGCTTTCATTTGAAGTTGTGAGCTTGATGTCTAAGGTGGTTCACCTTTGGCAGTCTTTGAGTGATGAGCAGATTGTTAGATTGAGAGCTGAGTTACTAAATTCTGTGGGCATAAAGAAGCTTGTATCGGAGGATGACGAGTTTATTGCAAGTTTAATATGTGCTGAGATGATTGACGATTTGGCCCACGTGGCGAAATCTGTGGCTAGGCTTGGGAAGAAGTGTAATGATCAGGGTTTAAAGAGTTTTGAGATTGCTCTAGATAAATTTGTTAATATTGGTGCTGACCCATATGGGTTGGAGTTTTCATGGAAGAAGATGGAAAAGAAAGTCAAGAAATGGAACGTTTCATTTCAATAAATGCAACTTGGTACCAAGAGTTTGAAATGCTTTCGGATCACAGACAAACTCTGAAGAGAATGAAGAGTAATGATGGTGAGATAGAGCATGTGATAGAGTTTCAAAAGAAGGTTGCATGGAAGGAGCAGGAGGTGAAGAATCTATGGAAGGTCTCTCTTTGGAAAAAGACTTACGGTTATACAATTCCGCTTTTGGGAAGATCACTATTTACAGTATTTGGAAGGATACGATATGTCTTTGGAATAAATGTGAGTGTGGATGTCGAGGATTCAAGAGATATGTCTTCTGATTATATTTACCGCAGCCAATCAGTTTCTGCATTATTGCAATCTTCAGTTCATCCATCTGAGAATACTGGTATACCTAGATTTTCTTCAGGTCCCCCTGGAAAATTTACTGCTAACTCAGGTCCTATTTCAAAACCAAAAAGAATGAATAATTATCATTCAGGTCCTCTTAGTGCTATGAGCACAAAATCGGGTCCTAGCATGATGGCTGCAGATATTTCTCCTGTTGCCAACTGTTATTCAATTCCAAATATTTTGGGAGCTCTTAATGAAGCCAAAGAGAGCAATGTCAAGCAAATTCCTCAGGCCAATAGAGTTCAAACAAGATCTTCAATATTCAGTTCCAAGGGCAAGTTGGTAGATGCTTCACCCGAGACTCTTGGTGGCGCTGCTTTAGCGCTACACTATTCAAAAGTCGTTATTGTAATTGAGAAGCTGGTGGCATCTCCTCACTTGATTGGTCATGATGCAAGGGAAGACTTGTACAATATGTTACCTGCAAGTGTGAGAGCCACTTTGAGAGCAAGGTTAAAGCCATTTACAAAGAGCTTAGCTTCATCAGTGTATGATACAGAGCTTGCAGGCGAGTGGACTGCAGCAATGAGTGCGATTTTGGAATGGTTGGCTCCACTTGCTCATAACATGATTAGATGGCAATCTGAGCGGAGCTTTGAGCAGCAGAGAGTAGTTTCCAGGAGCAATGTTCTTCTTGTACAGACTCTGTACTTTGCAAATCAAGAAAAGACAGAAGCAGCAATTACTGAGCTTCTTGTTGGCCTTAATTATGTCTGGAGATACAGCAGAGAACTCAACGCAAAAGCTTTGCAGGAATGTGCTAGCAGCAGAGTGTTTGATGAATGCTTGGATTTGGGAGGGTAAGATTATTCACTGACTGTTGCGATCATCAGCAGAATACCATTGCCTCACCAGTTCATTGGCTTTGGGGGATACATGGTTGCAAAGGATTTCTATGTTCTGGCTAGTCCACACGGCTTCTGTGTTCTAGTCAACAACAATGACGTGGAGCATGGGCAAAACTCCTATCCACTCTATCGAAATTCCATATACGTAAATGCACTACCTTAAGTTAAAGATATAGGTTTGAGTAATAACAATATAGTTTTGTTGAGAAATGGCAATGCACTTCTGCGTGCCAAATATGAAATTAAGCTATCATTCAGCCAAATTTGTATACTTATTTAGGGATAAACTTGTGTAGTAATTGTAAATTTTTCCACATTAGGCTTTTCATTCATGTATATAGCCCCTCATGATCTCTGGCTTGCTTCTTTTTGAGTGGCTTACTGGTATTGATATAGTTATGTGATTGTGAGCTTTCGGCTGTGTGGGAACTGAAAATGTAATTCAGGTTGCAGAAACAAGATCTTGAATTCAATTTATCATATTTATATTCGATAGGATGGCATATTCGCAAATCAATTGCAGCCAACTGTATTCAGTGACATTGCTTGATGCCTATTGGCGAATGAATCTGGTGACTCATTTTTATTTACATTCTTTCAGTTGTCGATGGTGCTACTGGTACTAATATCCTCAGTTTGTGAGTGATGATATTTGACCTCTTTTTATCTCGTCAGTCCTCATTTTTTAATTAATTCATTATAAATCCTGTAATCTCTAATTTATCATCATTATTATTATAATTTTATCATACTTGCACAATCACACTGATATCCAAGCGATCGACCAACTGTAGAGTTACTTCAATTTTTAGAGCTACTGTTACATTAATCTCAATTCTTTATTTCTTGCAAAATTTCTTGCAAAATGATTAATCAAATACAAAGATGACAAAAATTTCTTAATTAAAAAAAAGGAAAAAAAGAAGAAGAAGAAGAAACTAAGCATTCATGTTGCCACTAACATGGTGGTCTTAAGTATATGTAAACAAAGCGGTTATTTAAAGCCCCAAATTTTAGAAAGACCTTATTTTTTTAGTATTAATAATAATTCTTTAATTAATAAAGATTTTTAAAAAAAAATTATGTGTGGTGGAAAAGCCTATTAGACATCTCTCTAATTAATAATTATTTTTTATATAAAAACCTATAATTGGTTATCTTATTATTAAAGAGATATAATTAATAATATTGTCTAACTATTAATTTATTCATTATTAATTTTTCCAATAAAAATAAGTAATTTTTTTTTACCTTTTCAACTTCTTAAAAGAACTCAATTATTCAACGTTAGAACTTTCAACTTTGAGTATTCCTTTTAATTTCTATTAAAAATCTTATAATCTAAAAAATTATAGATGAAAAATTTCTTGTTCTCTCTATAATGAAGATTATTACATGCATTAGTTCATTCAAAAAAGAAAAAAAAATAGTTACTTGAAAAAAAAATAGTTCACTCAAATATTGCTCCTTTGCTGGCTTATATGGTCCGGCCTGAATACCATTTACTTGTCTATGAATTCATGAAGAATGGAAGTTTACAAGAGATTCTAAACGATGTCTCACAAGGAAGAAGAGAATTAGAGTGGCTAGCTAGACACAGGATTTCACAAGGAATAGCTTCTGGGCTTGAGTATCTGCATATGTACCATAGGCCTCGTATAATCCATAGAGATATCAGGCCAGGGAACGTGCTTATAGACGATGATATGGAAGACAGGATTTCTGATTTTGGTCTTGCAAAGGTATTGCCTGATGGTCATACACAAATCAGATCTTCGAATACTGATTTTGGTGTTGCAGAGGTAATGCCTGCTGGACATGCGCAAGTCAAAACTTCGCATTTGGCGGGAACGGTGGGATACATAGCCCCATTGTATCACCAGACGCTAACATTCTCTGACGAGTGTGATATATACAGCTTTGGGGTGTTGCTAGCTGTTTTAGTGATGGGAAAGCTTCCATCCGATGATTTTTTCCAACACACCGAAGAGATGAGTTTCGTTAAATGGATGAGAAATGTCATGAATTCTGCGAATCCTAACCGGGCTATCGATTCGAAGCTCCTCGGCAATGGGTATGAGGAGCAAATGCTTCTTGTTTTGAAGATTGATTACTTTTGCACTATGGATGATCCAAAGCAGAGACCTAACAGCAGGGATGTTAACTGCATGTTGTCTCAGATTCAGCACTAATTAAGGATTTGGATTTTTTGAAAATGTACAAGAGCATAACAACGTCACTTGTGATGAACAATTTATGCTCTTGGATTAAGTTGTACAATTACGATCCCCTCTGAGTTTTCACTTGTCTAATCGATACAGAGTGGTTCAGGTCATTACACAAAGTAGAAACCATTTCTGAAATGTGGCATACTTGCTATATTTCAGCAGTCGTATGTTTCTGGCAACATATCAAGCCTTTCATTTTGCATAAGAAAAATAGCAAGAACAGCTCAATGTTGGTAGTTCGTTCTATAAGCATATGCTAACACACATTGAGAGAATCTTTCCAAAAAAAAAATGAGAGAGAAAAGTTCCATGCAAGTGCATTTTAGTCATTTTTTTTTATACAATGGAGCCTAATAAAAATTAGGACAAAACAGAGCGGGGAATAGTATTCCCATACATATCATTACATAACCAATATCCAATATTCTCTGGTGGGTTATCAAAATCATGAAAACCGAGAGGTAAAGATCCTGCCAACTTAGCCATGAAATCAGCAGTAAAATTAGCTTCCCGATATATATGATTTATTGTAATTTGCCAATCTCTATTCATCTAACTCCTTGATGGCATTGATAAGTGAAAGATGTCCATTAGGCTCTGTTCTTGTGGAAGAAATAAGTTGAAAGATACATTGGCTGTCCACCTCTGCCCCAGCAAGTACCGGATACCCCGATCCCACGCAAGATGAAGACCTTAAAACAAACCCCATAATTCAGCAGAAGTCACAGAGCATAGACCAATGTTCATGCCAAAACCGAACAGCCACTTGCCAACCCATTTTTTAATTGAGAACCATCTGTATTCAATTTGAAAAAGGATTCCGAGGGAGCTTGCCAGCCAATTTCTTTGATGATTTTGCTGGTATGAACAACATTGAGTCCAGCTCTTGCAATATGGATATCATGAACCCACGATATGATTTCCGTGACCATCTGAGTGCAGCAAGGAGCATTGTGTGTGAAGATAAATTGGTTGCGCCAGAACCAAATTTTCCAAACAGCAACGCCAAATAAGCAGGCCCATTCATCCACAACCTCATTGATACCATCCTTGCCCAAGTTAAAAGCATAACCAGTCACGGAGATCAAGAGAGAAAAAAGATTGCTTGAACATACCTGGAACCAAATGATTCCAAATTCTTTTTGCCACAACACAATCACGAAGAGCATGGATTACATCTTTTTCATGTCCACAATATTCACAGTCCATAGAAATTTGGATGTGCCTCTTAACTAGCTCCTCTTCTGTTTTAATTCTTCCGTGCATTACCAGCCATAAAAAAATGCGAATCCTCTGGGGTCCTTTCCAATGCCAAATCAATTTCCATATATGGGCATCATAATTGGAGATTGGATTATTAAGGGAGGTATAAGCTGACTTGGATGTGAACTTGCCTGATTTTGAGTGAGCCCAAAAAGGTTGATCCTCGTTGCTGTCATCCGAAGGTGGTTTGATTGCTGCAATCTGGAGAAGAATCTGATTGGGAAGAAAATGACCAAACATGCTCCAATTCAAATTTCCCTCAATATCCACAAAATCCGCCACACATTTATTCTTCAATTCATCCGGTAGTTGAGTTATAGTATGATTAGCAATGAGAAGCTCTTCTGAAACCCAACTTTGATGCCAAAAATTTACCTTATTCCCTTTTCCAATCGACCATCTCGTGCCCTGCAGCACATACTCCCATATTCTACTTATGCCTTTCCAGAGATAAGAGCTGCGTTTATTCTCAAGTTTGGAGGGAATAAAATCTGAATCAAGCCCATATTTTGATCTCAAAACCCGAATCCAGTGACTGTGAGGTTAGCACATTCTATCCAATTTTCATGAGGAGAGCGTTGTTCATGTTTGTAAGATTTTTAAAACCTAGACCACCTTCAGCTTTTGGAGAGCAGATCATTTCCCAATTAATCAAACTGAGTTTACGGCTGCCATTCTTGCTCCCCTGAATAAATCTTCAAGAAATCCGATCAATTTTATCCAAAATTCCACGAGGGATCCTTGTTGTTTGCATGGCAAAAATGGGGATCGCCTGAATTACCGATTGAGCTAGAGTAATTCTCCCTGCAAGGGAGAGATGCATTGCATTCCATCCAGACAATTTTGTATCAACATTATCCACAATTTCTTGATAAGTGGTTTTTGTCACTCTGTTGTGAAGTAAAGGCATTCCAAGATATTTGCCAAGATTATCTGTAACGGCAAATACCAATGAATCACTGATTTTCCTTGCCTTTTCTGCAGTAACATTCTTTGAGAAATAAACCCGAGTCTTCTGTTTGCTAATCAACTCTCCTGAACAACTACAAAAAATATTCAGCACATTATTGATCACATAGGCTTGGTTGCAAGAAGAAGTAGGTCATCCGCAAAAAAGAGTTGAGTAAGAGGAACATCATTTCTCGAGAGGCGTATAGAACACCAACTTCCATTTCTTACTGCCAAATTAATTGCATGACTAAGGCGCTCAATACATAGAACAAAAATATAGAACACCAACTTCCCATAAAATTTGCATTCTAGCCGTAGTAATGCACTCCATTGTAATCCGAATAAACTCTTTAGGCAGTCCAACATCCTTAAGAGTATCATGAATGAAGTCCCACATAAGCCGATCATAAGCTTTCTCAAGGTCCACTTTGATAGCCATCTACCCGATTTTTCCTCTTTTGTTTCTCATGGTGTGGATAATTTCTTGCGCCATCACAATATTCTCTGTAATTTGCTCATCAACAGCAGTTAATCATGTTCGCTTTTGATCTTTTAAATTTATTTACCAGCTAGTCCAAGATGTCTTTAAATTTCAGAATCATAGGAAAATATATATATATATATATTATCAGTGGGAACGCTTAAGCCGCCTCAACCCGCACACTATAAAGGTAAATCAAAGAACAATTATGAAAGGCTCAAATTCTCAGCGAAGATAAGTGATCAAAAGAGGAAATGGGGCTAGAAACTGAAAAGCAGTAAAGTATCTCAAAGGCAGTGTGGTACTTATAAATGATTTTAGGAGTTTTATATTCTTATCTAATAATTACTAATTTTATCTTTCTAAAAGATTACCAAAAAAATTACCTCAGCATTCAATTCAAATCTCATTATATGATGTTATAATTTATTTATATTACAGTATTAATAGTGACATTAAATTTAATTAACTGTTCACATAATTAGTATTTGTTATGATAATGTTGTGATTTTAATTATTTAAAATCTGTTTTACCTGTTATTGTAACGGTTAAACACATTTTTTAAGATTATATAATAAAAAAGTTATAACTTTTTTTTAATATTTATTTTAATATTAACACAACTCAATTTTATTATCATCTTATTCTTTTTTCTTCACCCAAAAAAAAAATTGTTAAATTAATAAATATTACGACTAAGCTCTCGTGGAAAACCGAAGTCATTTCCAAATATTTAGAAAAAAGTAAAAATATTCCGGCATACACCAATTGTTTGAAGTCCTCAATAGCAGTAAAAATTTAGTGGTGCGCTTTACTCTTGAGAAAGAGGCACAAATATTTTTAAAATGATCAAGACAGCACAGACTAGGAGAAATCCAATTAATTAGCTAGCACCATTTGTAATGTTGTTGATAGGCTTTGATATTTAAAAAAGATAAAAAAAAATTGAGTAAAAACTAGCTAGATTAATCAACTAGTTTGCCCTTTTTTTATTTTATTGATACAATAATATTAGAAATTTTAACATTTGAGTTTCAATTTGAGTCCTATTATTATGTGTCATTTATTTATCGAATGATTATTTCATAACTTATAAAATTACTTAATCACCATTTAATACATAAATACTACATCACTTAAAATTCAAATTGAGACTTGTATGGTATGGTAGAATGTCTAAACACAAAGTAGATACTGTAATTAATGGAGAACAAATTGTAACTCTCTTTCTTCTATGGCTTTTTGAATTTTTTACTTATTTTACATTTTTATGGCTTTCAATCTCTTTATTTACCTTTGTGCGTCTGATTTTCCTCTACTTCCCTTATCTTAACCTTGACTTAAGTAATAACGAGAATAAATATATACGTACGGGATGGATCCGTGATCCCTTGCACAAATTTTTACTTTTAGATACGGATGTATATATATAAAGAGTAAATTTGTGTAAAACTTAGCTGATTGTGCAAATTATTAGTTGTTGGGATTTTAAACAAACGACAAGCAATTTACGATTTATCTGCAATAATTAGGCTTGGAAAAATTAGTAGTTAGTTAATGTTATTATGATAATGTTTTGATTTTAACCAACAATTCACATAATTAGTAGTCAGTTATGATAATGTTTTGATTTTAATTATTTAAAATTTGTTTTACCTGCTTTCTATTGGTTAAACAAAATTTTTAAAATTATATAATTAAAAAAATAAGTATAGTCTCTCCAAATTTCAATATTTTTCCTTAAAAAAAATATATGTATTTTAACATTAACACAACTCAATTTTATTTATCATCTTATTCTCCCTTCTTCACTAAAAAAATGGATAAATTAATAAATATTGTAACAACTGATAGTGTCTTATGGCAGCCTCAATAACTGGGCTTGGGGGGTAACCGAAGTCATTTTCAAATATTTAGTTAAAAAAAATCCCATATATAACAATTGCTTGAAAGTCCTCAATAGCATTAAAAATTTAGTGGTGGGCTTTACTCTTGAGAAAGCGACGCAATGAACCACAAAATTCCACCATATTTTATTATTTTAATATCAGGATATAAGTCATGCAAATGTGCATTGAGCTTCATGAATTAGGAGCAGAGAACGACGTAATAGAGCAGCATGAACCCAGCACCAGTTAAAAATATAATTGATGTCCTTGGTATTGTTATTGTTGAGAGTGAAGGGTTCGGTGGTCAGAATTTCGCAAAATAATAACCCATCAAGAGTTGCCAAGGATGTTACTGACATAGACGTATCAATGCTTAAGTCAAAGACTGAGAGCAGCACGATAACAAATAAATAATAAAAGAAAGAAAAGAGAGTAAGAGAAAACCCTTGAAGGATATGCACCCCTCCTCCAATATGCCTATTTCTCATGCATTTTTTCGTGTTGTATTTATTATATATCTTTAAGTAGTGACCTTTTTATATAAAAGAAATAATTAAAAGTATAATTGAGTTAGGAAAATTTATTTATTATCTTGTAAAATTTGAGTTTGATAAGAATTAGAACTTGTATTACTTTATCCTATTTATATTAGGACATATTATTGGATGTGGGTCCTCGGACTTCAGTTTGGTAGAAATATGGGCATAACAGGAGCCATCAGTTTATAATATTCACAAGTTTACGAGTGAATGCTAGAAATTGATATAGTTTATAATAGTTTATAGTATGTAAATTTTTTTTATTATCACTAATTGAATGTTGTGAGGACATCTTGAGTGTCATGAGCAAATCTTCAATAATGTGAGGAGAAAACAAATGACATGAGGAATCTCGAATGTCATGAGGATAACTTGAATAGTATGAAGACAATATAAACAATACGTGAAAATCTCAAATATCATGAGGATAACTTGAATAACATGAGGAGATCTAAAATGTCATGATATAGGCCATGAAATTAAGATAATGTCTCGTCAAGGGCCATTAAAGTAAGATAATGTCACGATAGGGGCCATAAAATTGAAATAAAGCCGTGCCAAGGGCCATTAAAGTAAGAAAATGTTGCGATATGGGTAATAAAATTAAGATAATGTTGCGACAAGGGCTATTAAAGTGAGATGATGTCGCAATATGGACAATAAAATAAGACCGCGACAACGGCCATGATAACTAGACTCAGGCCGCAGTAAGGACCAAAATAATTGAACTTGGGCCATGACAAGAGCAAAAAATAATTGAACTCATGCTACAATAAGGGCCGAAAAAATAGTTGAACTCAGGTTGCGTAGTGCTTCCAAGTGTATGAGGCTGAGTTTAGTACTACGAGATTGAGGCCCAAGAGCAAGATCTGAGGCCTATGAGCAAGAGGCCGGGCTACGGGTGATGAGATTGAGGCCTAGAGTATGAGATCGAGATACATATTATAAGAAATTTCTTTTTATAATTTTGGTGTGGGAATAGAGAATTTAGGACAAAGTCGATGAAGTTGAAGAATATGATGAATTAGAGGAGACTGATTTTGAAGAAAATATTGAGAAACTAGAGGAGATTGAATTCAATAACAGTGAAAATATGCAGATAAAGAATTGAGGAGCCAAAGTTTGGGATGTTTTTTTTTCGTAATCGTGGGTTTCTAGTTATAACTTTGTGAATTATGGTGGATGTGGCTACAATGTTGCTTTAGGAGTTGTCGGGGTCGTGGCTGTAGCATGGTTATTTTTCAGGAGTCTTTTAAGTCCCGCCCACACCCCCTCCTTTGTTTCTTTTTTTCCGTTTAAGAGACCTTTTAGTTCATTTGTTATTTTTCATTTGGATATTCTCAAGATCCCACACATTCGACATTGATTTCGCTTTATTCACTTGTTTTCGAAAATTTTGGTAGATTGTTTGTACTCTTACTTCTATTAGGAGATTTTGATTTTTGTCCCCCTCCTTATATTTTCTTCATTATATGATTTATATAATAAGTAAGAGTTCGATCGAACCGCCACAGATGGTTTTTTTTTTTTAAAAAAGTTAAGTCAGGATTTGACTTAATGTAAATATGATTTTCTAATTAGTTAAAGCAAGTTAGTTTAAGTCAAGGATCCATAAGTGAATCACTTCACTAGTTGATACAATAATAATAAGCTCATAAGAGTAATTTTCAATCATTTTGACTAGTTTAAACCGCTCTCAGACAAAAGCTTTATTGATCTAGGGTAGGCAAAAATGCCTGGGCCAACCCAAGCGTAGCCCGACCACCTTAAGCTACGGGCTTTTAGCCTAGTCATCCACATGAGGGCTTAGACAAGGGTTTAAGAAAAAAAAAAGCTCAAACCAAGTCCAACCCTCTATTTTTAAAAAAATAAATTTATAAATTAGAATAATAAATTAAAATTTAAAAAGGAAAAAAGAAAACTCAAATTCCTAATTCATAAATCAATAGTTATTCAAAAAATCTAAAATTATAATATTAAACTCTCTCTTAAGCATTGATTAATTAAGAGGTTGCTTGAACAAAAGATTCCATTATTAAAAAAATAAATATCTAAACTTTTATTTGTTTTATTTTCTTAATTTACTATTTTATTTTAAAATATTTATTTTATATAATTTATTATTGGCTATAACAACTTATTAATTATCAATTCATTTTAAGTTTATAATAATTTTAAAAAATAATAAAGGTCCAAGCTTAGCCCAAATCTGACCTAATCCTTCCGCATTCTCTTTTCAAGCCCAAGCCCAAACTCGCATTTTGCTAATGCCGCCAGAGTTTGACCTCCAATAATAATAACGAGTAATGTTTGGTTAAAATCAATGAGATTTGAATGCTGATTATTTTTGCTTCAATGAATTTAAATATTAATTTTTTTCTTTCGATGAGTTCACAGTTGGCTAATTATTTGTTTTATAAAAATAAAACAGTGAAGAAATAGAAAAATAACCTTTTAAGAAAAAAAAATGAAAAAGACAAAACCGTGTTGATCCCAGATGATGACTTTATTCTTCTCTTTCCCCAATGGATTTTCAGGCGCATGGCCTCACTTATCTGAAAGAATCTCGTGTAGGCAATTCTTATTAAGGTGAGATGGTTGGGACATATCACCTATCCTTTGTAATTTATACAAAAAATCCAAATATATCGACTATTAAACTTGAAAATATTAATGAGAAAGCAGCATGTGACAATTAAATAAAAGAAAAATGACAAACACACCCCCAATATTTAGGTAAAGGGATAAAAACTCCTTAACGTTTCAAAAAAGATATTTACACCCCAATTTATTATAATTTTATCATTATACCTTTCTAACATATAAAAAAAATTATTAGATAATCCAATTTGTCTATATATTATTAATAAAATTATAAATATACCCTCATTACCTCATTCTTCTATTTAAATTTTTATCAATAACCAATTTTCAAAAAAGACGTCTACACACTTAAAAAAAATTGTGAATAAATTATAATTTTAAGAATAAAATTGGATATTAATACCATAATATATAACATAGAAATTTGGTTATAAATATACCAATTTAAATGATTGACATGTGGAGAATTATTAAATATACAAGTTTAAAGTTTAATAAATAACATAGAAAATTAGTTACAAGTTTAAATGATTGACATGTGGAGAATTGTTAAATATACAAGTTTAAAATTTAATAAATAACATAGAAAATTAGTTACAAGTTTAAATGATTGACATGTGGAGAATTGTTAAATATACAAGTTTAAAGTTTAAATAAAATTATAATTTATTTACAATTTTTTTAGGTGTATAGATTTTTTTTAAAATTGGTTTTTGATAAAAATTTGAATAGAGGAATTGGACAGTGAGGGTTAGGGGTGGGCAAAATCAGGTTCAGGTCGGGTTCGGATCAACCCGATCTGATTTCGGGTTAGACAAGAATCAATCCAAACATAGCCTGAATTATTGACCCGACCCGACCCGACCCGAACATAGCCCGAATCCAAACATTGCCCACTTTTGTAACAAAGCATTCAAAGTTCTTTTGACAAAGTATTCAATCACACATAAAGTGGCGACCTCATTTCATCCGCAAACCAGTGGCCAAGTTGAGATCTCCAATCGAGAAATAAAGCACATATTAGAAAAAACGGTGAGGGCAGAAAGAAAAGATTGGTCATTAAAACTTGATGATGCATTATGGGCATATAGAACAGCTTTCAAGACCCCGATTGGGATGTCACCCTACAGGATAGTGCATGGAAAAGTTTACCACCTACTTGTGGAACTCGAGCATCGTGCATATTGGGTCAACAAGAAATTCAACTTTAACATGCAGTAAGCCAGCTCAGAAAGAAAATTACAACTGGCAGAACTTGAAGAAATTCGCAATGACGCATATGAAAATGCCAAGATTTACAAGCAACGAATGAAAGTATTCCATAACAAGCAAATTATGAGAAAATCTTTCACTTCAAGTAAGAAAGTGCTTTTATTCAATTCTTGCTTGCACCTATTCCCAGGTAAGTTACGTTCTCGATGGAATGGTCCCTTTATTGTTCATACTGTTTTTCCACATAGGGCAATTAAAATTAAGGACCCAAAGAACAGTGTCACGTTTAAAGTTAATGGTCAAAGATTAAAGTCATATCTAGAGTACCAACCACATGGAGAAGACACCGAAATAAATTTGAGTGACCCACCAAATTTGAATTGATTTTTTTTCTTTTCGTTGATTTGATTTTTCTTTTTTCTTTTCGTTGATTTGATTTTTCTTTCTTTCTTTTTATTATTCTTTTGCTAATTCAAATTGTTTTTGCATAAGTGTGTTTGTTTTACAATTAAGTTTTCTCTTATCATTTTTAATCATGAGTACCATACTTAGATCGTTCCTCCTAAACATTTTTAAACCACTTCAACGTGTCAAAACTCATCTCAAAAGGCAGATTCAATTTTACAAAACACAACGCATTTGGGCTCTACAACCACCAGAGTTAGTAGCCTATGTTAAGAATCTAGAAAGCCAACTCAGAGACATTGAGAGAAGTGTTTACGACATCCAATTGGAGCTTGAGGTAAATTCAATAAGCGGACTATTTTAATTTTCTTTATGTGTTTTAATTTGTTTTTCTGTTTGTGTGCTTTAGTTTGTTACTCCGGTAAAGCGGCGGATAAATGTCATGACCCAACCAAGACCTGGCAAGATATTGTCCACTTTGGGCCTTAACAAGGTCCGCACGGATTTGTTCTTGGGGTGCTCATACACCCCAAAATGCGTCTTGCCAATTAAGGTGAGGATCACCCCATATAAACCCACCATCTCTCCAGTGCTTTACCGATGTGGGATTCGCCTATGGTTTTACATACACCCCCTAGGGGAATCAGCGTCCTCGTTGAGATTTGCTCCACCATCGCTCAAGAGGACACGCAGAGCCGCTCTGATACCATAATGTCATGACCCAACCTAGACCTGTCAAGATATTGTCCGCTTTGGGCCTTAACAAAGCCCGCACGGATTTGTTTCTGGGCGCCCATACATCCCAAAACGCGTCTTGCCAATTAAGGTGTGGATCACCCTTTATAAACCCAGCATCGTTCCCGTACTTTGCCGATATTGGATTCGCCTAGGGTGTTACATATACCCCCCCTTGGGGATACAGTGTCCTCGCTGAGGTTTGCCCCACCATCACTCAAGAGGACACGCTGAGTCGCTCTGATACCATAATGTTAAGACCCAACCAAGACCTGCCAAGATATTATCTGTTTTGGGCCTTAACAAGACTCGCACGGATTTGTTCTTGGGGCGCCCATACACTCCAAAACGCGTCTTGCCAATTAAGGTGTGGATCGCCCCTTATTAACCCAACATCTCTCCCATGCTTTGCCGATGTGGGATTCGCCTAAGGTGTTACATACACCACCCCTTGGGGACTCAGCGTCCTCGCTGAGGTTTGCCCCACCATCGCTCAAGAGGACACGCGGAGCCGCTCTGATACCATAATGTCATGACCCAACCAAGACCTGGCAAGATATTGTCTGTTTTGGGCCTTAACAAGACCCGCACGGATTTGTTCTTTGGGCGCCCATACACCCCAAAACGCATCTTGCCAATTAAGGTGTGGATCACCCCTTATTAACCCAGCATCTCTCCCGTGCTTTGCCGATGTGAGATTCGCTTAGGGTGTTACATACATCCCTTCTTAGGGACTCAGCGTCCTCGCTGAGGTTTGCCCCACCATCGCTCAAGAGGACACGCGGAGCCGCTCTGATATCATAATGTCATGACCCAACCCAGACCTGGTAAGATATTGTCCGATTTGGGCCTTAACAAGGCCCGCACGGATTTGTTTCTGGGCGCCCATACATCCCAAAACGCGTCTTGCCAATTAAGGTATGGATCACCCTTTATAAACCCAGCATCTTTCCCGTGCTTTGCCGATGTGGGATTCGCCTAGGGTGTTACATACACCCCCCCTTGGGGACACAGTGTCCTCGCTGAGGTTTGCCCTACCATCACTTAAGAGGACACGCGGAGCTGCTCTGATACCATAATGTCAAGACCCAACCAAGACATGGCAAGATATTGTCTGTTTTGGGCTTTAACAAGACCCGCACGAATTTGTTCTTGGGGCGCTCATACACCCCAAAACGCGTCTTGCCAATTAAGGTGTGGATCACCCCTTATTAACCCAGCATCTCTCCCGTGCTTTACCGATGTGGGATTCGCCTAGGGTGTTACATACACCCCCCCTTGGGGACTCAGCGTCCTCGCTGAGGTTTGCCCCACCATCGCTAGAGAGGACATGCGGAGCCGCTCTGATACCATAATGTCAAGACCCAACCATGACCTGGAAAGATATTGTCCACTTTGGGCCTTAACAAGGCCCGTACAGATTTGATTCTGGGCGCCTATACATCCCAAAACGCGTCTTGCCAATTAAGATGTGGATCACCCTTTATAAACCCAGCATCTTTCCCATGCTTTACCGATGTGGGATTCACCTAGGGTGTTACATACACTCCCCCTTGAGGACACAGTGTCCTCGATGAGGTTTGCCCTACCATCGCTCAAGAGGACACGCGTAGCCGCTCTGATACCATAATGTTAAGACCCAACCAAGACCTGACAAGATATTGTTTGTTTTGGACATTAACAAGACCCGCACGGATTTGTTCTTGGGGCGCCCATTCACCCCTAAACGCGTCTTGACAATTATGGTGTGGATCACCCCTTATTAACCCAGCATCTCTCCCGTGCTTTGCCGATGTGGGATTCGCCTAGGGTGTTACATACACCCCCCCTTTGGGACTCAGCATCCTCGCTGATGTTTGCCCCACTATCGCTCAAGAGGACACGCGGAGCCGCTCTGATACCATAATGTCAAGACCCAACCAAGACCTGACAAGATTTTGTCCGCTTTGGGCCTTAACAATGCCCGCACGGATTTGTTTCTGGGCGCCCATACATCTCAAAACGCATCTTGCCAATTAAGGTGTGGATCACCCTTTATAAACCCAACATCTCTCCCGTGCTTTGCCGATGTGGGATTCGCCTAGGGTGTTACATACACCCCCCCTTGGGGACTCAGCGTCCTCGCTGAGTTTTACCCCACCATCGCTCAAAAGGACACGCGGACCCGCTCTGATACCATAATATCATGACCCAACACAGACTTGGCAAGATATTGTCCGCTTTGGGGCTTAACAAGGCCCGTACGGATTTATTTTTGGGCGCCCATACATCCCAAAACGCGTCTGGTCAATTATTGTGTGGATCACCCTTTATGAACCCAGCATCTCTCCCATGCTTTGCCGATGTGGGATTCGCCTAGGGTGTTACATACACCCCCCCTTGGGGACTCAGCGTTCTCGCCGAGGTTTGCCACTCTATCGCTCACGAGGACACGCGGAGCCGCTCTAATACAATAATGTCATGCCCCAACCCAGACCTGGCAAGATATTGTCCGATTTGGGCCTTTACAAGGCCCGCACGGATTTGTTCTTGGGGCGCCCATACACCCCAAAACGCGTCTTACCAATTAAGGTGTAGATCACCCCTTATAAACACCCTAGGCGAATCCCACATCGGCAAAGCACGGGAGAGATGCTGGGTTTATAAAGGGTGATCCACACCTTAATTGGCAAGACGCATTTTGGGATGTATGGGAGCCCAGAAACAAATCTGTGCGGGCCTTGTTAAGGCCCAAAACGGACAATATCTTATCAGGTATGGGTTGGGTCATGACTTTATGGTATCAAAGCGGCTCCGCGTGTCCTCTTGAGCGATGGTGGGGCAAACCTCAGCGAGGACGCTGAGTCCCCAAGGGGGGTTGTATATAACACACTAGGCGAATCCCACATCGGCAAAGCACGGGAGAGATGCTGGGTTTATAAGGGGTGATCCACACCTTAATTGCCAAGATGCGTTTTGGGGTGTATGAGCGCCCCAAGAACAAATCCGTGGGGGCCTTGTTAAGGTCCAAAGTGGACAATATCTTGACAGGTCTGGGTTGGGTCATGACAATAACGGTACTCCGTGACAATCAAGTCGGTTACTTCAGTTCCCATAATAACTGATATTCTGAGGCGAAAGTATAGACAGATTCGATATTCTAGCGAAGCTTCACAAGCGATTCCCTTCACTTCCTCAGAATGCCCTCCTTACGATCCATAAATCTCGGTCCGAACGCATGCGATTGCTTATGAGGAATAACATACCCCCTGACTGTTGTGCAAATTTTAATGTACTCACAAGTGCACGAATCTATTGTAGTATAGATCAATGGTGACGAATATCGATCTCACGAGGAGGTGGATTTTAATTGTTTGTAGGATTAATTTTGTAAATAGGTGGTTGGATTTGTGGTGGAAATGATTTGGATTATGCTAAAACATAAATTAAAATGACAAGAATAAATTATAAAATTGGAATTGAAATGGTGAGAATAAATTGAAGAGAATTCTATTGAAATGACGTATTTGGGTATCTAGATCCGTATCAACATGCATCATGGGCTAAATAATCAGTATGAATACCAATTAAATCATGAGGGGAAAATCCGCACCTCATGAACCACGCTCTAATCAATATGGTGCTAAGGGTTTATCGTGCCAAATAATAATAACCTTGTACTAGGGAGCCGGTGAAACCAGGGCGGTACTAGACAAGATTATTATTATTTATCGACGAGAAGTCAAAACATCCACAAAAACTAGAGGGGAAAATAAAATAAATTTACCAAATAAAGCCCATGACACATGTTGAGACTTCACCTTCAACCCAAGCTTGAAATGAAATTAGTTACTCATAATTGAACAAGGGGCAAAATGGAAATTTATTAAAATATGAAGAAAATACAAGATGGAGAAGGAATTACAGAAAATGGATCCCAAAAGTGGATTCAGAGATGCCAAATTAGGAGGGAGAGGTCCCATTTTTTATAGATACATCGAGTAAATCATAGCCATCGGATTAAAAACAGTTTAGACGCTTAGGATTGCGCCACGTCATCAGTCAACAGTACGCGTGAGCAGTATGCGTGAACAGTAACACGGTTTGACCACGCGGTTTGAACAGTAACACGGTTTGAACAATACGCGGTTTGGTTGAAAATAATCACATGTGTTGCATGTACCGTACGCGCATTTCTTGGTCCACTAATATGCTGCCACGTCACCATCAACAGTGCATAAAAATTTTAGTCCAACAGGATCATGACACCTCATCAGTCAATGCCACGTCATCGATCCGTCTATGTGAACAGTGCCGTGAACAGTAACGTAGACAATACATGTAGATGTGAATAGTACCGTATATGTGAAACAGTACCATTTTTCCTTTTATGCTCCTCCTAAGGTTTTCGACCGTCCTGAGTTTAAAAATAATATCCGTTTTGCCGTTTGATCTCTCCTTTATTGTGAAATGACTATGATACCGCTAAAATACACAAAATACTTAATTAAAAATCAAACACACATAATTAAATTATAAGAAGGTTAAATACATAAAAGTAAAAGTTGTTAGTAAGACTTGAAATGTAAAATGACGATTTTCTCCTTTATAAACATACAATTTCTAATACTCAACACACCCCCCAACCAGATTATTGTTATTCCTTAGCAAATAAAGCGAAAACAAAATTCAAACACAAAATATATATATATTTTTTAAACACTCGTGTTTATTCAATCAGAGTAATGATAGCAATCAAATAAAAGTATAAGTATTATTTCCAGTCTAAAAAAAAATCACACTTACATTAACCATCCACA